>JAANYP010004620.1:61858-284775 GCA_020465985.1 Centrapalus pauciflorus | reverse complement strand
CGAGAAGTTTTTGTGTCCATATAAAAACGAAGCATGTATTTCATCCCAAAACATAATAATGGAAAAAATGGGACTATGAAGACTCACCGGAATTGCGATGGCAAAATATGCGCAAAAAAATGCAATGTGCGTTGTTTGATGGGTGATGAAACCGGAGGTGTTTAACCGAGTCCTAAATGATAATAAGGACTTAATATCACTAATATATGATAATTGGTATATTTATAGATTTTTATGTCTTAAATCACCAAACATTACAAGTTTATAAATAAGATTTGCTTAAAACGTCAAGTTTATATATATATAATTTTCCAGCTTTTTCGGAGGTTTTTCGGCCTACTTTGAGGCTGTTTTTGACCAAGCTCCAAAATGTTTTAGACTTTAGTTTTCTAGGACATTAAACTACTATATACAAAGGATTTTTAGAATCAAGAACGGCCATTTTTCGAGTTGTTTAGGTTGGTGAAAAAGCTTGTTAAAAACGCTATGTTGGCCATTTTTGAGCTGTCAATCTTTCGGTTTCCCAAATAATTTCTGGAGGTCTTAAACTTCAAAATAAATTATGAAAAATTACAGATCTATAGTTAAGACATAGATCTAACTTTTGAGACAAGAATCAACTCATTTCTTTGAGTTATGAATTAGTTATGATTTTTCAAAGTCGATATAAATTTTCTGCCGAAAATCCGTAGTTTATAAACTTAAAACAACTTATGATTCTTGTTGTTTATTTAAAGACAACTTGTATAAAAGTTGTAAAAGTTATATAACACATATATAACACATGTTTTCATAATATTAACATGTTTATAATGTGTTCATATATTCATATGCACATTTAAAGAAACAACATAAAAATAAAAACTAGAAACTTATAAACTTGAGTTTTTATGTAACTTGTTGTTGTTGGTGATTATATATATTATGCAAGACTTATATAAACATAAATGTATGACGAAATAAGTTAGTATTTACTTACTTTGAAGTATTTGGATTATGATTTTGAGTAGAAATTGAAATTCTTGCAAGATATGCACCAAAACCCTTGAAGAACACCAAGAACACTTGAAGAAAATATGAAGAACAAAGTTGCAAGTTCTTGGCCTTGCACTAGGCCCTTTGGCCGATTTTTCTATAGAGAATGAGAGGGTGTTTATGCTTTGAAGGTGTGAATGAAATGAGGAAATGAGTCCTCTATTTATAGAAGAGTTTTAGTCTTGCAAATGATGATGATAAAGGTGGTGTCTAATACTTTACCAACATGTTGGAAAAGTAGAAAAAAGTGAATAATTCTTTTCAATATTTTTATAAAAAGTCAAAGGGACACAAAAGTGTGTTCCCTTGTGTTGTTGGCTGATTTCTAAGTAATAAAATGATGTATTTTGTTTTTTTTTTTGTATAAAAGTATTTAGAAATGTATTCTTGTATTTCCCTTTTCTTGTAATTTCAAAAATACTTATGGATGCATTGTTTTAATGAATTGTTTTAGTCTTGCATAATTAATGTTAAGTAATTGTATTAGTGTTTGATTAGTGTTACTAATCATAATTTAATTATGTACTTAGTTGAATTAATCCCTCCTATCGTAAATCGATCGGATTAATTAATTTCCCGATTCATCGCACCGATGAATTTGATTCTAATTGAGTTGAATTTCTTCATGAACCTTGTTAATCACTTTGGTTAATTTCTAATGACCACTGATTAGGTTATAATTGGCCATTAAATACTAATTAGGTCGTTGTTGCTAACCTGGTTCAATGCCGGATGTTACAGTCTCCCCCTGTTAAGGGAATTTCGTCCCGAAATTTTATCCTGTTTCCTCAGGGGTATTGTTACTTAAGAGTAGATGAGAGTATCTTTGCTTAAACTAGCCTTTGCATGCCTAAGTGAATTGTGGTCCATGTCTAGAATTCCGTCTGACCTTGAGGATGGGTATACAACTGTGCTTCAATCCTTTGACTTACGGTCCAAGATTTCAACCGGCCTTTTGGTGAAGCGAAGTTTATCAGTTAGCTGGATCTCTTCCAAGGGGGTAACAAGTGTCTCCTCTAACAAACACTTCTTCATATTTGATACATGGAAGGTATTGTGCATGCTACTAAGCTCTGGTGGTAACTCTAAACGATAAGCTACGAATCCAATTCCCCTTAAGACTTTGCATTGCCAATGTATCGAGGGTTTAGTTTTTCCTTATTTTCCTAATCGTATCACACCCTTCCATGGTGAGAGTTTCATTGGTACTCGTTCTCCTAATTAGAATTCAAGGGATTTTCTTCCTACATCTGCATAACTTTCTGACAATTGCGGGCAACTTTTAGTCAGTTCCGCAATCGTACTATCCTTTTGGTAATTTTGTGAATGATCTTAACGCCAATGATCTGGCCGTTTCCCACTTCTTCCCAATAAATCGGTGATCGACACTTTTGCCCGTAGAGGGCTTCAAACGAAGCAGCTCAATACTTGAGTGATAGCTATTGTAGTACGATAATTTCACTAAGGTAATTGAGTATCCATTACATAGGCCCTTAATGTGTGTTCTAGGGTTTCGATCATTCTATTATTCTGACCATCGGTCTGAGGGTGATATGTGGTACTTCATGTCTTAGTTTGTATCCAAAGCTTGAAGTAATAATTGACAAAAACTTAGATGTAGATCTGCTATCCATTCCTGAAATGATTATAATAGGCACTACGTGTCCGGAGACAACTTCCTTGAGGTACGTTTGGACTAGCTTATTCATCCTGATGTTCTTCTTGATTGGTAGGAATGCGCGGATTTTGTTAGGTTGTCGACTATTGCCCAAATGGTTTCTGATGGTTTATCTTAACTTTGGAGCGTGTTAGGAATTTTCTGACCGATTTGGCAATGTCATTCTTCATGATAGGCCACCCGTATAGTTTCATAAGGTCATGATACATTTTATTGGATCTGGGGTAAACGACATATCTTAATTTGTGTCCTTCATCCATAGCCAGCTTTCTTATTCCACCAAACAGAGTAATCAGATTCTATTCATGAGATACCGATTTTTATTAGCCCTTATTCTAAACTATTTATCCACTTGTACTCTTAACGGCTTAGCTCCTTAGTTTTCCTCAGGTGATAACGAATTTTCACGGTTGCCATTACTTATTAGTTCCATCCAACGGTACTACTTCGTATTCGACTCTTTCTGGTTCAAGACGTGTTGGAGGCTCTTAGGGTCCGTAAGTGTAATACACTTCTTACCGTACAACTAATGTCTTCAAGTCTTAAGGGTAAAGACTACTGTTCCAAGATCTAGATCATGCGTTGTGTAATTCACCTCGTGACCCTTAAGTTTTCATGAAGTATAAGCTATGACCTTATCTTTCTATATAAGCCCATTGTGTGAAGCGTCACAGTAATCTATAAATTTCTCGTTCCTCTTAAGTATGGACAAAATAGGTGCGCTGCACAGTTTGTGCTTTAATAACTGGAATGATGTCTCCTGATCCTTGCTCCAATCATACTTAATGTCTTTTCGGGTTAGTTTTGTTAGAGTTCTGGTGGTCTTTGAGAAAATTGCTTATAATAAGTGGCAAGTCTTAAGGACTGTCGTATCTCTATGGGGGTTCTAAGAGTTGACCAATTCCTGATAGCCTTGATCTTTGCGGGGTCGACTTGGATTCCTTTACTATTGTTCACGTGACCGAGGGATTTCACCTCTCCTAACCAAAAGTAAAATTTAGAAAGCTTAGCATATAGTTGTTCTTTCTCCGATAATTCCAGAATCAGTCTTAAATGTTGCTCATGCTCCTTCTCATTTCGTGAGTAGATTAAAAGTCATTCATGAATACAATCACGAATTTGTCTAAATAAGGTTTGCACACCCGATGAGGTCCATGAGTACCGTTGGGGACACTGGTTAATCCAAACGGCATTAATTGGAATTTATGATGACCGAAACGGAATCTGAAAGCTGTCTTTGGAATATCTTTCTTGTGAACTCTAACCTGATGATAACCAGACCTAAGGACGATCTTCGAATAGAAGCTTAATTCTTGGAGTTTTGTCAAACAAGTCATTGATCCTTGGAAGTGGGTATTGGTTCTTTTAGCTTATTTAATTTCTCGGTAATTGATGCACATCCCGAAAGTTCCATCCTTCTCCATTATGAACAAAACTAGAGCTCCTCCAAAGCCAGGAACTCGGTTTGATAGGCCCTTTATCTAAGAGCTCCTATACTTGGTTGGACGATTCTTACACTATTGATGGGGCTAATCGGCATGGTGCTCGAGCCACTGGTACCGCACCTGATACTAGGCCTATTTTTGAATTTGACTTGCCTCGATGTTGGGAGTTCAGGTAAGTGTTCTGGAAAAACTTTGGGGTAACCATAAATAATAAGAATATTTTCGAGCCGTTTTCCCTTTGGCTCCCTCTCTATCAACACTTCAGGGTCCTAATGCTAGAGATGATGCTTACTTTGGTATTTCTTGCTTTGCGTTGGACGGTAAGGACCTTCTTATTGGCTAAAGGTATATGAACTATGTTCTTGTTGCATACTATTTCCACACGATTTTTGATAGCCAATCCATGCCTATGACCACGTAAACACTTCCCAGTTTGATGGGTATCATGTCTGTTTCAAAGAGTCGGCCTACTAATTCTAAGGAGCATCCTCGACTTATATTATTTGTCTTAAGCGTCTCACTGTCATCAACCTCAATAGCATAAGTAGCACTTACTGGAATTTATCAGCTTTGTGAACTTAGTGGATATAAAGCTCCTATCAGCACCAGTATCAAATGCATAAGTGGTATCTAATGGGGTAAGAGGATAAGTCTACGGGTTTGAAATTTCTTAGGCAGATAGTCACAGCTTTATCTATTCCTACGCAGAGTTGTAGTTAAAACTTAATTCCTCATAAAAGTTCTTGATACTTAATCTTTGTATGTGATATGGTCAAAATTTTCTGATAAATTCTTAAGCCTTATTTACCCTAAGATATATCAGTTAGTAAAGCCTAGAGAAATACTATAAAGACATGCCTCCGGGGTTTCCTCGTACTCCAGAGCGTTAAGTTGTTGGCTTAGTTCTGCAGTGTGGGCTTTGTGCTCCGCTAGGTGCTGTCACAATCGTCGATTCCGTCTTGTTAAATCGCCTGGGTATTCTGGTTGGCCTAAGGTTTATTGGTGGTTTGCATTGCCTCCTGCTTAATCCTTGCAATGATCTCACCGACCTCTTGGTGGATTTTGTCGAAATTGGAGGTCGTGTCTGGCGGCCCTTGCCACCAACAGGGGCATCGTTTGTTACATAGGTTTCTAGGTAAGTGTCGGCACTTGAGAGGAAGATGGTGTTCTGACTTCAAACTGGATTTGGATCCCCTCTTCGTTTCTCCACTGTTGGAGAGTGTGAGGCATCCATCCCCACTGTCCTATGCTTGCCCGTTACTACTGCAGCGGGCTTGGCTGATGGGCAGGTACCGGGATAGACTCCCGTTGTGCTAGTCACACCCTTTCCCTAGGGGTGAATTTCGACATGTTATTGTCATCAGGGTCCATATATGTGTTCACAGTTATTGAAGAAAGTTTAGTTTTTGTAACAGTTATAGTCTAGGTACTAATGCAACCTAGTTCACGATAACTATGGCTCTGATACCAATCTGTCACACCCTGCTACCCCGGTTGGCAGCGAGGCGTGACGAGTGCGGAAGCGTAACCATAATTATAACGAACGACCACTATATGGACGTTTTCGAAATATTACATCAAATAAATTTAAACTGTAATAATGTTTTACAAAATGAAAGAAATGAGGTTCGCGTAATACAGAGATTTTAATACATAATTAATGCGTCCAAAAATAATGCAGTCAAATCTCCGTTAGTTTCGAAATATGCATGCGACTCCATGAAATGCGGAAGCTTGAAAGTTGGTGTATCCGAAGGCACACTTGCCTTAAATACCTGAAAATACATGCTAAAATACGTCAACAAAAATTGTTGGTGAGTTCATAGGTTTACACGAAAAGACCAGTTGTATGGACATTATTAGATACGTTGAATTTATAAAAATCATAAATTCCATGAGATGTATTACGTAAACCATCATGTTACCGAAGCTTAATTAGAATAAGTTTTGCCCCGAGCAGTATTCCCATACGTAATACCGTGAGTTGAATATATATGCACCCACTGTTAGCTAAACCACTAACCCGAGTGGGGGACATGACTCCCAATAGATCTATTCACAATATATTCGCGCTTGCAAACAAATGCAACTAACGATTTCATGATATAAGGGCGGAGATTCTCATACGTAATACATAATAGAATCGAGAAGTTTTCGTGTCCATATAAAAACGAAGCATGTATTTCATCCCAAAGCATAACAATGTGAAAAATGGGACTATGAAGACTCACCGGAATTGCGATGGCAAAATATGCGCAAAAATGCAAATGTGCGTTGTTTGATGGGTGATGAAACCGGAGGTGTTTAACCGAGTCCTAAATGATAATAAGGACTTAATATCACTAATATATGATAATATGTATATTTATAGATTTTTATGTCTTAAATCACCCAACATTACAAGTTTAAAAATAAGATTTGCTTAAAACGTCAAGTTTATATATATATAATTTTCCAGCGTTTTCGGAGGTTTTTCGGCCTACTTTGAGGCTGTTTTTGACCAAGCTCCAAAATGTTTTAGACTTTGGTTTTCTAGGACATTAAACTACTATATACAAAGGATTTTTAGAATCAAGAACGGCCATTTTTCGAGTTCTTTAGGTTGGTGAAAAAGCTTGTTAAAAACGCTATGTTGGTCATTTTTGAGCTGTCAAACTTTCGGTTTCCCAAATAATTTCTGGAGGTCTTAAACTTCAAAATAAATTATGAAAAATTACAGATCTATAGTTAAAACATAGTTCTAACTTTTGAGATAAGAATCAACTCATTTCGTTGAGTTATGAATTAGTTATGATTTTTCTAAGTCGATATAAATTTTCTGCCGAAAATCCGTAGTTTATAAACTTAAAACAACTTATGATTCTTGTTGTTTATTCAAAGACTACTTGTATAAAAGTTATAAAAGTTATATAACACATATATAACACATGTTTTCATAATATTAACATGTTTATAATGTGTTCATATATTCATATGCACATTTAAGGAAACAACTTAAAAATAAAAAAACTAGAAACTTATAAACTTGAGTTTTTATGTAACTTGTTGTTGTTGGTGATTATATATATTATGCAAGACTTATATAAACATAAATTTATGATGAAATAAGTTAGTATTTACTTACTTTGAAGTATTTGGATTATGATTTTGAGTAGAAATTGAAATTCTTGCAAGGTATGCACCAAAACCCTTGAAGAACACCAAGAACACTTGAAGAAAATATGAAGAACAAAGTTGCAAGTTCTTGGCCTTGCACTAGGCCCTTTGGCCGATTTTTCTAGAGAGAATGAGAGGGTGTTTATGCTTTGAAGGTGTGAATGAAATGAGGAAATGGGTCCTCTATTTAAAGAAGAGTTTTAGTCTTGCAAATGATGATGATAAAGGTGGTGTCTAATACTTTACCAACATGTTGGAAAAGTAGAAAAAGTGAATAATTCTTTTCAATATTTTTATAAAAAGTCAAAGGGACACAAAAGTGTGTTCCCTTGTGTTGGTTGGCTGATTTCTAAGTATTAAAATGATGTATTTTGTTTTTTTTTTTTTTGTATAAAAGTATTTAGAAATGTATTCTTGTATTTCCCTTTTCTTGTAATTTCAAAAATACTTATGGATGCATTGTTTTAATGAATTGTTTTAGTCTTGCATAATTAATGTTAAGTAATTGTATTAGTGTATGATTAGTGTCACTAATCATAATTTAATTATATACTTAGTTGAATTAATCCCTCATATCGTAATTCGATCGGATTAATTGATTTCCCGATTCATCGCACCGATGAATTTGATTCGAATTGAGTTGAATTTCTTCATGAACCTTGTTAATCACTTTGGTTAATTTCTAATGACCACCTATTAGGTTATAATTGGCCATTAAATACTAATTAAGTCGTTGTTGCTAACCTGGTTCAATGCCGGATGTTACAACTTAATTGTATGTTAGGAACGTATGATAGACACTGCCGAAACTGGACAATTGCTGCTGCATGTTCCTTGATTACTTGCATTGCTCAGGACGGCTGTGAGTGACAGATTCCATTACTTGCATATGTTTTGGTACTTATTGGTGATTTCAACTGCTTGTATGGAAACATCTGATGTTGTTTGTTCCATGATTACTTAATTGTATGCTAGGAACATATGATAGACACTGCTGAAAGTGGACAACTGCTGCTGCACGTTCCTTGTTACTTGCATTGCTCAGGACCGCTGTGAGTGACAGATTGCATTACTTACTTACATATGTTTCAGTACTTATTGGTGATTGATACTGACTTGTATAGAAACATCTACTGATGCTTGTTCCTTGATAACTGAATTGTATGTTAGGAACGCGTGATAGACACTGCTGAAACTTGACAACTGCTGTTGCATGTTCCTTGATAACTTGCATTGCTCAGGTCCGCTGTGAGTGACATATTGCATTACTTACTTGCATATGTTTCGGTACTTATTGGTGATTGATACTGACTTGTATGGAAATATCTGCTACTGCTTGTTCCTTGATTACTTAATTGTATGTTAGGAATGTATGATAGCCACTGCTGAAACTGGACTACTGCTGCTGCATGTTCCTTGATTACTTGGATTGCTCATGACTGGTGTGAGTGACAGATTACATTACTTAGTTGCAAATGTTTTGGTACATATTGGTGATTGTTACTGACTTGTATGGAAACATTTGCTGCTGCTTGTTCCTTGATTACTTAATTGTACGTCAGGGTCGTACGATAGACACTGCTGAAACAAGACAACTGCTGCATGTTCCTTGATTACTTGCATTGCTCAGGACCGCCGTGAGTGACAGATTGCATTACTTACTTGCATTTGTTTCGGTACTTATTGGTGACTGTTACAAACTTGTATGGAAACATATGCCTGCAGCTTGTTCCTTGATTACTTAATTGTATTTTAGGAACGTATGATAGACAATGCTAAAACTAGCCAACTGTTGTTGCATGTTTCTTGATTACTTGCATTGCTCAGGACCGCTGTGAGTGACAGATCGCATTACTTACTTGCATATGTTTCGATACTTATTGGTGATTGTTACTGACTTGTATGGAAACATGTGCTGCTGCTAGTTCCTTGATTACTTAATTGTATGTCAGGAACGTATGATAGACACTGCCGAAACTGGACTACTGTTGCTGCATGTTCCTTGATTACTTGCATTGCCCAGGACCGCTCTGAGTGACAGATTGCATTACTTACTTGCATATGTTTCGGTACTTATTTGTAATTGTTACTGACTTGTATGGAAACGTATGCTGCTGCTTGTTCCTTGATTACTTAATTGTATGTTAGGAACGTATGATAGACACTGCTGAAACTGGACAACTGCTGCTGCTTGTTCCTTGATTACTTGCATTGCTCAGGACCGCTTTGAGTGACAAACAGCTTTACTTACTTGCATATGTTTCGGTACTTATTGGTGATTGTTACTGACTAGTATGGAAACATCTGATGCTGTTTGTTCCATGATTACTTATTTGTATGCTAGGAACGTATGATAGACATTGCTGAAAGTGGACAACTGCTGCTGCACGTTCCTTGTTATTTGCATTGCTCAGGACCGCTGTGAGTTACAGATTGCATTACTTACTTGCATATGTTTCGGTACTTATTGGTGATTGTTTCTGACTTGTATGGAAACATATGCCTGCTGCTTGTTCCTTGATTACTTAATGGTATGTTAAGAACGTATGATAGACAATGCTAAAACTGGACAACTGATGTTGCATGTTCCTTGATTACTTGCATTGCTCAGGAACGCTGTGAGTGACAGATTGCATTACTTACTTGCATATGTTTCGGTACTTATTGGTGATTGTTACTGACTTGTATGGAAACATATGCTATTGCTTGTTCCTTGATTACTTAATTGTTATGTTATGAACGTATGATAGACACTGCTGAAACTGGACTACTGCTGTTGCATGTTCCTTGATTACTTGCATTGCTCAGGACCGCTGTGAGTGACAGATTGGATTACTTACTTGCATATGTTTCGTTTTTGTTGGTGATTGTTACTGACTTGTATGGAAACATATGATGCTGCTTGTTCCTTGATTACTTAATTGTATGTTAGGAACGTATGATAGACACTTCTGAAACTGGACAATTGCTACTGCATGTTCCTTGATTACTTGCATTGCTCAGGATGGCTGTGAGTGACAGATTCCATTACTTGCATATGTTTTGGTACTTATTGGTGATTTCAACTGACTTGTATGGAAACATCTGATGCTGTTTGTTCCATGATTACTTAATTGTATGCTGGGAACATATGATAGACACTGCTGAAAGTGGACAACTGCTGCTGCACGTTCCTTGTTACTTGCATTGCTCACGACCGCTGTGAGTGACAGATTGCATTACTTACATACATATGTTTCAGTACTTATTGGTGATTGATACTGACTTGTATAGAAACATCTGCTGCTGTTTGTTCCTTGATAACTTAATTGAATGTTAGGAACGCGTGATAGACACTGCTGAAACTGGACAACTGCTGTTGCATGTTCCTTAATAACTTGCATTGCTCAGGTCCGCTGTGAGTGACATATTGCATTACGTACTTGCATATGTTTCGATACTTATTGGTGATTGATACTGACTTGTATGGAAATATCTGCTACTGCTTTTTCCTTGATTACTTAATTGTATGTTAGGAACGTATGATAGCCACTGCTGAAACTGGACAACTGCTGCTGCATGTTCCTTGATTACTTGGATTGCTCAGGACCGGTGTGAGTGACAGATTACATTACTTACTAGCAAATGTTTTGGTACTTATTGGTGATTTTTACTAACTTGTATGGAAACATTTGCTGCTGCTTGTTCCTTGATTACTTAATTGTACGTCAGGGTCGTATGATAGACACCGCTGAAACAAGACAACTGCTGCATGTTCCTTGATTACTTGCATTGCTCAGGACCGCCGTGAGTGACAGATTGCATTACTTACTTGCATATGTTTCGGTACTTATTGGTGATTGTTACCAACTTGTATGGAAACATATGCCTGCAGCTTGTTCCTTGATTACTTAATTGTATGTTAGGAACGTATGATAGACAATGCTAAAACTGGACAACTGTTGTTGCATGTTTCTTGATTACTTGCATTGCTCAGGACCGCTGTGAGTGACAGATCGCATTACTTACTTGCATATGTCTCGTTTTTATTGGTGATTGTTACTGACTTGTATGGAAACATATGCTGCTGCTTGTTCCTTGATTACTTAATTGTATGTTAGGAACGTATGATAGACACTGCCGAAACTGGACAATTGCTGCTGCATGTTCCTTGATTACTTGAATTGCTCAGGACGGCTGTGAGTGACAGATTCCATTACTTGCATATGGTTTGGTACTTATTGGTGATTTCAACTGACTTGTATGGAAACATATGATGTTTCTTGTTCCTTGATTACTTAATTGTTATGTTAGGAACGTATGATAGACACTGCTGAAACTGGACTACTGCTGCTGCATGTTCCTTGATTACTTGCATTGCTCAGGACCGCTGTGAGTGACAGATTGGATTACTTACTTGCATATGTCTCGTTTTTATTGGTCATTGTTACTGACTTGTATGGAAACATATGCTGCTGCTTGTTCCTTGATTACTTAATTGTATGTTAGGAACGTATGATAGACACTGCCGACACTGGACAATTACTGCTGCATGTTCCTTGATTACTTGCATTGCTCAGGACGGCTGTGAGTGACAGATTCCATTACTTGCATATGTTTTGGTACTTATTGGTGATTTCAACTGACTTGTACGGAAACATCTGATGGTGTTTGTTCCATGATTACTTAATTGTATGCTAGGAACATATGATAGACACTGCTGAAAGTGGACAACTGCTGCTGCACGTTCCTTGTTACTTGCATTGCTCAGGACCGCTGTGAGTGACAGATTGCATTACTTACTTACATATGTTTCAGTACTTATTGGTGATTGATACTGACTTGTATAGAAACATCTGCTGCTGTTTGTTCCTTGATAACTTAATTGTATGTTAGGAACGCGTGATAGACACTGCTGAAACTGGACAACTGCTGTTGCATGTTCCTTAATAACTTGCATTGCTCAGGTCCGCTGTGAGTGACATATTGCATTACGTACTTGCATATGTTCCGATACTTATTGGTGATTGATACTGACTTGTATGGAAATATCTGCTACTGCTTTTTCCTTGATTACTTAATTGTATGTTAGGAACGTATGATAGCCACTGCTGAAACTGGACAACTGCTGCTGCATGTTCCTTGATTACTTGGATTGCTCAGTACCGGTGTGAGTGACAGATTACATTACTTACTAGCAAATGTTTTGGTACTTATTGGTGATTGTTACTGACTTGTATGGAAACATTTGCTGCTGCTTGTTCCTTGATTACTTAATTGTACGTCAGGGTCGTACGATAGACACCGCTGAAACAAGACAACTGCTGCATGTTCCTTGATTACTTGCATTGCTCAGGACCGCCGTGAGTGACAGATTGCATGACTTACTTGCATATGTTTCGGTACTTATTGGTGATTGTTACCAACTTGTATGGAAACATATGCCTGCAGCTTGTTCCTTGATTACTTAATTGTATGTTAGGAACGTATGATAGACAATGCTAAAACTGGACAACTGTTGTTGCATGTTTCTTGATTACTTGCATTGCTCAGGACCGCTGTGAGTGACAGATCGCATTACTTACTTGCATATGTCTCGTTTTTATTGGTGATTGTTACTGACTTGTATGGAAACATATGCTGCTGCTTGTTCCTTGATTACTTAATTGTATGTTAGGAACGTATGATAGACACTGCCGAAACTGGACAATTGCTGCTGCATGTTCCTTGATTACTTGCATTGCTCAGGACGGCTGTGAGTGACAGATTCCATTACTTGCATATGTTTTGGTACTTATTGGTGATTTCAACTGACTTGTATGGAAACATCTGATGCTGCTTGTTCCTTGATTACTTAATTGTATGCTAGGAACGTATGATAGACACTGCTGAAACTGGACTACTGCTGCTGCATGTTCCTTGATTACTTGCATTGCTCAGGACCGCTGTGAGTGACAGATTGGATTACTTACTTGCATATGTCTCGTTTTTATTGGTCATTGTTACTGACTTGTATGGAAACATATGCTGCTGCTTGTTCCTTGATTACTTAATTGTATGTTAGGAACGTATGATAGACACTGCCGAAACTGGACAATTACTGCTGAATGTTCCTTGATTACTTGCATTGCTCAGGACGGCTGTGAGTGACAGATTCCATTACTTGCATATGTTTTGGTACTCATTGGTGATTTCAACTGACTTGTATGGAAACATCTGATGCTGTTTGTTCCATGATTACTTAATTGTATGCTAGGAACATATGATAGACACTGCTGAAAGTGGACAACTGCTGCTGCACGTTCCTTGTTACTTGCATTGCTCAGGACCGCTGTGAGTGACAGATTGCATTACTTACTTACATATGTTTCAGTACTTATTGGTGATTGATACTGACTTGTATAGAAACATCTGCTGCTGTTTGTTCCTTGATAACTTAATTGTATGTTAGGAACGCGTGATAGACACTGCTGAAACTGGACAACTGCTGTTGCATGTTCCTTAATAACTTGCATTGCTCAGGTCCGCTGTGAGTGACATATTGCATTACGTACTTGCATATGTTTCGATACTTATTGGTGATTGATACTGACTTGTATGGAAATATCTGCTACTGCTTGTTCCTTGATTACTTAATTGTATGTTAGGAACGTATGATAGCCACTGCTGAAACTGGACAACTGCTGCTGCATGTTCCTTGATTACTTGGATTGCTCAGGACCGGTGTGAGTGACAGATTAAATTACTTACTAGCAAATGTTTTGGTACTTATTGGTGATTGTTACTGACTTGTATGGAAACATTTGCTGCTGCTTGTTCCTTGATTACTTAATTGTACGTCAGGGTTGTACGATAGACACCGCTGAAACAAGACAACTGCTGCATGTTCCTTGATTACTTGCATTGCTCAGGACCGCCGTGAGTGACAGATTGCATTACTTACTTGCATATGTTTCGGTACTTATTGGTGATTGTTACCAACTTGTATGGAAACATATGCCTGCAGCTTGTTCCTTGATTACTTAATTGTATGTTAGGAACGTATGATAGACAATGCTAAAACTGGACAACTGTTGTTGCATGTTTCTTGATTACTTGCATTGCTCAGGACCGCTGTGAGTGACAGATCGCACTACTTACTTGCATATGTCTCGTTTTTATTTGTGATTGTTACTGACTTGTATGGAAACATATGCTGCTGCTTGTTCCTTGGTTACTTAATTGTATGTTAGGAACGTATGATAGACACTGCCGAAACTGGACAATTGCTGCTGCATGTTCCTTGATTACTTGCATTGCTCAGGACGGCTGTGAGTGACAGATTCCATTACTTGCATATGTTTTGGTACTTATTGGTGATTTCAACTGACTTGTATGGAAACATATGATGTTGCTTGTTCCTTGATTACTTAATTGTTATGTTAGGAACGTATGATAGACATTGCTGAAACTGGACTACTGCTGCTGCATGTTCCTTGATTACTTGCATTGCTCAGGACCGCTGTGAGTGACAGATTGGATTACTTACTTGCATATGTCTCGTTTTTATTGGTGATTGTTACTGACTTGTATGGAAACATATGCTGCTGCTTGTTCCTTGATTACTTAATTGTATGTTAGGAACGTATGATAGACACTGCCGAACCTGGACAATTGCTGCTGCATGTTCCTTGATTACTTGCATTGCTCAGGACGGCTGTGAGTGACAGATTCCATTACTTGCATATGTTTTGGTACTTATTGGTGATTTCAACTGACTTGTATGGAAACATCTGATGCTGTTTGTTCCATGATTACTTAATTGTATGCTAGGAACATATGATAGACACTGCTGAAAGTGGACAACTGCTGCTGCACGTTCCTTGTTACTCGCATTGCTCAGGACCGCTGTGAGTGACAGATTGCATTACTTACTTACATATGTTTCAGTACTTATTGGTGATTTATACTGACTTGTATAGAAACATCTTCTGCTGCTTGTTCCTTGATAACTGAATTGTATGTTAGGAACGCGTGATAGACACTGCTGAAACTGGACAAATGCTGTTGCATGTTCCTTGATAACTTGCATTGCTCAGGTCCGCTGTGAGTGACATATTGCATTACTTACTTGCATATGTTTCGGTACTTATTGGTGATTGATACTGACTTGTATGGAAATATCTGCTACTGCTTGTTCCTTGATTATTTAATGGTATGTTAGGAACGTATGATAGCCACTGCTGAAACTGGACAACTGCTGCTGCATGTTCCTTGATTACTTGGATTGCTCAGGACCGGTGTGAGTGACAGATTACATTACTTACTTGCAAATGTTTTGGTACATATTGGTGATTGTTACTGACTTGTATGGAAACATTTGCTGCTACTTGTTCCTTGATTACTTAATTGTACGTCAGGGTCGTACGATAGACACTGCTGAAACAAGACAACTGCTGCATGTTCCTTGATTACTTGCATTGCTCAGGACCGCCGTGAGTGACAGATTGCATTACTTACTTGCATTTGTTTCGGTACTTATTGGTGACTGTTACCAACTTGTATGGAAACATATGCCTGCAGCTTGTTCCTTGATTACTTAATTGTATGTTAGGAACGTATGATAGACAATGCTAAAACTAGACAACTGTTGTTGCATGTTTCTTGATTACTTGCATTGCTCAGGACCGCTGTGAGTGACAGATCGCATTACTTACTTGCATATGTTTCGGTACTTATTGGTGATTGTTACTGACTTGTATGGAAACATGTGCTGCTGCTAGTTCCTTGATTACTTAATTGTATGTCAGGAACGTATGATAGACACTGCCGAAACTGGACTACTGTTGCTGCATGTTCCTTGATTACTTGCATTGCTCAGGACCGCTCTGAGTGACAGATTGCATTACTTACTTGCATATGTTTCGGTACTTATTTGTAATTGTTACTGACTTGTATGGAAACGTATGCTGCTGCTTGTTCCTTGATTACTTAATTGTATGTTAGGAACGTATGATAGACACTGCTGAAACTGGACAACTGCTGCTGCATGTTCCTTGATTACTTGCATTGCTCAGGACCGCTTTGAGTGACAGACTGCTTTACTTACTTGCATATGTTTCGGTACTTATTGGTGATTGTTACTGACTAGTATGGAAACATCTGATGCTGTTTGTTCCATGATTACTTATTTGTATGCTAGGAACGTATGATAGACACTGCTGAAAGTGGACAACTGCTGCTGCATGTTCCTTGTTATTTGCATTGCTCAGGACCGCTGTGAGTTACAGATTGTATTACTTGCATATGTTTCGGTACTTATTGGAGATTGTTTCTGACTTGTATGGAAACATATGCCTGCTGCTTGTTCCTTGATTACTTAATGGTATGTTAAGAACGTATGATAGACAATGCTAAAACTGGACAACTGATGTTGCATGTTCCTTGATTACTTGCATTGCTCAGGACCGCTGTGAGTGACAGATTGCATTACTTACTTGCATATGTTTCGGTACTTATTGGTGATTGTTACTGACTTGTATGGAAACATATGCTATTGCTTGTTCCTTGATTACTTAATTGTTATGTTATGAACGTATGATAGACACTGCTGAAACTGGACTACTGCTGCTGCATGTTCCTTGATTACTTGCATTGCTCAGGACCGCTGTGAGTGACAGATTGGATTACTTACTTGCATATGTTTCGTTTTTATTGGTGATTGTTACTGACTTGTATGGAAACATATGCTGCTGCTTGTTCCTTGATTACTTAATTGTATGTTAGGAACGTATGATAGACACTGCTGAAACTGGACAATTGCTACTGCATGTTCCTTGATTACTTGCATTGCTCAGGACGGCTGTGAGTGACAGATTCCATTACTTGCATATGTTTTGGTACTTATTGGTGATTTCAACTGACTTGTATGGAAACATCTGATGCTGTTTGTTCCATGATTACTTAATTGTATGCTAGGAACATATGATAGACACTGCTGAAAGTGGACAACTGCTGCTGCACGTTCCTTGTTACTTGCATTGCTCAGGACCGCTGTGAGTGACAGATTGCATTACTTACTTACATATGTTTCAGTACTTATTGGTGATTGATACTGACTTGTATAGAAACATCTGCTGCTGCTTGTTCCTTGATAACTTAATTGTATGTTAGGAACGCGTGATAGACACTGCTGAAACTGGACAACTGCTGTTGCATGTTCCTTGATAACTTGCATTGCTCAGGTCCGCTGTGAGTGACATATTGCATTACTTACTTGCATATGTTTCGGTACTTATTGGTGATTGATACTGACTTGTATGGAACTATCTGCTACTGCTTGTTCCTTGATTACTTAATTGTATGTTAGGAACGTATGATAGCCACTGCTGAAACTGGACAACTGCTGCTGCATGTTCCTTGATTACTTGGATTGCTCAGGACCGGTGTGAGTGACAGATTACATTACTTACTTGCAAATGTTTTGGTACTTATTGGTGATTGTTACTGACTTGTATGGAAACAATTGCTGCTGCTTGTTCCTTGATTACTTAATTGTACGTCAGGGTCGTACGATAGACACTGCTGAAACAAGACAACTGCTGCATGTTCCTTGATTACTTGCATTGCTCAGGACCGCCGTGAGTGACAGATTGCATTACTTACTTGCATATGTTTCGGTACTTATTGGTGACTGTTACCAACTTGTATGGAAACATATGCCTGCAGCTTGTTCCTTGATTACTTAATTGTATGTTAGGAACGTATGATAGACAATGCTAAAACTGGACAACTGTTGTTGCATGTTTCTTGAATACTTGCATTGCTCAGGACCGCTGTGAGTGACAGATCGCATTACTTACTTGCATATGTTTCGGTACTTATTGGTGATTGTTACTGACTTGTATGGAAACATGTGCTGCTGCTAGTTCCTTGATTACTTAATTGTATGTCAGGAACGTATGATAGACACTGCCGAAACTGGACTACTGTTGCTGCATGTTCCTTGATTACTTGCATTGCTGAGGACCGCTCTGAGTGACAGATTGCATTACTTACTTGCATATGTTTCGGTACTTATTGGTAATTGTTACTGACTTGTATGGAAACGTATGCTGCTGCTTGTTCCTTGATTACTTAATTGTAGGTTAGGAACGTATGATAGACACTGCTGAAACTGGACAACTGCTGCTGCATGTTCCTTGATTACTTGCATTGCTCAGGACCGCTTTGAGTGACAGACTGCTTTACTTACTTGCATATGTTTCGGTACTTATTGGTGATTGTTACTGACTAGTATGGAAACATCTGATGTTGTTTGTTCCATGATTACTTATTTGTATGCTTGGAACGTATGATAGACACTGCTGAAAGTGGACAACTGCTGCTGCACGTTCCTTGTTATTTGCATTGCTCAGGACCGCTGTGAGTTACAGATTGCATTACTTACTTGCATATGTTTCGGTACTTATTGGTGATTGTTACTGACTTGTATGGAAACGTATGCATGCTGCTTGTTCCTTGATTACTTAATGGTATGTTAAGAACGTATGATAGACAATGCTAAAACTGGACAACTGATGTTGCATGTTCCTTGACTACTTGCATTGCTCAGGACCGCTGTGAGTGACAGATTGCATTACTTACTTGCATATGTTTCGGTCTTTATTGGTGATTGTTACTGACTTGTATGGAAACATATGCCGCAGCTTGTTCCTTGATTACTTAATTGTATGTTAGGAACGTATGATAGACAATGCTAAAACTGGACAACTGCTGTTGCATGTTTCTTGATTACTTGCATTGCTCAGGACCGCTTTGTGTGACAGATCGCATTACTTACTTGCATATGTTTCGGTACTTATTGGTGATTGTTACTGACTTGTATGGAAACATGTGCTGCTTCTAGTTCCTTGATTACTTAATTGTATGTAATGAACGTATGATAGACACTGTCGAAACTGGACTACTGTTGCTGCATGTTCCTTGATTACTTGCATTGCTCAGGACCGCTATGAGTGACAGATTGCATTACTTACTTGCATATGTTTCGGTAGTTATTGCTAATTGTTAACGACTTGTATGGGAACATATGCTGCAGCTCGTTCCATGATTACTTAATTGTATGCTAGGAACGTATGACAGACACTGCTGAAAGTGGACAATTGTTGCTGCACGTTCGTTGTTACTTGCATTGCTCACGACTGCTGTGACTGACAGATTGAATTACTTACTTGCATATGTTTCGGTACTTATTGGTGATTGTTACTGACTTGTATGGAAACATATTCCTACTGCTTGTTCCTTGATTATTTAATTGTATGTTTGGAACGCATGATAGACACTGCTGAAACTGGACAGCTGCTGTTGCATGTTCCTTGATAACTTTCATTCCTCAGGACCGCTGTGAGTGACACATTGCATTACTTACTTGCATATGTTTCGGTACTTAATGGTGATTGATACTGACTTGTATGGTAATATCTGCTACTGCTTGTTCCTTGATTACTTAAATGTATGTTAGGAACGTATGATAGGCACTGCTGAAACTGGACAACTGCTGCTGCAGGTTCCTTGATTACTTGGATTGCTCAGGACCGGTGTGAGTGACAGATTACATTACTTACTAGCATATGTTTTGGTACTTATTGGTGATTGTTACTGACTTGTATGGAAACATCTGCTGCTGCTTGTTCCTTGATTACTTAATTGTACGTCAGGGTCGTACGATAGACACTGCTCAAACAAGACAACTGCTGCATGTTCCTTGATTACTTGCATTGCTCAGGACCGTTGTGAGTGACAGATTGCATTACTTAATTGCATATGTTTCAGTACTTTTGGTGATTGATACTGACTTGTATGGAAACATCTGATGCTGCTCATTCCTTGATAACTTAATTGTATGTTAGGAACGTATGATAGGCACTGCTGAAACTGGACTACTGCTGTTGCATGTTCCTTGATAACTTTCATTGCTCAGGACCGTTGTGAGTGACAGATTGCATGACTTACTTTCATATGTTTCGGTACTTATTGGTGATTGTTTCTGACTTGCATAGAAACATCCGCTACTGCTTGTTCCTTGATTACTTAAACGTATGTTAGGAACGTATGATTGGCACTGCTGAAACTGGACAACTACTTCTGCATGTTCCTTGATTACTTGGATTGCTCAGGACCGGTATGAGTGACAGATTGCATTACTTACTTGCATATGTTTCGGTACTTATTGGTGATTGTTACTGACTTGTATGGAAACATATGCATGCTGCTTGTTCCTTGATTATTTAATTGTATGTTAGGAAGGTATGATAGACAATGCTAGAACTAGACAACTGCTGTTGCATGTTCCTTGATTAATTGCATTGCTCAGGACCGCTGTGAGTGACAGATCGCATTACTTACTTGCATATGTTTCGGTACTTATTGGTGATTGTTACTGACTTGTATGGAAACATGTGCTGCTGCTAGTTCCTTGATTACTTAATTGTATGTCAGGAACGTATGATAGACACTGCCAAAACTGGACTACTGTTGCTGCATGTTCCTTGATTACTTGCATTGCTCAGGACCGCTCTGAGTGACATATTGCATTACTTACTTGCATATGTTTCGGTACTTATTGGTAATTGTTACTGACTTGTATGGTAACGTATGCTGCTGCTTGTTCCTTGATTACTTAATTGTAGGTTAGGAACGTATGATAGACACTGCTGAAACTGGACAACTGCTGCTGCATGTTCCTTGATTACTTGCATTGCTCAGGACCGCTTTGAGTGACAGACTGCTTTACTTACTTGCATATGTTTCGGTACTTATTGGTGATTGTTACTGACTTGTATGGAAACATATGCATGCTGCATGTTCCTTGATTACTTAATGGTATGTTAAGAACGTATGATAGACAATGCTAAAACTGGACAACTGATGTTGCATGTTCCTTGATTACTTGCATTGCTCAGGACCGCTGTGAGTGACAGATTGCATTACTTACTTGCATATGTTTCGGTACTTATTGGTGATTGTTACTGACTTGTATGGAAACATATGCTGCAGCTTGTTCCTTGATTACTTAATTGTATGTTAGGAACGTATGATAGACAATGCTAAAACTGGACAACTGCTGTTGCATGTTTCTTGATTACTTGCATTGCTCAGGACCGCTGTGTGTGACAGATCGCATTACTTACTTGCATATGTTTCGGTACTTATTGGTGATTGTTACTGACTTGTATGGAAACATGTGCTGCTTCTAGTTCCTTGATTACTTAATTGTATGTAATGAACGTATGATAGACACTGTCGAAACTGGACTACTGTTGCTGCATGTTCCTTGATTACTTGCATTGCTCAGGACCGCTATGAGTGACAGATTGCATTACTTACTTGCATATGTTTCGGTAGTTATTGCTAATTGTTAACGACTTGTATGGGAACATATGCTGCAGCTTTTTCCATGATTACTTAATTGTATGCTAGGAACGTATGACAGACACTGCTGAAAGTGGACAATTGTTGCTGCACGTTCCTTGTTACTTGCATTGCTCACGACTGCTGTGAGTGACAGATTGCATTACTTACTTGCATATGTTTCGGTACTTATTGGTGATTGTTACTGACTTGTATGGAAACATATTCCTGCTGCTTGTTCCTTGATTATTTAATTGTATGTTTGGAACGCATGATAGACACTGTTGAAACTGGACAGCTGCTGTTGCATGTTCCTTGATAACTTTCATTGCTCAGGACCGCTGTGAGTGACACATTGCATTACTTACTTGCATATGTTTCGGTACTTATTGGTGATTGATACTGACTTGTATGGTAATATCTGCTACTGCTTGTTCCTTGATTACTTAAATGTATGTTAGGAACGTATGATAGGCACTGCTGAAACTGGACAACTGCTGCTGCAGGTTCCTTGATTACTTGGATTGCTCAGGACCGGTGTGAGTGACAGATTACATTACTTACTAGCATATGTTTTGGTACTTATTGGTGATTGTTACTGACTTTTATGGAAACATCTGCTGCTGCTTGTTCCTTGATTACTTAATTGTACGTCAGGGTCGTACGATAGACACTGCTCAAACAAGACAACTGCTGAATGTTCCTTGATTACTTGCATTGCTCAGGACCGTTGTGAGTGACAGATTGCATTACTTACTTGCATATGTTTCAGTACTTATTGGTGATTGATACTGACTTGTATGGAAACATCTGATGCTGCTCATTCCTTGATAACTTAATTGTATGTTAGGAACGTATGATAGGCACTGCTGAAACTGGACTACTGCTGTTGCATGTTCCTTGATAACTTTCATTGCTCAGGACCGTTGTGAGTGACAGATTGCATGACTTACTTTCATATGTTTCGGTACTTATTGGTGATTGTTTCTTACTTGCATAGAAACAACCGCTACTGCTTGTTCCTTGATTACTTAAACGTATGTTAGGAACGTATGATAGGCACTGCTGAAACTGGACAACTACTTCTGCATGTTCCTTGATTACTTGGATTGCTCAGGACCGGTATGAGTGACAGATTGCATTACTTACTTGCATATGTTTCGGTACTTATTGGTGATTGTTACTGACTTGTATGGAAACATATGCATGCTGCTTGTTCCTTGATTATTTAATTGTATGTTAGGAAGGTATGATAGACAATGCTAGAACTGGACAACTGCTGTTGCATGTTCCTTGATTAATTGCATTGCTCAGGACCGCTGTGAGTGACAGATCGCATTACTTACTTGCATATGTTTCGGTACTTATTGGTGATTGTTACTGACTTGTATGGAAACATGTGCTGCGGCTAGTTTCTTGATTACTGTAACACCCTTGAACTAATCCACAATGCCACATAAATATCACATCAGCAACGATATAATATAATAATCTCTACGCTATTCCCAATACACACATGCAGCAACCCGATAATTTTAGAACTTTAATTACATAGTTAAGTCACGGAAGTCTCTGATCAAACTACACAATATCCGAATTACACATAAACATTCCCCAAGAATATTATTACCTCTAACACAGGTAACTAACTCCTCGAACGATGTCACAGTAACCCTATTTGGGTACAACAGCCCTACTAGATCTCTGATCACCTGAGACACACACACAACAACAAAACATTGGGTCATCTAACGCTGGTGAGAATGCAAGGGTTAGTGTACGATTATAAAACTCAATAAATAAAGATCTCGATAATAAAACGTTCAGCGTTCTCTACTGAACAAGTATATGAGATCCCACAAGATAGCTCAATAGGTACTCAACTCGTGTGGATAAATCCACGTACCCAAATCCCTAGACCGCACAAAGCAGTCGTCTGGAACTCAAAAGGGAATTGGGAGCGACCCAACCCATGCCCAGCCGTACGGTTTAGTAACTCGATAGCTCGTGTGTCTCAAATCACATATAGTAAAACTCAGTTCACAATAAACACAATATACATGCATGACAATATCTCAGTAATAAAACTCGTAAGAAACTCATAATAATCTCATAAAGAAAGCTCAGTAAAAGGTCATGCAAGTATAAATCAATAATCGTACAATTATCTCAGAAAAGCATTCAAACTCACCTGCCCTGAAGTCTCACTACTTAGTCTCGGTTCCCTGCCCGTCCCCAACCCTATCAACTCGAGACCCTGGAATCACAACACAATTCTCAATATCACAATCACAACCCAAGAACTCTATATACAATACTCAGGCAACTCGCACGAACCCAAATACACAACTACTAAACCCACACAACCCGAATACCCAAACACAAGGAAATAACCCAATATCACTGACTCATCCCTAAATAAACGCTTAAAATATATTTATTTTTCTGAATTCTCACGCGGCCGTGTAAGATTTTTTACGCGGCGGCGTAGCAGTCTCCTTACGCGGTGGTGTAGGATTTTTACAAGATGGTGTGACTGCAACCCACGCGGCCCCGTAACAAAACCCACGCGGGCGCGTAGCTCCATCTTTACAACACCCTCTAGCTTTTTACACGGGCTTGTAAACAAAACCTACGCTGCCGCGTAAACTGACTGTCAGCCATGAATGCTCTGTTTTTGACAGCTTCGATTTAAAACCTCAAATCCCGATTTTGGTCCGTTTTCAGCTCTCGAATTTGACCAAAAACTCAATAAAACACATATATAAACTTACTTTAATCATCTCTTACAATTAACAACTCAAGATTCAAGATTTGGAGCTCAAAAGTTACTTATTTTTGAAGAAGAACACTCAATTATGAATTAGGAGCTTCAATCACACTTCGGAGCTTCAATATTTGCTTGCTGGATCCTCTGGAGGCCAAGATACATACACATACACACTTTAGCTCTGGATTGGAAAGAAGAAAAGTGAAAGCAAGCAAGCATATAGGTGGCCTTATATACATTTTCGGTTTTTACTCGGTCCGACACCCAATATCCGAACCCGCTATCCCAAAATACAAACTTTATATAACCGGGTCTCAATTTAATTAATAATTCTCAATATTATAATCTCTTATTAAAACTTTAACTATGTCGCCCGGTTAGCCCAAAAATCTTATCACGTGATACTTCCACGTATAACTCAATAATTGGCCCAACTCAATTATAATAATATAATCAGCCCAATCACATAATTCCACATCCCCGTCCCAAAAGTGGGATGTTACAAGTCTCCTCTCCTTATAAAGATTCTGTCCTCAGAATCTAGCCCTACACCAATAATCGAATATACATCACTCGTCTCTAAGCCGAACTCCCAACCTGACACTGCCTCAGATACAAGCAATCACTTTACCTCTTTACATTAACACGCTCTCCCAACCTCACAACAAAGCCTCATATTGCACCACGAAAATCCGCTGAACTTCCTATCAACGCTAAAATCGAACCCCATTCACTGATCCTTCTACCCTAGGAGGCGCTCCCCTACTCCTCAACTCATTCAATCAACACAAACTAACACGTCAACATCGTCACGGATCCCACAATGCGCGAGAAAATCTCTATGAATTATCTCTAACTCCTCAACTAAACCCAAGAAACACTAAACTTAAACACGGACATAACCAACTCCGATTCCCAATAACCGCAATTCTCACCGGATCCACTATCATCCCTCCCTTACTCGTCACTGCTCACTCTAAAACTGCTCTTTTCTTGGCGAAAACTCATATCTCAAGAACTTACCATAGAACTTTATTCGCTATTACAACTCAAAATTCACCCTCAAATGCTGGTTATACTCCGCACTGCTCTTCGAATAGCTCGAATGGCTTCAGAAAGTACCATCACAAAACGATCAACATCAACCTATACCCTTACTCATCAACCCTCAACCAGGGATAACGGTTCCTCGCCATTACTCTATTAATCTCCCTATAGCCTCCACATTTCTACATCAAAACTACTAATCCTCATAGGCATCAGATTTACTGAAACTTAACGACCAAGGATCTCTAATGCACCATCACTCTAAACTCTATTCGCTTATGCAACTCTACTATCTACTTACTTAACAACCACAAAGCAGATAACTCAGATGAAAGCACAAAGATAACCAACCATAGAAGGATGCCAACACTTACGGCCGATCAGATTTCCAATTAACATAGCAAATATTCCGATCCACTAACATAGCAGATTAAAGACATCTCCATCTAATTACTAAACACAATATCGCATATGAGGGTAAACACACACAAAATTTAATCCACTATCAACATGGTAGTCCACTATCAGAAGGATCAATCCACTAGCACATCATAAACTCATTCACAATGATTACCCATACAGCTCACATACTCAACATGATTGACCCACTAACATGACACAGTTTCCAACTTTGAAATCCCAATAACTCAGCTTGCCACATTATATTTCACTTTCACACACATACCCAGAAATCACAGTCCCATACATAACAATCCCGCCGCCCCTTATCACTGTATCCCATGATCCCAGACATAACGAAGCAGTCACACTCAACAAAACGCCTACACTCATCACAGACATAGGTCAACAACCAACCCCCACCACTGACACACACTCAAAGCAAGTTCAAAAAGGCTTATCCAAAATCACATCAACAGCATCCCGAGCTTCCTCTGCAGTCACTTGAAAGATCCCATCCCATACTCTAATATCATAACGACCGGGTGACAATGGCTCTGCTCTGGCTCTACTATAACTTGCACCCTACACCACTGATCTTGGCTCTGGACAGTCTCGCACCCTATGCCTTGGCCTCTCACAATGAAAACACAACGGCTCAAGAACAATACACATGACGGCAGCATACCCTCGCTAGTCGCACCGATAACATCTGCACACACACGACCAACTGTGGCGACGGTGGCATCTTCAAATTGAAGGCACATAGCCTAATAAGAATAAACGTATCAGGTGCAACATCATACGGCTCCCTATCCCCCTCAGTTATAGCCTGAAACAAAAACTCTACCTCTGACCCTCGATATTCAATTTCCTCCATAAGGTGATAATGACAACTCTGACGCCCTGGCCCCACTCGTACTCGCCCCCGGAAATGCCATCCCTGAACCCGGACAATCCCACAATATATGCCCCGTCTTCCCACTTCGGAAGCACAATGACTCCTGCAACGAGCATGCATAACAGTGCGACCCAACTGGCTACAACGAAACATCTGAGGTTCTCCGGGGCACACGGCCCTGCATGGCGGTGATGACACCGCTGACAATCTCTATCCCCCGATGCTGAGCTCCCGACCCTACTGCCCGAATCTCTAGATTCTCTATCAACAGACTCTGGCCTTAATTCTGGCTCGGTCTCTGACTCCGCCCCGGCTGTCTCTGACCCTGATCCTGATCTCGACTCTAACCCTGACTAACCTCAAACCTCCTCTCATCTTGACGCTAATCTCGTCGGGCCCCCGAACTCTGATCCCGCTGCTCTGCATAACCGCCCTGATGACTCTCTTGATAAGACCTCGATGACCCTGCACTCTGTCCCTGCACCTTCGGCTCAGTACGCTGCCTCTGGGGAGCCGACTGCTCCCTCTGCCTCTCCACCTCCCTCTTTCCACACCTCGCATACTCCATAGCTGATGCAAAGGTGGGATCACGCAACATCCCCGCAAACTCCCTAATATCAGCTCTCAATCCCTTTATAAACATGCTAACCTTTCACTCCTCTGTAGCCACCTGATGTGGCGCAAACTGGGCTCTATCATTAAACACATCAATATACTCCTGAATCGACATCGACCCCTGCTGCAAATGAATGAACTCACACTCCAACTCTCGCCTCGTATCCTGAGGGCAATACTGCAACTCAAACTCAACACGAAACTCCTCCCAAGTCATCAAATACGCCTCGTCTGCCCCCCGGGCACTCACAACTGAACTCCACCATCGCAACGCTCCGCCCTTAAGCAAATAAGAGGCACAACTCACTCTGTCAGCTCGATCCACATGTGCTATACGAAAAGCAGTCTCAATCTCTCGCAACTAATCTAGCGCCTTCGAGGCACCAACTCTACCGAAGAACTCTGAAGGACGGCCCGCCATAAAGTCCTTTAAGGACCCTCGCGATTGCTGGCTAGAAGAAGCACCAGCCCCAGAACTCTGACCACCCTCAGGCGGACGCACCGCTCCTCGACCCCTACCCGCTCCTTGCACCGGAAAACGCTCATCCAATATCTAACTCAGCGCAGAATATAACTTAGACCTACGCACATATTCATCACCCCTAAAATCATCACCCAGAGGCCTGCTGCCCTCACGATCCATAAATAATCTGCACAATAAAGACAACGACACATATTAACTCTACACAACTCTATACCCTACTCGTTAATCACCTAATACTCTACTTCGGATTACAATCCAAGGATCTAGACTCCATGGTTTAAGCTTAAGCATCCACTAGATACTTAATCTCTTAAACCTAGGCTCTGATACCAAGCTTGTAACACCCTCGAACTAATCCACAATGCCACATAAATACCACATTAGCAACGATATAATATAATAATCTCTACGCTATTCCTAATACACACATGCAGCAACCCGATAATTTTAAAACTTTAATTACATAGTTAAGTCACGGAAGTCTCTGATCAAACTACACAATATCCGAATTACACATAAACATTCCCCAAGAATATTATTACCTCTAACACAGGTAACTAACTCCTCGAACGATGTCACAGTAACCCAATTTGGGTACAGCAGGCCTACTAGATCTCTGATCACCTGAGACACACACACAACAACACACACATTGGGTCAGCTAACGCTGGTGAGAATGCAAAGGTTAGTGTACGATTATAAAACTCAATAAATAAAGATCTCGATAATAAAACATTCAGCGTTCTCTACTAAACAAGTATATGAGATCCCACAAGATAGCTCAATAGGTACTCAACTCGTGTGGATAAATCCACGAACCCAAATCCCTAGACCGCACAAAGCAGTCGTCTGGAACTCAAAATGGAATTGGGAGCGACCCAACCCCTGCCCAGCCGTACGGTTTAGTAACTCGATAGCTCGTGTGTCTCAAATCTCATATAGTAAAACTCAGTTCACAATAAATACAATATACATGCATGACAGTATCTCAGTAATAAAACTCGTAAGAAACTCATAATAATCTCATAAAGAAAGCTCAGTAAAAGGTCATGCAAGTATAAATAAATAATCGTACAATTATCTCAGAAAAGCATGCAAACTCACCTGCCCTGAAGTCTCACTACTTAGTCTCGGTTCCCTGCCCGTCCCCAACCCTATCAACTCGAGACCCTGGAATCACAACACAATTCTCAATATCACAATCACAACCCAAGAACTCTATATACAATACTCAGGCAACTCGCACGAACCCAAATACACAACTACTAAACCCACACAACCCGAATACCCAAACACAAGGGAATAACCC
This sequence comes from Centrapalus pauciflorus, assembly GCA_020465985.1. Classification (NCBI taxonomy): domain Eukaryota; kingdom Viridiplantae; phylum Streptophyta; class Magnoliopsida; order Asterales; family Asteraceae; genus Centrapalus; species Centrapalus pauciflorus. Next base: position 255,566 of record JAANYP010004620.1, on the reverse strand, counting down.
AATATCACTGACTCATCCCTAAATAAACGCTTAAAATATATTTATTTTTCTGAATTCTCACGCGGCCGTGTAATATTTTTTACGCGGCGGCGTAGCAGTCTCCTTACGCGGTGGTGTAGGATTTTTACAAGATGGTGTGACTGCAACCCACGCGGCCCCGTAACCAAACCCACGCGGGCGCATAGCAAAACCCACGCAGGCGCGTAGAGAAACCCACGCGGGCGCGTAGCAAAACCCACGCGACCGCGTAAAAAAACCCACGCGGGCGCGTAGCTCCATCTTTACACCACCCTGTACCTTTTTACACGGGCTTGTAAACAAAACCTACCGCGTAAACTGACTGTCAGCCATGAATGCTCTGTTTTTGACAGCTTCGAATTCAAACCTCAAATCCCGATTTTGGTCCATTTTAAGCTCTCGAATTTAACCAAAAACTCAATAAAACACATATATAAACTTACTTTAATCATCTCTTACAATTAACAACTCAAGATTCAAGATTTGGAGCTCAAAAGTTACTTATTTTTGAAAAAGAACACTCAATTATGAATTAGGAGCTTCAATCACACTTTGGAGCTTCAATATTTGCTTGCTGGATCCTCTGGAGGCCAAAATACGTACACATACACACTTTAGCTCTGGATTGGAAAGAAGAAAAGTGAAAGCAAGCAAGCATATAGGTGGCCTTATATACATTTTCGGTTTTTACTCGGTCCGACACCCAATATCCGAACCCGCTATCCCAAAATACAAACTTTATATCACCGGGTCTCAATTTAATTAATAATTCTCAATATTATAATCTCTTATTAAAACTTTAACTCTGTCGCCCGGTTAGCCCAAAAATCTTATCACGTGATACTTCCACGTATAACTCAATAATTGGCCCAACTCAATTATAATAATATAATCAGCCCAATCACATAATTCCATGTCCCCGTCCCAAAAGTGGGATGTTACAATTACTTAATTGAATGTCAGGAACGTATGATAGACACTGCCGAAATTGGACTACTGTTGCTGCATGTTCCTTGATTACTTGCATTGCTCACGACCGCTGTGAGTGACAGATTGCATTACTTACTTGCATATGTTTCGGTACTTATTGGTGATTGTTACTGACTTGTATGGAAACATATGCTGCTGCTTGTTCCTTGATTACTTAATTGTATTTTAGGAACGTATGATAGACACTGCTGAAACTCGACAACTGCTGCTGCATGTTCCTCGATTACTTGCATTGCTCAGTACCGCTCTGAGTGACAGACTGCATTACTTACTTGCATATGTTTCGGTACTTATTGGTGATTATTACTGACTTGTATGGAAACATCTGATGTTGTTTGTTCCATGATGACTTAATTGTATGTCAAGAACGTATGATAGACACTGGCGAAACTGGACTACTGTTGCTGCATGTTCCTTGATTACTTGCATTGCTCAGGACCGCTGTGAGGGACAGTTTGCATTACTTAATTGCACATGTTTCGGTACTTATTGGTGATTGATATTGACTTGTATGGAACCATCTGATTCTGTTTGTTCCTTGATTACTTAATTGTATGCTAGGAACTTACGATAGACACTGTAGAAAGTGGACAATTGCTGCTGCACGTTCCTTGTTACTTGCATTGCTCAGGACTGCTGTGAGTGACAGATTGCATTACTTACTTGCATATATTTCGGTACTTATTGGTGATACTTGCATATAATTGTATGGAAACATGTGCTGCTGCTAGTTCCTTGATTACTTAATTGTATGCCAGGAACGTATGATAGACACTGCTGAAACCGGAGCTGCTGCATGTTCCTTGATTACTTGCATTGCTCAGGACCGCTGTGTAACATCCGGCACTAAACCAGGTTAGCAACTATGACTTAATCAGTATTTACTAGCCATTTATAACCTAATCATTGATGATTAGCAATTAATCAAAGTGATTAACAAGGTTCATGAAGAAATTCAACTCAATTAGAATCAAATTAATCGGTGCGATGAATCGGTAAATCACTTAATCCGATCGATTTACGATATGATGGATTAATGCAACTGAGTCCATAATTAAATTATGATTAGTGACACTAATCATACACTAATACAATTACTTAACATTAATTATGCAAGATTAAAACAATTGATTAAAACAATGCATCCAAAAGTATTTATGAATTTACAAGAAAAGGGAAATACAAGAATACATTTCTAAATACTTTTATACAAAAAATAAATGAAAATACACCAAAAATACCTCCCTTAGGCCAGCCAATAGGAAGGACAAAAGGACCTTGAAATAATTTATTTTACTCAACATATCAAAATCAAATCCTCTTTATTTCAATTCATCCAAGATTTGCACTATTCTTCAGCATTTCACCATCTTTTCAAGATCCAATTTTCCCTATAAATGGAGAACATTTCCATTCATTTTAATCACACCAAAACCCTTCTATTCTCTCTTCAAAAACCGGTCATAAGCCCTCCCAAATCCAAAAACCTTCAATTTTTGGTGTTCTTGAAGTATTTCAAGTGTTCTTCATATTTTGAAGTGTTCTTGGTGCAACTTTTGCAAGAGTTTCAACTTCTTCTCAATTGCATTATTATAAAACATCAAAGTAAGTAAATACTAACTTATTTAATCATACATTTATGTTTATATAAGTCTTGCATAATATATATAATCACCAACAACAACAAGTTTCATAAAAACGCAAGTTTATAAGTTTCTAGTTCTTATTTTTAAGTTGTTTCTTTAAATGTGTTAATGAATATATGAACACATTATAAACATGTTAATATTATGAAAACATGTGTTATATATGTGTTATATAACTTTTATACAAGTAGTCTTTGAATAAACAACAAGAATCATGAGTTGTTTCAGGTTTTTAAAACTGCGGATTTTCGACAAAAAATTTATATCGACTTTAAAAAACCATAACTAATTCATAACTTAACGAAATGAGTTGATTCTTGTCTCAAAAGTTAGATCTATGTCTTAACTATAGATCTGGAATTTCTCATAATTTATTTTGGAGTTTAAGACCTCCAGAAAGTATTTGGGAAACCGAAAGTTTGACAGCTCAAAAATGGCCAACATAGGGTTTTTAACGAGCTTTTTCACCAACCTAAACATCTCGAAAAATGGCCTTTCTTGAATCTAAAAATCCTTTGTATATAGTAGTTTAATGTCCTAGAAAACCAAAGTCTAAAACATTTTGGAGCTTGGTCAAAAACATCCTCAAAATAGGCCGAAAAAGCTGGAAAATTATATATATATAAACTTGACGTTTTAAGCGGGTTTTATTTATAAACTTGTAATGTTGGGTGATTTAAGACATAAAAATCTATAAATATATATCATCATATATTAGAGATATTAAGTCCTTATTATCCTTTAGGGCTCGATTAAACTGACTCGACGGATCATCCATCCAATTACGCTAAATAGCTTTTTACGCTCGTTTTTGTCATCGCAATCTCGGTGAGTCTTCATAGCCCTATTTTCACTATCTATTGGGGTGGAATATACATGCAATGTTTTTATATGGACATCAAAACTGTTTATTTCTTATATGTATTACATGTTTGGATCCATCATCCCTCAAATCATGAACCGTTAATTGCATTTATTTGCAAGCGCGAATATATTGTGGATATATCTATTGGGAGTCATGTCCCCCATTCGGGTTAGTTCGGCTCGGCTAACAGCGAGTGCATATATATTCAACACACGGTATTACGTATGAGAATACTGCACAGGGCAAACTCATTTTAATTAAGCTTCGGTTGCATGATGGTTTATGTAATACATACACGGAATTTATGATTATATAAATTCAACTCATCTGATAATGTCCATACAACTGGTCTTTTCGCGTAAACCTATGAGCTCACCAACAATTTGTTGATGTATTTTAGCATGTATTTTCAGGAGTTTAAGACATGCACATTCCTCGGAAGTATTCCAAGGCTTCCGTACATTTTGGAGTCGCATCATTTTCAAACTCGAAGATTTACATGCATCTTTCCGAATAAACTAAATCATGTATTTAAATCTTGGTATTTTAAGAACTACTTCGCTGTATTTTGGTTATGTAAAACAATATTTATATTTGAAGTTAAATCAATGTATTTTTGAAAACGTCCATATAGTGGTCGTTCGTTATGATTATGGTTACGCTTCCGCGACGTCATACATCGTTGCCAACCAGGGTAACGGGGTGTGACAGATTGGTATCAGAGCCATAGTTATAGTGAACTAGGTTGCATTAGTACCTAGACTATAACTGTTACAAAAACTAAACTTTCTTCAAGAACTGTGAACATATATATGGACCCTGATGACAATAACAAGTCGAACAATACGGTTATTATCCTCTTTGACTCAGAGGATGAATTCTCACCGATGGAACAAGGAAGCCAAGGTGACACTGAGGTGTACTTTGGATCGGGAACCCACCCAGACCAAATCAATGACGATGTAATGGACCCGTCAAAGCACAAGGAGGGCAACTGTGGCCCTGCAACACAAATTGCTCCACCATCACCACCACATATTTCACCCTACACCCTATTCAGAAACCATCCCAATGGACCATTGAAGAAATTCACCCCTAGGGAAAGGGTGTGACTTGCACAACGGTAGTCTATCCCGGGACCTGCCCATCAGCCAAGCCTGCCGCAGTAGTAACGGGGCAAACATAAGAAAGTGGGGATGGATGCCTCACACACTCCAAGAGTGGAGAAACGAGGAGGGATCCAAGGCCAGTTTGAAGTCGAAACACCATCTTCCTCTCAAGTGCCGACACTTACCCAGAAACCTACGTAACAAACGGTGTCTCTGTTGGTGGCAAGGGCCGCCAGACACGACCTCCAATTCCGACAAAATCCACCAAGAGGTCGGTGAGATCTTCGCAATGATTAAGCAGGAGGCAATACAAACCACCAATAAACCTTGGGCCAACCAGAATACCCAGGCGATTCAACAAGATGGAATCAACGAATTGTCAAAACGCCTAAAGCCCGCAGTGCAGAACTAACCCAACGACTTAACGCTCTGGAGTACGAGGAAACCCTGGAGGCATCTCATACTTAGTACCCTTTTATAGTATTTCTCTAGGCTTTACTAGCTGATACATCTTAGGGTGTGTAAGGCTTAAGAATTTATCAGAAAATTCCAACCATATCATGTACAAAGATTAGGTTTCCAGCATTTTAATGAAAAACTAAGTTTTATCTATAACTAGGAGCATGAGGATATGTAGTACGACAATCTGCCTAAGAAATTTCAAACCCATAGACTTATCCTCTTACCCCATTAGATACCACTTATGCATTTCTACTATTTGATACCGGTGCTGATAGGACCTTTATATCCACTAAGTTCAGTAAGCAGATAAATTCCATTCTTACACCATTAAGTGTCACTTATGCTATTGAAGTTGATGACAGTAAGACGCTTACGACGAATAATATAAGTCGAGGATGCTCCTTAGAATTAGTAGGCCAACTCTTTGAAATAGACTTGATGCCCGTCAAACTGGGAAGTTTTGACGTGGTCATAGGCATGGATTGACTTTCAAAAAATCGTGCGGAAATAGTGTGCAACAATAAGACGGTTCATTTACCTTTAGCCAATAAGAAGGTCCTTACTGTCCAAGGCAAAACAAGAAATAACAAAGTAAGCATCATCCCTAGCATTAGGGCCCTAAAGTGTTGACAGAGAGGGAGCCAAAGGAAAAGCGGCTCGAAAATATTCTTATTATTTATTGTTACCCCAAAGTTTTTCCAGAACACATACCTGAACTCCCAACATCGAGACAAGTCAAATTCAAAAATCGGCCTAGTATCAGCAGCTGCACCAGTGGCTCGAGCACCAGGCCGATTAGCCCCATCAATATTGTTAGAATCGTCCAACCAACCGTAGGAGCTCTTAGATAAAAGGTTTATCAAACCGAGTTCCTCGCTTTGGGAAGCTCCGGCTTTGTTCGTAAAGAAGAATGATAGAACCTTCAGATTGTGCATCGATTACTGGAAGCTAAATAGGCTAATCATAGAGAACTGGTATCCACTCCCAAGGATCGATGACTTGTTTGATCGAACTCCAAAAATTAAGCTTCTATTCAAAGATCGATCTAAGCTCTAGTTATCATCAGGTTAGAGTTCGCAAGAAAGATATTCCAAAGACAGCCTTCAGATTTAGTTACGATCATCATAATTTACTATTAATGTCGTTTGGATTAACCAGTACCCCAACAGTACTCATGGACCTCATAAACCGGGTGTGCAAACCATATTTAGTCAAATTCGTAATTGTCTTCATAAATGACATCTTAACCTACTTACGAAACGAGAAGGAGCACGAGCAACATTTAAGACTGATTCTAGAATTATCGTAGAAAGAACAACTATATGCTAAGCTTTCTAAATTTGACTTTTCGTTAGGAGAGGTGACATCCCTCAGTCACATGAACAATAGTAAAGGAATCAAAGTCGACCCTGCAAAGATCGAGGTTATCAGGAATCGGTCAACTCTTAGAACCCCCATAGAGATACGACAGTCCTTAAGACTTGCCACTTATTATAGGTAATTATCAAAAATTTCTCAAAGATCACCGAAGCTCTAACAAAACTGACCCGAAAAGACATTAATTATGATTGGGGCGAGGATCAGGAGACATTATATCAGTTAATAAATCACAATCTGTGCAACGCGCTTATTTTATCCAAGAGAAGCAAGAAATTTGTAGATTACTGTGACGCTTCACACAATGGGTTGATATAGAAAGATAAGGTCATAGCGTATACTTTATAAAAACTTAGGGTTCACTAGGTGAATTACATAACGCATGATCTAGATCTTGGAGCAGTAGTCTTTATCTTTATGACTTAGAGACATTAGTTGTACGGTAACAAGTGTACTACACTAACAGACCATAAGGGCCTCCAACACATCTTGAACCAGAATGAGTCGGATATGAAGTAGTGCCGTTGGATGAAGCTAATAAGTGATTGCAACTGTGAAAAATCGTTATCACCTGAGGAACACCAATGTGGTTGCAGACGCTCAGAGCCGAAAGGAACGAGGTAAGCCGTTAAGAGTAAAAGCCCTAGTTATAACCATTCAACCAAACCTTCCTCCGTTAGTTCATGATGCACAAGTAGAAGTTGTTAAGGAGGAAAATATGAAATATGAAGCCCTGCACGGAATGGATAAATAGTTTGGGATAAAGGCTAATGGAAATCGATACTTCATGAATAGAGTCTGGTTACCCTGTTTTGGTGGTGTAAGAAAGCCAATTATAGATGACGGACAAAAGTCAAGATATGCCGTCCACCCGAGATCCGATAATATGTATCATGACCTCAAGGAGCTATACTGGTGGCCTAACATGAAGGCTGGCGTTGCCACATATGTCAACAAATTCCTAACATGCTCCAAAGTTAAGATAAAACATCAGAAACCATTTGGGTAATAGTCGACCGCCTAACAAAATCCGCGCATTCCTACCAATCAAGGAGAACAACAGGATGAATAAGCTACTCCAAACGTACCTCAAGGAAGTCGTCTCCAGACACGGAGTGCCTATTTTAATCATTTCGGATACGGATAGCAGATATACATCTAGATTTTTGGCAATCGATTACAGCAAGCTTTGGGTACAAACTTGGACATGAGTACCACATATCACCCTCAGACCGATGGTCAGAATGAAAGAACGATTCAAACCCTAGAACTTATGATAAGAGCCTGTGTAATGTATTTTGGGAAGTGTTGGGATACTCAATTGCCTTAGTGGAATTATCGTACAACAATAGCTATCACTTGAGCATTAAAGCTGCTCTGTTTGAGGCACTGTACGGACAAAAATGTCGATCGCCCCTTGGCTGGGCCAAAGTCAGGGATAGTCAAGTCATTGGCCCAGAAATCATACTTGAGACCACCAAAAAGATAGTACGACTAAAAGTTGTCCACGATCGTCAGAAAAGCTATGTAGACGTAAGGAGAAAATCCCTTGAGTTCCAATTAGGAGAAAGGGTACTGATGAAAGTCTCGCCATGGAAGGGTGTGGTACGATTTGGGAAACAAGGGAAACTGTATCCTCGTTACATTGGACAATTCAAAGTCTTAAAGAGAATTGGACTAGTAGCTTATCGTTTAGAGCTACCACCAGAGCTTAGCAGCGTGCGCAATATCTTCCACGTATCGAATCTGAAGAAGTGTTTGTTAGACAAGACTGATAAACTTTGCTTCATCAAAGAGCCGGTAGAAATCATGGACCGTAAGGTCAAAGGATTGAAGCACAGTCGTATACCTATCCTGAAGGTAAGATGAAATTCTAGACATGGACCAGAATTCACTTAGGCATGCAAAGACCAGTTTAAGCAAAGATACCCTCACCTATTCTTAAGTAACAAGACCCCTGAGGAAACAAGAAAAAAAAATTTTGGGACGAATTTCCCTTAACAAGGGGAGACTGTAATATCCGGCACTAAATCAGGTTAGCAACTATGACTTAATCAATATTTACTAGCCATTTATAACCTAATCATTGATGATTAGCAATTAATCAAAGTGATTAACAAGGTTCATGAAGAAATTCAACTCAATTAGAATCAAATTCATCGGTGCGATGAATCGGTAAATCACTTAATCCGATCGATTTACGATATGATGGATTAATGCAACTAAGTACATAATTAAATTATGATTAGTGACACTAATCATACACTAATACAATTACTTAACATTAATTATGCAAGACTAAAACAATTGATTAAAACAATGCATCCAAAAGTATTTATGAATTTACAAGAAAAGGGAAATACAAGAATACATTTCTAAATACTTTTATACAAAAAATAAATGAAAATACACCAAAAATACCTCCCTTAGGCCAGCCAATAGGAAGGACAAAAGGACCTTGAAATAATTTATTTTACTCAACATATCAAAATCAAATCCTCTTTATTTCAATTCATCCAAGATTTGCACTATTCTTCATCATTTCACCATCTTTTCAAGATCCAATTTTCCCTATAAATGGAGAATATTTCCATTCATTTTAATCACACCAAAACCATTCTATTCTCTCTTCAAAAACCGGCCATAAGCCCTCCCAAAGCCAAAAACCTTCAATTTTTGGTGTTCTTGAAGTATTTCAAGTGTTCTTCATATTTTGAAGTGTTCTTGGTGCAACTTTTGCAAGAGTTTCAACTTCTTCTCAATTGCATTCTTATAAAACATCAAAGTAAGTAAATACTAACTTATTTAATCATACATTTATGTTTATATAAGTCTTGCATAATATATATAATCACCAACAACAACAAGTTTCATAAAAACTCAAGTTTATAAGTTTCTAGTTCTTATTTTTAAGTTGTTTCTTTAAATGTGTTAATGAATATATGAACACATTATAAACATGTTAATATTATGAAAACATGTGTTATATATGTGTTATATAACTTTTATAACTTTTATACAAGTAGTCTTTGAATAAATAACAAGAATCATGAGTTGTTTCAAGTTTTTAAAACTGCGGATTTTCGACAGAAAATTTATATTGACTTTAAAAATTCATAACTAATTCATAACTTAACGAAATGAGTTGATTCTTGTCTCAAAAGTTAGATCTATGTCTTAACTATAGATCTGGAATTTTTCATAATTTATTTTGGAGTTTAAGACCTCCAGAAATTATTTGGGAAACCGAAAGTTTGACAGCTCAAAAATGGCCAACATAGGGTTTTTAACGAGCTTTTTCACCAACCTAAACATCTCGAAAAATGGTCATTCTTGAATCTAAAAATCCTTTGTATATAGTAGTTTAATGTCCTAGAAAACCGAAGTCTAAAACATTTTGGAGCTTGGTCAAAAACAGCCTCAAAGTAGGCCGGAAAACCTCAGAAAAAGCTGGAAAATTATATATATATATAAACTTGACGTTTTAAGCGGGTTTTATTTATAAACTTGTAATGTTGGGTGATTTAAGACATAAAAATATATAAATATATATGTCATCATATATTAGAGATATTAAGTCCTTATTATCCTTTAGGGCTCGATTAAACTGACTCGACGCTTCATGCATCCAATTACGCTAAATAGCTTTTTACGCTCGTTTTTGTCATCGCAATCTCGATGAGTCTTCATAGCCCCTATTTTCACTATCTATTGGGGTGGAATATACATTCAATGTTTTTATATGGACATCAAAACTATTTATTTCTTATATGTATTACATGTTTGGATCCATCAGCCCTCAAATCATGAACCGTTAATTGCATTTATTTGCAAGCGCGAATATATTGTGGATAGATCTATTGGGAGTCATGTCCCCCATTCTGGTTAGTTCGGGTCGGCTAACAGCGAGTGCATATATATTCAACACACGGTATTACGTATGGGAATACTGCACAGGGCAAACTCATTTTAATTAAGCTTCGGTTGCATGATGGTTTATGTAATACATACACGAAATTTATGATTTTATAAATTCAACTCATCTGATAATGTCCATACAACTGGTCTTTTCGCGTAAACCTATGAGCTCACCAACAATTTGTTGACGTATTTTAGCATGTATTTTCAGGTGTTTAAGACATGCACATTCCTCGGAAGTATTCCAAGGCTTCCGTACATTTTGGAGTCGCATCATTTTCAAAAATCAGAGATTTACATGCATCTTTCCGGATAAACTAAATCGTGTATTTAAATCTTGGTATTTTAAGAACTACTTCGCTGTATTTTGGTTATGTAAAACAATATTTATATTTGAAGTTAAATCAATGTATTTGTGAAAACGTCCATATAGTGGTCGTTCATTATGATTATGGTTACGCTTCCGCGACGTTACTCTTCGTTGCCAACCAGGGTAACGGGGTGTGACACGCTGTGAGTGACAGATTGCTTTACTTACTTGCATATGTTTTGGTACTTATTGGTGATTGTTTCTGACTTGTATGGAAACATCTGATGTTGTTTGTTCCATGATGACTTAATTGTATGCTAGGAACGTATGATAGACACTGCTGAAACTGCACAACTGCTGCTGCACGTTCCTTGTTACGTGCATTGCTTAGGACCGCTGTGAGTGATAGATTGCATTACTTACTTGCATATGTTTCGGTACATATTGGTGGCTGATATTGACTTGTATGGAAATACATGCTTCTGCTTGTTCCATGATTACGTAAATGTATGTTAGGAACGTATGATAGGCACTGCTGAAACTGGACAACTGCTGCTGCATGTTCCTTGATTACTTGGATTGCTCAGGACCGGTGTGAGTGGCAGATTACACTACTTACTTGCATGTGTTTTGGTACTTATTGGTGATTGTTACTGACTTGTATGGAAACATCTGCTGCTTCTTGTTCCTTGATTAATTAATTGTATGTTAGGAACGTATGATTTGCACTTCTGAAACTGGATAACTGGTGCTGCATGTTCCTTGATTACTTGGATTGCTCAGGACCGGTGTGAGTGACAGATTACATTACTTACTTGCATATGTGTTGGTACTTATTGGTGATTGTTACTGACTTGTTTGGAAACATCTGATGTTGTTTGTTCCATGATGACTTAATTGTATGCTAGGAACGTATGATAGACACTGTTGAAACTGCACAACTGCTGCTGTCCACGTTCCTTGTTACGTGCATTGCTTAGGACCGCTGTGAGTGATAGATTGCATTACTTACTTGCATATGTTTCGGTACATATTGGTGACCGATACTGACTTGCGTGGAAATATATGCCTCTTCTTGTTCCTTGATTACGTAAATGTATGTTAGGAACGTATGATAGGCACTGCTGAAACTGGACAACTGCTGCTGCATGTTCCTTGATTACTTGGATTGCTCAGGACCGGTGTGAGTGGCAGATTACACTACTTACTTGCATATGTTTTGGTACTTATTGGTGATTGTTACTGACTTGTATGGAAACATCTGCTGCTTCTTGTTCTTTGATTACTTAATTGTATGTTAGGTACATATGATTTGCACTTCTGAAACTGGACAACTGCTGCTGCATGTTCCTTGATTACTTGGATTGCTCAAGACCGGTGTGAGTGACAGATTACATTACTTACTTGCATATGTTTTGGTACTTATTGGTGATTGTCACTTACTTGTATGGAAACATCTACTGCTTCTTGTTCCTTGATTACTTAATTGTATGTTAGGAACGTATGATAGACACTACTGAAACAAGACAACTGCTACATGTTCCTTGATTACATGCATTGCTCAGGACCGCTGTGAGTGACAGATTGCATTACTTAATTACACATGTTTCGGTACTTATTGGTGATTGATACTGACTTGTCTTGAAATATCTGCTGCTGCCTGTTCTTTGATTACTTAATTGTATGTTAGGAACATATGATTTGCACTTCTGAAACTGGACAACTGGTGCTGCATGTTCCTTGATTACTTGGATTGCTCAGGATCGGTGTGAGTGACAGGTTACATTACTTACTTGCATATGTTTTGGTGCTTATCGGTGATTGTTACTGACTTGTATGGAAACATCTGCTGCTTCTTGTTCCTTGATTACTTAATTGTATGTTAAGAACGTATGATAGACACTGCTGAAACAAGACAACTGCTGCATGTTCCTTGATTACATGCATTGCTCAGGATCGCTGTGAGTGATAGATTGCACTACTTACTTGCATATGTTTCAGTACTTATTGGTGATTGTTACTGACTTGTATGGAAACATCTGATTCTGTTTTGTTCCTTCATTACTTAATTGTATGCTAGGAACTTATGATAGACACTGCTGAAGGTGGACAACTGCTGCTGCACGTTCCTAGTTACTTGCATTGATCCGGACCGCTATGAGTGACAGATTGCATTACTTACTTGCATATGTTTCGGTACTTATTGGTTATTGATACTGACTTGTATGGAAACATCTGATGCTGTTTGTTCCTCGATTACTTAATTGTATGCTAGGAACTTATGATAGACACTGCTGAAAGTGGACAACTGCTGCTGCACGTTCCTTGTTACTTGCATTGCTCAGGACCGCTGTGAGTGACAGATTGCACTACTTACTTGCATATCTTTCGGTACTTATTGGTGATTGTTACTGACTTGTATGGAAACATCTGATGCTATTTGTTCCTTGATTACTTAATTGTATGCTAGGAACTTACGATAGACACTGCCGAAAGTGGACAACTGCTGCCGCACGTTCCTTGTTACTTGCATTGCTCAGGACCGCTGTGAGTGACAGATTGCATTACTTAATTGCACATGTTTCGGTACTTATTGGTGATTGATACTAACTTGTCTTGAAACATCTGTTGCTGCTTGTTCTTTGATTACTTAATTGTATGTTAGGAACGTATGATTTGCACTTCTGAAACTAGACAACTATTGCTGCATGTTCCATGATTGCTTGGATTGCTTAGGACCGGTGTGAGTGACAGATTACATTACTTACTTGCATATATTTTGGTACTTATTGATGATTGTTACTGACTTGTATGGAGGAGTCATCTGCTTCTTCTTGTTCCTTGATTACTTAATTGTATGTTAGGAACGTATGATAGACAATGCTGAAACAAGACAACTGCTACATGTTCCTTGATTACTTAATTGTATGGAAACATCTGATGTTGTTTGTTCCTTGATTACTTAATTGTATGCTAGGAACTTATGCTAGACACTGCTGAAAGTGGACAACTGCTGCTGCACGTACCTTGTTACTTGCATTGCTCAGGACCGCTGTGAGTGACAGAGTGCATTACTTACTCGCATATGCTTCGGTACTTATTGGTGATTGATACTGACTTGTCATGAAAGATCTGTTGCTGCTTGTTCTTTGATTACTTAATTGTATGATAGGAACGTATGATTTGCACTTCTGAAACTGGACAACTGCTGCTACAAGTTCCTTGATTACTTGGATTGCTCAGGACCGGTGTGAGTGACAGATTAGATTACTTACTTGCATATGTTTTGGTACTTATTGGTGATTGTTACTGACTTGTATGGAGACATCTGCTTCTTCTTTTTCCTTGATTACTTAATTGTATGTTACGAACGTATGATAGACACTGCTGAAACAAGACAACTGCTGCATGTTCCTTGATTACTTAATTGTATGGAAACATCTGATGCTGTTTGTTCCTTGATTACTTAAATGTATGCTACGAACTTATGATAGACACTGCTGAAAGTGGACAACTGCTGCTACATGTTCCTTGTTACTTGCATTGCTCAGGACCGCTGTGAGTGACAGAGTGCATTACTTGCATATGTTTCGGTACTTATTGGTGATTGATACTACCTTGTCTTGAAACATCTGCTGCTGCTTGTTCTTTGATTACTTAATTGTATGTTAGGAACGTATGATTTGCACTTCTGAAACTGGACAACTGGTGATGCATGTTGCTTGATTACTTGGATTGCTCAGGACCGGTGTGAGTGACAGATTACATTACTTACTTGCATATGTGTTGGTACTTATTGGTGATTGTTACTGACTTGTATGGAAACATCTGATGTTGTTTGTTCCTTGATGACTTAATTGTATGCTAGGAACGTATGATAGACACTGTTGAAACTGCACAACTGCTGCTGCACGTTCCTTGTTACGTGCATCGCTTAGGACCGCTGTGAGTGATAGATTGCATTACTTACTTGCATATGTTTCGGTACATATTGGTGACTGATACTGACTTGCGTGGAAATATATGCCTCTGCTTGTTCCTTGATTACGTAAATGTATGTTAGGAACGTATGATAGGCACTGCTGAAACTGGACAACTGCTGCTGCATGTTCCTTGATTACTTGGATTGCTCAGGACCGGTGTGAGTGGCAGATTGCACTACTTACTTGCATATGTTTTGGTACTTATTGGTGATTGTTACTGACTTGTATGGAAACATCTGCTGCTTCTTGTTCCTTGATTACTTAATTGTATGTTAGGAACGTATGATAGACAGTGCTGAAACAAGACAACTGGTGCATGTTCCTTGATTACTTGCATTGCTCAGGACCACTGTGAGTGACAGATTGCTTTACTTACTTGCATATGTTTCGGTACTTATTGGTGATTGTTACTGACTTGTATGGAAACATCTGATGCTGTTTGTTCCTTCATTACTTAATTGTATGCTAGGAACTTACGATAGACACTGCAGAAAGTGGACAATTGCTGCTGCACGTTCCTTGTTACTTGCATTGCTCAGGACCGCTGTGAGTGACAGATTACATTACTTACTTGCATATGTTTCGGTACTTATTGGTGATTGATACTGACTTGTCTTGAAACATCTGCTGCTTCTTGTTCTTTGATTACTTAATTGTATGTTAGGTACATATGATTTGCACTTCTGAAACTGGACAACTGCTGCTGCATGTTCCTTGATTACTTGGATTGCTCAAGACCGGTGTGAGTGACAGATTACATTACTTACTTGCATATGTTTTGGTACTTATTGGTGATTGTAACTTACTTGTATGGAAACATCTACTGCTTCTTGTTCCTTGATTACTTAATTGTATGTTAGGAACGTATGATAGACACTGCTGAAACAAGACAACTGCTACATGTTCCTTGATTACATGCATTGCTCAGGACCGCTGTGAGTGACAGATTGCATTACTTAATTACACATGTTTCGGTACTTATTGGTGATTTATACTGACTTGTCTTGAAACATCTGCTGCTGCTTGTTCTTTGATTACTTAATTGTATGTTAGGAACGTATGATTTGCACTTCTGAAACTGGACAACTGGTGCTGCATGTTCCTTGATTATTTGGATTGCTCAGGACCGGTGTGAGTGACAGATTACATTACTTACTTGCATATATTTTGGTACTTATTGGTGATCGTTACTGACTTGTATGGAAACATCTGCTGCTTCTTGTTCCTTGATTACTTAATTGTATGTTAAGAACGTATGATAGACACTGCTGAAACAAGACAACTGCTGCATGTTCCTTGATTACATGCATTGCTCAGGATCGCTGTGAGTGACAGATTGCATTACTTACTTGCATATGTTTCAGTACTTATTGGTTATTGTTACTGACTTGTATGGAAACATCTGATTGTTCCTTGATTACTTAATTGTATGCTAGGAACTTATGATAGACACTGCTGAAGGTGGACAACTGCTGCTGGACGTTCCTAGTTACTTGCATTGCTCCGGACCGCTATGAGTGACAGATTGCATTACTTACTTGCATATGTTTCGGTACTTATTGGTGATTGATACTGACTTGTATGGAAACATCTGATGCTGTTTGTTCCTCGATTACTTAATTGTATCCTAGGAACTTATGATAGACACTGCTGAAAGTGGAAAACTGCTGCTGCACGTTCCTTGTTACTTGCATTGCTCAGGACCGCTGTGAGTGACAGATTGCATTAGTTACTTGCATATATTTCGGTACTTACTGATGATTGTTACTGACACGTATGGAAACATCTGATGCTATTTGTTCCTTGATGTAACATCCGACACTAAACGAGGTTAGCAATGATGCCCTAATCCATATTTAATAGTCAATTATAGCCTAATCAATAGTCATTAGAACTTAATCAAATGATTAACAAGGCTTATTAGAAGACTCAACTCAATTAGAATCAAATTCATCGGTGCGATGAATCGGGAAATGAATTAATCCGATCAACTTACGATATGAGGGATTAATTCAACTAAGTACGTAATTAAATTATGATTAGTGACACTAATCATACACTAATACAATTACTTAACCTTAATTATGCAAGACTAAAACAATTCATTAAAACAATGCATTCAAAAAGAATTTTTGAATTTACAAGAAAAGGAAAATACAAGAATACATTTTAAATACATTTATATAAAAAAAAAAATACACTATAATTACCTCCTATGGCCGGCCACCATAGGAGGTACACAACCTCATTATTTTAATCCTCCAACCTTGCACAATCTACATCAACTTTTTCACCATGCTTGTGCAAACTTGCACACAATCTCCACCTCCCATCTCTTTCATAATTACAAGACTTTTTCGTTTGGCTATAAATAGAGGACTTGAGCTTCATTCATTTCCACACTACAACAACAAAAAGCTCTCTTCCTCCCTCTCTCAAAATCCGGCCCCAAGGCCAAGTGAAAGAGCAAAATTTCCAACTTTGGTGTTCTTCAAATATTTCAAAGTATTCTTGTGCAACTCTTTCTAGACCAAGTCTTCTACTCATTTTCATGCCTCTAACACATCAAAGTAAGTAAATACTAGCTTATTTCATCTTATGTTTATGTTTATATAAGTCTTGCATAATATATATAATCACCAACAACAACAAGTTTCATAAAAACTCAAGTTTATAAGTTTCTAGTTGTTATTTTTAAGTTGTTTCTTTAAATGTGTTCATGAATATATGAACTCATTATAAGCATGTTAATATTATGAAAACATGTGTTATATATGTGGTTTTATAACTATTATGGCTTTTAAACAAGTTGTCTTTAAATAAACAACAAGAATCATAAGTTGTTTTAAATTTATAAGCTACGGAATTTCGGCAGAATATTTGTATCGACTTTGAAAAATCATAACTAATTCATAACTCAACGAAATGAGTTGATTCTTGTCTCCAAAGTTAGATCTATGTCTTAACTATAGATCTGCAATTTTTCATACTTTATTTTGTAGTTTAAGACCTCCAGAAATTATTTGAGAAACCGAAAGTTTGACAGCTCAAAAATGGCCAACATAGCGTTTTTAACGAGATTTTTCACCAACCTAAACAACTCGAAAAATGGCCATTCTTGATTCTAAAAATCCTTTGTATATAGTAGTTTAATGTCCTAGAAAACCAAAGTCTAAAACATTTTGGAGCTTGGTCAAAAACAGCCTCAAAGTAGGCCGAAAAACCTCCGAAAAAGCTGGAAAATTATATATATATATATAAACTTGACGTTTTAAGCAAATCTTATTTATAAACTTGTAATGTTGGGTGATTTAAGACATAAAAATCTATAAATATACATATTATCATATATTAGTGATATTAAGTCCTTATCATCATTTAGGACTCGGTTAAACACCTCCGGTTTCATCACCCATCAAACAACGCACTTTTGCATTTTTTGCGCGTCGTTTTGCCATCACAAGTTCGGTGAGTCTTCATAGCCCCTATTTTTCACTATCTATTGGGGTGGAAATACATGCACTGTTTTTCATGTGGACATCAAAACTGTTTATTTCTTATATGTATTACATGTTCGGATTCCATCAGCCCTTATATCATGAACCGTTAATTGCATTTATTTGTAAGCGCGAGTATATTGTGGATAGATCTATTGGGAGTCATGTCCCCCATTCGTGTTAGTTCGGTTCGGCTAACAGCGAGTGCATATATATTCAACACACGGTATTACGTATGGGAATACTGCACAGGGCAAACTCATTCTAATTAAGCTTCGGTTGCATGATGGTTTATGTAATACATACACGGAATTTATGATTTTATAATTCAACTCATCTGATAATGTCCATACAACTGGTCTTTTCGCGTAAACCTATGAGCTCACCAACAAATTTTTGTTGACGTATTTTAGCATGTATTTTCAGGTAATTAAGGCAAGTATGCCTTCAGAAGTAACCACTTTCAAGCTTCCGCACTTAAGGAGTCGCATTCTTTTTCAAACCGTCGGAGATTTATTTGCATTATTTTGGATAATTTAATTATGTATTCAAATCTCTGTACCTTGCGAACTACTCTTTATTATTTACGGGTTATGTAAAACATTTCTACCTTTTAAAGTTATATCGATGTATTTCTTTGAAAACGTCCATATAGTGGTCGTTCATTATGATTATGGTCACGCTTCCGCGACGTCACGCTTCGTTGCCAACCGGGGTAGCGGGGTGTGACAGATTGGTATCAGTGCCATAGTTATAGTGAACTAGGTTGCATTAGTACCCTAGACTATAACTGCACATAAGATTTACCGATTTTAGAAATATTTTGTAACTTGTAACTAACTGAAAGACTATGCATGGACCTTGATAGCAGAAAACATGTCTCACCAAGAGATAATCATCTTGTCCGACTCAGAAGAGGAGTATACCCCTACTAGCCCATGCAATCCGGAAGTATTTTCTGAGGAGGACCCGACCGAGGAGGAAGACCCCTCGGAGGACGAGGACCCGATGGAGGAATCCGAGGAAGAACCCATGGAGGAAGAACCGATGGAGGAAGAGGATCCTTCACCACCGACGGCCCCTGCTCGCGTCCCGTATCACCCGGCCGAACCATCCTATAAGCCGTATAGGCCTTATCCTAACGGCCCAAAGATGTTGTACACACCCCGGAAACGGGTAAACATACCAAGAAGGGAGTCTATTCCTGTTCCGACTCCCCAACCCAATCCCCCGACACCACACCGACGGGTAGACGCCCGAAGATGGACTTGGATACCGGAGACCCTCCGCGAATGGAGGCAGATGGAGGGAGTTCCTCCAAACTTCGAGATCGGAGGACCATCCTCCGCACCTGTCTCATCGCTCACTCAAGAGCCCGCCGATCAGACCATACCACTTTTGATCGCAAGGTCTACCAGGCATGACCACCAGATCCGGTCACTTAACCTGGATATCGGGGAGATGACCGCTCGTTTAGAGCGGGAGGAGTTGCAAAACTCCAACATATATTGGGCCAACCAGCACGCCCTTGCTATACAGCAGGACGGACTGAATGAGCTCCGGCAGCAACTAGCCGAGAGCCAAGCCCGGATCGAGGAGCTGACTCAGCGCCTCAACGCAATGGAAAAGGGAGAGACCCCCGATCACTCCCACACTTAGTGCACATCTATCTATCTTTGTAATGGTAGGAAAATATCATGTAATAGTATAGGACAAAATTTTCGGGTAATAACCCGCCCCTAATGTAAGAAAACTTCGAATGATTAATGACAATTGCAAGTTATTTATGAAATTGTGTTTGATGATTATAGTATTGTGCTTTAAGGAGAATTTACCTCTTTAAGATTCAATTTCTTACACTATGCTTTTTCTTTAAAATTTTAAGATAATGCCGCCGAAACGAACAATGAACGCTGCTGACATTGAAGAGCTAGTCGCACAAAGAGTGGCTGCCGCTATAGCCACATATGAGGCAAATAGGAATAGCTCAGCAAATGGAGATGGTGGTGCTAGCCGCACCACGGGAGGAACGGAAATCCACGCAAAAGGTTGTGGAATTAAAGGATTTTTAAGTTGCAAACCCCGGTATTTCAACGGAACTGAAGGAGCCGTTGGCTTGATACGATGGTTTGAGAAGTTAGAATCTGTCTTTCGCGTCAGCGGATGTGCTGAGGGAGATAAGGTGAAGTTTGCTACTCACACCCTACAAGATAGCGCCCTCACGTGGTGGAATTCCTATGTCCAGTCTGTAAGTATCGATGAAGCCTACCAACTCACATGGTCCGCGTTAAAACAAATGATGACGGACGAGTATTGTCCGAGGAACGAACTCCAGAAAATGGAATCGGAGTTCTGGAACCTGTCGATGAAGGGAACAGATGTGACGGGGTACACCAACCGATTTCATGAGCTAAGCATTCTGTGCCCTCAAATGGTGACCCCGGAGTACAAAAAGATTGAACGTTACATTTGGGGACTCGCTCCTCAAATTCAAGGTAACGTGACTGCCTCAAACCCATCCACCCTGCAGGATGCCATCAGGATGGCCAATAATCTTATGGACCAAGTAGCCCGGAGGAATGAAGCCAAGGCCGGGGAGAACAAAAGAAAGTGGGAAGACAAGACGGGGAAGAATGCGAGTTCACAATCCAAAAAGCCCGAGACCATTAAGGCTTACGCAGCTGGAGCTGAGCCGAGAAGAGGTTATACCGGTACCAAGCCTTTCTGCACTAAATGCACCTTCCATCACAACCAGGGTCCCTGTCCAACCCACTGTGAGAAATGCAAACGTTTGGGGCATATGGCCAAGGACTGTAAGACAGGAGCCCCGGGAACCAGTGGCAGCAATCAAAAAGGCTGCTTTGTACGTGGAGTTACTGGGCACTTCAAGAGTGAGTGCCCGAAACTGAGGAATGGTGGAGGAGCTCAGGGGAGAGCTTTTGTGTTGGGAGCAGGTGACGCTCGTCAAGATCCCCACGTGGTATCAGGTACGTTTTTATTAAATGACATTTATGCTTACGTACTCTTTGATACTGGGGCTGATAGGAGCTTTATATCTGATAAGTTTAGTAAGCAATTGAAGGCCGCTCCTTTTCCCTTAGACAACTCTTATACTATAGAACTGACTGACGGTAAAATAATAGAGGCAAGTAGTATCATTAAGGAATGCACACTGAAGCTGGCAGATCATCCCTTTAAAATAGACTTGATGCCTATAGAACTCGGAAGTTTCGACGTAGTAGTTGGTATGGATTGGTTGTCACACAATCATGCCGAGATTTTGTGTGGTAAGAAAGTGGTACGGATACCACTCCACAAGAAGAAGTTCCTAACAGTCCAAGGAGAAAGAAAGAATCGACAGTTGAATGTCATATCCGGCCTAAGAACATTAAAGTGCCTTAGGAGAGGTTGTCATGCAGTACTGGTGCAAATTGTAGAAAAAGAGGCAGAGGAGAAGCGACTTGAGGATATTCCAGTGGTTTGTGACTATCCGAAGGTCTTCCCGGAAGATTTGCCTGGACTTCCGCCAACTAGACAAGTAGAGTTCCAAATCGATTTGGTGCCGGGAGCTGCACCGATCGCAAGAGCCCCATATAGACTCGCCCCTTCTGAGATGCAAGAGCTATCCAATCAATTACAAGAGTTGATGGATAAAGGATTCATTCGACCAAGTTCCTCACCTTGGGGAGCTCCGGTCTTGTTCGTGAAAAAGAAAGACGGATCCTTCAGAATGTGCATAGACTACCGAGAGCTAAACAAGTTAACGGTAAAGAACCGCTACCCTCTCCCCAGAATTGATGACCTGTTTGACCAACTACAAGGATCTAGCTTCTACTCTAAGATTGATCTGCGATCCGGGTATCATCAAGTAAAGGTTCGGGAAGAAGACATACCCAAGACAGCATTCAGAACTCGTTATGGACATTACGAATTCCAGGTAATGCCATTCGGTTTGACTAACGCACCAGCCGTATTCATGGACCTCATGAATCGTGTGTGTAAACCGTATCTGGACAAATTTGTAATAGTGTTCATAGACGATATTCTCATCTATTCCAAAAAAAGGAGGAACATGAACAGCATCTCAAGTTGATCTTGGAGTTGCTAGAAAAGGAACAGTTATACGCCAAATTTTCAAAATGTGAATTTTGGTTGCGAGAAGTTAAATTCCTTGGACATGTGATCAACAGCCAGGGAATCCAAGTTGATCCATCAAAAATCGAGGCCATAAAGAACTGGGCGACTCCTAGAACCCCCACGGAAATCCGCCAATTTCTAGGACTTGCCGGTTATTATAGGCGATTTATCGAAAACTTCTCAAAGATAGCGGGTTCCTTAACGGAATTGACTCGAAAGGATGTGAAGTATATCTGGGGTGAAGAGCAAGAAAAGGCGTTTCAGCAGTTAAAGCAAAGGTTGTGTAGTGCACCAATTCTGTCCTTACCTGAAGGGACTGAAAATTTTGTGGTCTACTGTGATGCCTCACACAATGGATTAGGTTGTGTGCTCATGCAAAGGGATAGAGTCATTGCTTACGCATCACGGCAGCTCAAAATTCACGAGGTGAATTATACGACTCATGACTTGGAGCTTGGAGCAGTGGTGTTTGCTCTCAAAATATGGAGGCACTACCTGTATGGAACTAAATGCACAGTATTCACAGACCATAAGAGCCTTCAGCATATTCTGAACCAGAAAGAGTTAAACATGAGGCAACGTCGTTGGGTTGAACTACTTAGTGACTATGACTGCGAAATTCGTTATCATCCGGGGAAGGCGAATGTCGTAGCTGATGCCCTGAGCCGAAAGGAACGGGTTAAACCCTTGAGAGTCCGAGCTTTGGTCATGACTATACAGTCAAACCTAAACTCTCAAGTCCGCGAGGCACAAGAAGAAGCAGTCAAGGAGGGTAATATACTGGATGAAGCCTTGAGAGGGATGGATAAGCAGTTCGAAATCAAGCCGGATGGATGTCGACACTTCATGGGCAGAATTTGGTTACCAAAATTCGGAGGAGTAAGAAAGCTGGTCATGGATGAAGGGCATAAGACAAGATATGCTATTCATCCAGGGGCAGATAAAATGTATCACGACTTGAAAGGAATGTACTGGTGGCCAAATATGAAGGCTGACATTGCTACCTACGTCAGCAAGTGCTTAACATGTTTGAAGGTTAAAGCTGAGCACCAAAAACCATCAGGATTGCTAGTTCAACCAGAAATACCCCAGTGGAAGTGGGAAAACATCACCATGGATTTCATCACCAAGTTGCCAAACACGTCTGGAGGTTATGACACTATTTGGGTGATTGTGGATCGGCTTACCAAAACCGCACATTTCCTGCCCATTAAGGAGACTGATAAGATGGATAAGTTAACACGAATCTATCTTAAAGAAGTCGTCTCAAGGCATGGAGTGCCAGTATCAATTATATCAGACAGAGACAGCCGGTTCACATCAAGATTTTGGCAGTCATTGCAAGAAGCACTGGGTACACGCCTAGATATGAGCACAGCCTATCACCCACAAACGGATGGTCAGAGTGAAAGGACGATTCAGACGCTGGAAGACATGTTAAGGGCATGTGTCATCGATTTTGGCAAAAGTTGGGACAGACACCTGCCATTAGTCGAGTTTTCCTATAACAACAGCTATCACTCAAGCATTAAGACCGCCCCATTCGAGGCACTCTACGGGCGAAAGTGTCGATCACCTCTTTGTTGGGCTGAAGTAGGAGATAGTCAGATTACTGGACCGGAAATCATCCAGGAGACTACAGAAAAGATAGCCCAGATTCGTAACCGGTTAAAAATCGCGCGGGATCGGCAGAAAAGTTATGCAGACATTCGACGGAAGGATTTGGAGTTCCAAGAGGGAGATCAAGTAATGTTAAAAGTCTCGCCTTGGAAGGGCGTAATCCGTTTTGGGAAACGAGGAAAACTCAATCCTCGTTATATCGGACCATTCAAGATCACCAAAAGAATTGGCCCGGTAGCTTACCGACTCGACCTGCCCCCAGAGCTTAGTAACGTTCATAATACCTTCCACGTGTCCAATCTTAAGAAGTGTCTAGCTGATGAATCACTCGTTATACCCATGGACGAGCTGGAGTTAGACGATAAGTTGAACTTCATTGAGCAACCTGTAGAAATAATGGACCGCGAAGTCAAGAAACTAAAGCACAGCCGGATCCCGATAATAAAAGTCAGATGGAACTCTAAGCGAGGTCCTGAGTTTACGTGGGAACGCGAGGATCAGTTCCGGGAAAAATACCCTCACCTGTTCTCAGATATTCAAGCAGTGGAGAACACGAGCTAATTTCGGGACGAAATTCCCTTAACAGGGGGAGACTGTAACATCCGGCACTAAACGAGGTTAGCAATGATGCCCTAATCCACATTTAATAGTCAATTATAGCCTAATCAATAGTCATTAGAACTTAATCAAATGATTAACAAGGCTTATTAGAAGACTCAACTCAATTAGAATCAAATTCATCGGTGCGATGAATCGGGAAATGAATTAATCCGATCAACTTACGATATGAGGGATTAATTCAACTAAGTACGTAATTAAATTATGATTAGTGACACTAATCATACACTAATACAATTACTTAACCTTAATTATGCAAGACTAAAACAATTCATTAAAACAATGCATTCAAAAAGTATTTTTGAATTTACAAGAAAAGGAAAATACAAGAATACATTTTAAATACATTTATACAAAAAAAAAAAAATACACTATAATTACCTCCTATGGCCGGCCACCATAGGAGGTACACAACCTCATTATTTTAATCCTCCAACCTTGCACAATCTACATCAACTTTTTCACCATGCTTGTGCAAACTTGCACACAATCTCCACCTCCCATCTCTTTCATAATTACAAGACTTTTTCCTTTGGCTATAAATAGAGGACTTGAGCTTCATTCATTTCCACACTACAACAACAAAAAGCTCTCTTCCTCCCTCTCTCAAAATCCGGCCCCAAGGCCAAGTGAAAGAGCAAAATTTCCAACTTTGGTGTTCTTCAAATATTTCAAAGTATTCTTGTGCAACTCTTTCTAGACCAAGTCTTCTACTCATTTTCATGCCTCTAACACATCAAAGTAAGTAAATACTAGCTTATTTCATCTTATGTTTATGTTTATATAAGTCTTGCATAATATATATAATCACCAACAACAACAAGTTTCATAAAAACTCAAGTTTATAAGTTTCTAGTTGTTATTTTTAAGTTGTTTCTTTAAATGTGTTCATGAATATATGAACACATTATAAGCATGTTAATATTATGAAACATGTGTTATATATGTGGTTTTATAACTATTATGGCTTTTAAACAAGTTGTCTTTAAATAAACAACAAGAATCATAAGTTGTTTTAAATTTATAAACTACGGAATTTCGGCAGAATATTTGTATCGACTTTGAAAAATCATAACTAATTCATAACTCAACGAAATGAGTTGATTCTTGTCTCAAAAGTTAGATCTATGTCTTAACTATAGATCTGCAATTTTTCATAATTTATTTTGAAGTTTAAGACCTCCAGAAATTATTTGAGAAACCGAAAGTTTGACAGCTCAAAAATGGCCAACATAGCGTTTTTAACGAGATTTTTCACCAACCTAAACAACTCGAAAAATGGCCGTTCTTGATTCTAAAAATCCTTTGTATATAGTAGTTTAATGTCCTAGAAAACCAAAGTCTAAAACATTTTGGAGCTTGGTCAAAAACAGCCTCAAAGTAGGCCGAAAAACCTCCGAAAAAGCTGGAAAATTATATATATATAAACTTGACGTTTTAAGCAAATCTTATTTATAAACTTGTAATGTTGGGTGATTTAAGACATAAAAATCTATAAATATACATATTATCATATATTAGTGATATTAAGTCCTTATCATCATTTAGGACTCGGTTAAACACCTCCGGTTTCATCACCCATCAAACAACGCACTTTTGCATTTTTGCGCGTCGTTTTGCCATCACAAGTTCGGTGAGTCTTCATAGCCCCTATTTTTCACTATCTATTGGGGTGGAAATACATGCACTGTTTTTCATATGGACATCAAAACTGTTTATTTCTTATATGTATTACATGTTCGGATTCCATCAGCCCTTATATCATGAACCGTTAATTGCATTTATTTGTAAGCGCGAGTATATTGTGGATAGATCTATTGGGAGTCATGTCCCCCATTCGTGTTAGCTCGGTTCGGCTAACAGCGAGTGCATATATATTCAACACACGGTATTACGTATGGGAATACTGCACAGGGCAAACTCATTCTAATTAAGCTTCGGTTGCATGATGGTTTATGTAATACATACACGGAATTTATGATTTTATAAATTCAACTCATCTGATAATGTCCATACAACTGGTCTTTTCGCGTAAACCTATGAGCTCACCAACAAATTTTTGTTGACGTATTTTAGCATGTATTTTCAGGTAATTAAGGCAAGTATGCCTTCAGAAGTAACCACTTTCAAGCTTCCGCACTTAAGGAGTCGCATTCTTTTTCAAACCGTCGGAGATTTATTTGCATTATTTTGGATAATTTAATTATGTATTCAAATCTCTGTACCTTGCGAACTACTCTTTATTATTTACGGGTTATGTAAAACATTTCTACCTTTTAAATTTATATCGATGTATTTCTTTGAAAACGTCCATATAGTGGTCGTTCATTATGATTATGGTCACGCTTCCGCGACGTCACGCTTCGTTGCCAACCGGGGTAGCGGGGTGTGACACTTGATTACTTAATTGTATGCTAGGAACTTACGATAGACACTGCCGAAAGTGGACAACTGCTGCTGCACGTTCCTTGTTACTTGCATTGCTCAGGACCGCTGTCAGTGACAGATTGCATTACTTAACTGCACATGTTTCGGTACTTATTGGTGATTGATACTAACTTGTCTTGAAACATCTGTTGCTGCTTGTTCTTTGATTACTTAATTGTATGTTAGGAACGTATGATTTGCACTTCTGAAACTATACAACTGCTGCTGCAGGTTCCATGATTGCTTGGATTGTTTAGGACCGGTGTGAGTGATAGATTACATTACTAACTTGCATATGTTTTGGTACTTATTGGTGATTGTTACTGACTTGTATGGAGACATCTGCTTCTTCTTTTTCCTTGATTACTTAATTGTATGTTAGGAACGTATGATAGACACTGCTGAAACAAGACAACTGCTGCATGTTCCTTGATTACTTAATTGTATGGAAACATCTGATGCTGTTTGTTCCTTGATTACTTAAATGTACGCTACGAACTTATGATAGACACTGCTGAAAATGGACAACTGCTGCTACATGTTATTTGTTACTTGCATTGCTCGGGACCGCTGTGAGTGACAGAGTGCATTACTTACTTGCATATGTTTCGGTACTTATTGGTGATTGATACTGACTTGTCATGAAAGATCTGCTGCTGCTTGTTCTTTGATTACTTAATTGTATGTTAGGAACGTATGATTTGCACTTCTGAAACTAGACAACTGCTGCTGCATGTTCCTTGATTACTTGGAATGCTCAGGACCGGTATGAGTGACAGATTACATTACTTACTTGCATATGTTTTGGTACTTATTGGTGATTGTTACTGACTTGTATGGAGACATTTGTTTCTTCTTTTTTCTTGATTACTTAGTTGTATGTTAGGAACGTATGATAGACACTGCTGAAAAAAGACAATTGCTGCATGTTCCTTGATTACTTAATTGTATGGAAACATCTGATGCTGTTTGTTCCTTGATTACTTAAATGTATGCTACGAACTTATGATAGACACTGCTAAAAGTGGACAACTGCTGCTACACGTTCCTTGTTACTTGCATTGCTTAGGATCGCTGTGAGTGACAGAGTGCATTACTTACTTGCATATGTTTCGGTACTTATTGGTGATTGATACTGACTTGTATGGAGACATCTGCTTCTTCTTTTTCCTTGATTACTTAATTGTATGCTAGGAACGTATGATAGACACTGCTGAAACAAGACAACTACTGCATGATCCTTGATTACATAAATGTATGGAAACATGTGAATGTTTGTTCCTTGAATACTTAAATGTATGCTATGAACTTATGATAGACACTGCTGAAAGTGGACAACTGCTGCTACACGTTCCTTGTTACATGCATTGCTCAGGACCGCTGTGAGTGACAAAGTGCATTACTTACTTGCATATGTTTCGGTACTTATTGGTGATTGATACTGACTTGTCTTGAAAGATCTGCTGCTGCTTGTTCTTTGATTACTTAATTGTATGTTAGGAACGTATCATTTGCACTACTGAAACTGGACAACTGCTCCAGCATGTTCCTTGATTACTTGGATTGCTCAGGACCGGTGTGAGTGACAGATTACATTACTTACTTGCATATGTTTTGGTACTTATTGGTGATTGTGACTGACTTGTATGGAGACATTTGTTTCTTCTTTTTCCCTGATTACTTAATTATATGTTAGGAACGTATGATAGACACTGCTAAAAAAAGACAATTGCTGCATGTTCCTTGATTACTTAATTGTATGGAAACATCTGATGTTGTTTGTTCCTTGATTACTTAAATGTATGCTACGAACTTATGATAGACACTGCTGAAAGTGGACAACTGCTGCTACACGTTCCTTGTTACTTGCATTGCTCAGGATCGCTGTGAGTGACAGAGTGCATTACTTACTTGCATATGTTTCGGTACTTATTGGTGATTGATACTGACTTGTATGGAGACATCTGCTTCTTCTTTTTTCTTGATTACTTAATTGTATGTTAGGAACGTATGATAGACACTGCTGAAACAAGACAACTACTGCATGTTCCTTGATTACATAAATGTATGGAAACATGTGAATGTTTGTTCCTTGAATACTTAAATGTATGCTATGAACTTATGATAGACACTGCTGAAAGTGGACAACTGCTGCTACACG
Organism: Centrapalus pauciflorus; assembly: GCA_020465985.1. Classification (NCBI taxonomy): domain Eukaryota; kingdom Viridiplantae; phylum Streptophyta; class Magnoliopsida; order Asterales; family Asteraceae; genus Centrapalus; species Centrapalus pauciflorus. Next base: position 226,428 of record JAANYP010004620.1, on the reverse strand, counting down.
TTCCTTGTTACATGCATTGCTCAGGACCGCTGTGAGTGACAAAGTGCATTACTTACTTGCATATGTTTCGGTACTTATTGGTGATTGATACTGACTTGTCTTGAAAGATCTGCTGCTGCTTGTTCTTTGATTACTTAATTGTATGTTAGGAACGTATGATTTGCACTACTGAAACTGGACAACTGCTCCTGCATGTTCCTTGATTTCTTGGATTGCTCAGGACCGGTGTGAGTGACAGATTACATTACTTACTTGCATATGTTTCGGTACTTATTGGTGATTGATACTGACTTGTATGGAGACATTTGCTTCTTCTTTTTCCTTGATTACTTAATTGTATGTTAGGAACGTATGATAGTCACTGCCGAAACAAGACAACTGCTGCATGTTCCTTGATTACTAAATTGTATGGAAACATCTGATGTTATTTGTTCCTTGATTACTCAAATGTATGCTACGAACTTATGATAGACACTGCTGATATTGGACAACTGCTGCTACACGTTCCTTGTTACTTGCATTGCTCAGGACCGCTGTGAGTGTCAGAGTGCATTACTTAGTTGCATATGTTTTGGAACTTATTGGTGATTGTTACTGACTTGTATGGAGGAGTCATCTGCTTCTTCTTGTTCCTTGATTACTTAATTGTATGTTAGGAACGTATGATAGACAATGCTAAAACAAGACAACTGCTGCATGTTCCTTGATTACTTAATTGTATGGAAACATCTGATGTTGTTTGTTCCTTGATTACTTAATTGTATGCTAGGAACTTATGCTAGACACTGCTGAAAGTGGACAACTGCTGCTGCACGTACCTTGTTACTTGCATTGCTCAGGACAGCTGTCAGTGACAGAGTGCATTACTTACTTGCATATGTTTCGGTATTTATTGGTGATTGATACTGACTTGTCTTGAAAGATCTGCTGCTGCTTGTTCTTTGATTACTTAATTGTATGTTAGGAACGTATGATTTGCACTTCTGAAACTGGACAACTGCTGCTGCACATGTTCCTTGATTACTTGGATTGCTCTGGACCGGTGTGAGTGACAGATTACATTACTTACTTGCATATGTTTTGGTACTTATTGGTTATTGTTACTGACTTGTATGGAGACATCTGCTTCCTCTTTTTCCTTGATTGCTTAATTGTATGTTAGGAACGTATGATAGACACTGCTGAAACAAGACAACTTCTGCATGTTCCTTGACTACTTAATTGTATGGAAACATCTGATGCTGTTTGTTCCTTGATTACTTAAATGTATGCTACGAACTTATGATAGACACAGCTGAAAGTGGACAACTGCTGCTACACGTTCCTTGTTACTTGCATTGCTCAGGACCACTGTGAGTGACAGAATGCATTACTTACTTGCATATGTTTCGGTATTTATTGGTGATTGATACTGACTTGTCTTAAAACATCTGCTGTTGCTTCTTCTTTGATTACTTAATTGTATGTTAGGAACGTATGATTTGCACTTCTGAAACTGGACAACTGCTGCTGCATGTTCCTTGATTACTAGGATTGCTCAGCACCGGTGTGAGTGACAGATTACATTACTTACTTGCATATGTTTTGCTACTTATTGGTGATTGTTACTGACTTGTTCAGAAACATATGCTGCTTCTTGTTCCTTGATTACTTAATTGTATGTTAGGAACGTATGATAGGCACTGCTGACACTGGATAACTACTGCTGCATGTTACTTGATTACTTGTATTGCTCAATACCGGTGTGAGTGACAGATTGCATTACTTACTTGCATATGTTTCAGCACTTATTGGTGATTGTTACTGACTTGTATGGAAACATATGCCTGCTGCTTGTTCGTTGATTACTTAATTGTATGTTAGGAACGTAAGATAGACAATGCTAAAACCGGACAACTGCTGTTGCATGTTCCTTGATTACTTACATTGCTCAGGACCGCTTTGAGTGACAGATTGCGTTACTTACTTGCATATGATTCGGCACCTATTGGTGATTGATACTGACTTGTATGGAAACATCTGCTGCTGCATGTTCCTTAATAACTTAATTGTATGTTAGGAACGTATGATAGGCACTGCTGAAACTGGACTACTGTTGCTGCATGTTCCTTGATTACTCGCATTGCTCAGGACCGTTGTGAGTGACAGATTGCATGACTTACTTGCATATGTTTCGGTACTCATTGGTGATTGTTACTGACTTGTATAGAAACATCTGCTGCTGCTTGTTGCTTCATTACTTAATTGTATGTTAGAAATGCATGATAAACACTGCTGAAACTGGACAACTGCTGTTGCATGTTCCTTGATTAATTGCATTGCTCAGGGCCGCTGTGAGTGACAGATTGCATTACTTACTTGCATATGTTTCGGTACTTATTGGTGATTGAAACTGACTCTATGGAAACATCTGATGCAGTTTGTTCCTTGATTACTTAATTTTACGCTAGGAACGTATGACATACAACCCATTGAGTTGGTTATTGGATTACAAATAGAGAAAAATCGCGGATATCTTATAAAAGCCCCAAATACCTTTCAAGATGGAAGTTAAAACTTAATTCCTCATAAAAGTTCTTGATACTTAATCTTTGTACATGATATGGTCAGAATTTTCTAAATTCTTAAGCCTTATTTACCCTAAGATATATCAGATAGTAAAGCCTAGAGAAATACAATAAAGAGATGCCTCCGGGGTTTCCTTGTACTCCAGAGCATTAAGTTGTTGAGTTAGTTCTACAGTGTGGGCTTTGTGCTCCGCTAGGTGCTGTCACAATTCGTCGATTCCGTCTTGTTAAATCGCCTGGGTATTCTGGTTGGCCTAAGGTTTATTGGTGGTTTGCATTGCCTCCTGCTTAATCCTTGCAAAGATCTCACCGACCTCTTGGTGGATTTTGTCGAAATTGGATGTCGTGTCTGGCGGTCCTTGCCACCAACAGGGGCATCGTTTGTTACATAGGTTTCTAGGTAAGTGTCAACACTTGAGAGGAAGATGGTGTTCTGACTTCAAACTGGATTTGGATCCCCTCCTCGTTTCTCCACTCTTGGAGAGTGTGAGACATCCATCCCCACTGTCCTATGCTTGCCCGTTACTACTGCGGCCGGCTTGGCTGATGGACAGGTACCGGGATAGACTCCCGTTGTGCTAGTCACACCCTTTCCCTAGGGGTGAATTTCGACATGTTATTGTCATCAGGGTCCATATATGTGTTCACAGTTTTTGAAGAAAGTTTAGTTTTTGTAACAGTTATAGTCTAGGTACTAATGCAACCTAGTTCACTATAACTATGGCTCTGATACCAATCAGTCACACCCTGCTACCCCGGTTGGCAGCGAGGCGTGACGAGTGCGGAAGCGTAACCATAATCATAATGAACGACCACTATATGGACGTTTTTAAAATACATCGTTAAAGCTTTAAAGCATAGCAATGTTTTACATAGTCTGGTACGAGAAATGAAGTTCGCACAAGTACAGAGATTTAATTACATAATTAAAATATTCAAAATAATGCAGCTAAATCTCCGTAAATTATGAACATGCATGCGACTCCATGGATGCGGAAGCTTGAAAGTAAAATACGTCCGAAGGCTTACTTGCCTTAATTTCCTGAAAATACACGCTAAAATACGTCAACAAAAATTGTTGGTGAGCTCATAGGTTTACACGTAAATCTGACACGTATGGACAACAATAATAGAGATTGAATTTATAAAATCATAAATTCTTTGTTATGTATTACATAAACCATCATGCAACCGAAGCTTAATTTAAAATGAGTTTGCCCTGTGCAGTATTCCCATACGTAATACCGTTTGTTGAATATATATGCACCCGCTGTTAGCCAATCCAACTAACGCGAGTGGGGGACATGACTCCCAATAGATCTATCCACAATATATTCGCGCTTACAAATAAATGCAATTAACGGTTCATGATATCAGAGCTAATGGAACCCAATGTGTAATACATAATAGAAATGAAAATATTTCTGTGTCCATATAAAAACGAAGCATGTATTTCATCCCCAAAACATAACAGTGTGGAAATAGGGGCTATGAGAACTCACCGGGATTGCGATGACAAAAATCTAGCGTAAAAAGCTTTTAGCGTAAAGTGACGGATGATGCACCGAGCGAGATTAAACGGGTCCTAAATGATAATAAGGACTTAATATCTCTAATATATAGTGATATATACATATTTATAGATTTTTATGTCTTAAATCACCCAACATTACAAGTTTATAAATAAAATTCGCTTAAAACGTCAAGTTTATATATATAATTTTCCAGCTTTTTCGGAGGTTTTTCGGCCTACTTTGAGGCTGTTTTTGACCAAGCTCCAAAATGTTTTAGACTTTGGTTTTCTAGGACATTAAACTACAATATACAAAGGATTTTTAGAATCAAGAACGGCAATTTTTTGAGATGTTTAGGTTGGTGAAAAAGCTCGTTAAAAACCGTATGTTGGCCATTTTTGAGCTGTCAAACTTTCGGTCTCCCAAATAATTTCTGGAGGTCTTAAACTCCAAAATAAATTATGAAAAATTCCAGATCAATAGCTAAGACATAGATCTAACTTTTGAGACAAGAATAAACTCATTTCGTTGAGTTATGAATTAGTTATGATTTTTCAAAGTCGATATAAATTTTCTGCCGAAAATCTGTAGTTTATAAACTTGAAACAACTTATGATTCTTGTTATTTATTCAAAGACTACTTGTATAAAAGTTATAATAGTTATAGAAACACATATATATCACATGTTTTCATAATATTAACTCTTTTATAATGTGTTCATATATTCATAAACACATTTAAAGAAAACAACTTAAAAATAGAAACTAGAAACTTATAAACTTGAGTTTTTATGAAACTTGTTGTTGTTGGTGATTATATATATTATGCAAGACTTATATAAACATAAATATATGATGAAATAAGTTAGTATTTACTTACTTTGATGTATTAGGAGTATGAAATTGAAAAGAAGTTGGAACTTTTACAAGATTTGAACCAAGAACACTAGAATTTCACCAAGAACACTTGAATTTTACCAAGAACACTTGAATGAAAAAGTTTGTAGTGTGTGTATGTGTGGGATCCGGTTTTGAGAGGAGAGAAAGAGATATTTTGGTGTGAAAATAATGAAAAGGAAGCCCTCTATTTATAGGCAAAGTCTTGGTCTTTCAAATGGAGGTGGAGTGTAAGACCATGTTGAAATGAAAGGAGAATGGGGTGTGAAAGATTTGATTATGAAAGGTTATGGAGTTTGGAAATAAAAAATTTAAATCAAATCTTGGGTAGTACTACCCTATGACCAGATTTTTATTGATTATTTTCATGTATTTATATTTTTTTTGTATAAAAGTATTTAGAATGTATTCTTGTATTTCTCTTTTCTTGTAAATTCATAAATACTTTTGAATGCATTGTTTTAATGAATTGTTTTAGTCTTGCATAATTAATGTTAAATAATTGTATTAGTGTTTGATTAGTGTCACTAATCATAATTTAATTATGTACTTAGTTGAATTAATCCCTCATATCGTAAATTGATCGGATTAATTGATTTCCCGATTCATCGCACCGATGAATTTGATTCTAATTGAGTTGAATTTTCTAATAAACCTTGTTAATCACTTGATTAATTTCTAATGACCATTGATTAGGTTATAATTGGCTATTAAATACTGATTAGGTCATAGTTGCTAACCTGGTTTAATGCCGGATGTTACAGTCTCCCCCTGTTAAGGGAATTTCGTCCCGAAATTAGCTCGTGTTCTCCACTGCTTGAGTATTTGAGAACAGATGAGGGTATTTTTCTCGGAATTGGTCTTCGTGTTCCCACGTAAACTCAGGACCTCTCTTAGAGTTCCATCTGACTTTTATTATCGGGATCCGGCTGTGCTTTAGTTTCTTGACTTCTCGGTCCATTATTTCCACGGGTTGTTCAATTAAGTTCAACTTATCATCAAGCTCTAGCTCGTCCATAGGTATAACGAGTGTTTCATCAGCCAGGCATTTCTTAAGGTTGGATACATGGAAGGTATTATGAACGTTACTAAGCTCTGGGGGCAGATCGAGTCGGTAGGCTACCGGGAAATTCTTTTGGAAATCTTGAATGGTCCGATATAACGAGGATTGAGTTTTCCTCGTTTCCCAAAACGGATTATGCCATTCCAAGGCGAGACTTTCAGCATTACCTGATCTCCCTCCTGTAAATCCAAATCCTTCCGTTGAACATCTGCATAGAATTCCCATCGATCCCGTGCAATCTTTAATCAGTTCCTAATCTGGACTACCTTTTCTGTAGTCTCCTGGATGATCTCATCTGGCCATCTCCTACCTCAGCTCAACAAAGCGATGACCGACAATTTTGCCCATGAAGTGCCTCAAATGGAGAAGTTTTAATGCTCGTACGATAATTCCACTAATTCAAATGAGTATCTCAACATTTCCCAAAATCCATTACACAGACTCTTAACATAGGTTCTAGGGTTTGAATCTTTCTTTCATTTTGACCATCGGTCTGATGTTGATAGGTGGTACTCATGTCCAAGTTTGTACCCAACGCTTATTGTAACGATTGCCAAAAGTCTAGATGTGAATCTGCTATCCGTATCCGGAGACAACTTCCTTGAGGTACGTTTGGAATCGCTTATTCATCTTGTTGTTCTCCTTGATTGGTAGGAGTGCGCGGATTTTGTTAGGCGGTCGACTATTACCCAAATGCTTTCTGATGTTGGTCTTAACTTTGGAGCATGTTAGGAATTTGTTGACATATGTGGCAATGTCATCCTTCATGATAGGCCACCCGTATAGCTCCTTAAGGTCATGATACATTTTATTGGATCCTGGGTGAAAAACATATCTTGATTTGTGTCCGTCATCTGTAACCAGCTTTCTTACTCTATCAAAAACAGGTTAACCAGACTCTATTCATGAAGTATCAATTTTTACTAGCCCTTATCCTAAACTATTTATCCACTTGTACTCTCAACGGCTTAGCTCATTAGTTTTCCTCAGGTGATTACGAATTTTCACGGTTGCAGTTACTTATTAGTTCCATCCAACGGTACAACTTCATATTTGAATCTTTCTGGTTCAAGATGTGTTGGAGGCTCTTATGGTCTGTGAATACAATACACTTCATACCGTACAACTAATGTCTCCAAGGATAAAGAATACTGCTTCAAGATCCAGATCATGCATTGTGTAAATCACCTAGAGAACCTTAAGTTTTTCATAAAGTATAAGTTATGACCCTATCTTTCTATATCCACCCATTGTGTGAAGCATCACAGTAATCTACAAATTTCTTGCTTCTCTTGGATAAAATAAGCGCGCTACACAGGTTGTGCTTTAATAACTGATATGATGTCTCCTGATCCTCGCCCCAATCATACTTAATGTCTTTTCATGTCAGTTTTGTTAGAGCTCTGGTGAACTTTGAGAAATTTCTGATAATTGCTTATAATAAGTGGCAAGTCTTAAGGACCGTCGTATCTTTATAGGGGTTCTAAGAGTTAACCAATTTCTGATAGTCTCGATCTTGGCGGGGTTAACTTGGATTCCTTTACTATTGATCACGTGACCGAGAAATCTTAGCTATCTTAGTCAAAAGTCAAACTTAGAAAGCTTGGCATGTAGTTATTCTTTTTTTTTTTCAACAACTCTAGAATCAGTCTTAAATGTTTGCTCGTGCTCCTCCTTGTTTCGTGAGTAGATTAAGAAGTCATTCAAGAATACAATCACGAATGTTTCTAGATAAGGTTTGCAGACCCGATGAGGTCCATGAGTATCGTTGGGTCACTGGTTAATCCCAACGACATTAATAAGAATTTATGATGACCGAAACGGAATCTGAAGGCTGTCTTTGGAACATCTTTCTTTCGAACTCTAACCTGATGATAACCAGACCTTAGGTCGATCTTCTAATAGAAGCTTAATTCTTGTAGTTTGGTCAAACAAGTCATTGATCCTTGTGAGCGGGTGTCGGTTCTTTTAGTTTATCTAACTCTTAGTAATTGATGCACATTCTGCAGGTTCCATTCTTCATCTTTATGAACAAAACTGGAGCTCCTCTAAAGCGAGGAACTCAGTTTGATAAACCTTTTATCTAAGAGCTACTACAGTTGGTTGGACTATTCTTACACTATGATGGGGCTAATCGGCATGGTGCTCGAGCCACTGGTACCGCACCTGATACTAGGCCGATTTTTTGTTTTTTGAATCTGACTTGCCTCGATGTTGGGAGTTCAGGTAAGTGTTCTGGAAAAACTTTAGCGTAACCATAAATAGTAAGAATATTTTCGAGCCGCTTTCCCTTTGGCTCCCTCTCTATTAACACTTCAGGGTCCTAATGCTAGAGATGATGCTTAATTTGGTATTTCTTGCTTTGCATTGGACAGTAAGGAACTTCTTATTGGCTAAAGGTATATGAACGGTGTTCTTGTTGCATACTATTTCCACACGATTTTCGGTAGCCAGTCTATGCCTATGACCACGTAAACACTTCCCAGTTTGATGGGTATCAAGTCTGTTTCAAAGAGTTGGCCTACTAATTCTAAGGAATATCCTCGACTTATATTATTTGTCTTAAGCGTCTCCCTGTCATCAACCTCAATAGCATAAGTAGCACTTAATGGAATTTATCTGCTTAGTGAACTTAGTGGATATAAAGCTCCTATCAGCACGAGTATCAAATAGTAGAAATGCATAAGTGGTATATAAAGGGGGTAAGAGGATAAGTCTACGGGTTTGAAATTTCTTAGGCAGATAGTCGCAGCTTTATCTTCTCCTACGCAGAGTTGTAGTTAAAACTTAATTCCTCATAAAAGTTCTTGATACTTAATCTTTGTACATGATATGGTCAGAATTTTCTAAATTCTTAAGCCTTATTTACCCTAAGATATATCAGATAGTAAAGCCTAGAGAAATACTATAAAGAGATGCCTCCGGGGTTTCCTTGTACTCCAGAGCATTAAGTCGTTGGGTTAGTTCTACAGTGTGGGCTTTGTGCTCCGCTAGGTGCTGTCACAATTCGTCGATTCCTTCTTGTTAAATCGCCTGGGTATTCTGGTTGGCCTAAGGTTTATTGGTGGTTTGCATTGCCTCCTGCTTAATCCTTGCAAAGATCTCACCGACCTCTTGGTGGATTTTGTCGAAATTGGAGGTCGTGTCTGGCGGTCCTTGCCACCAACAGGGGCATCGTTTGTTACATAGGTTTCTAGGTAAGTGTCGGCACTTGAGAGGAAGATGGTGTTCTGACTTCAAACTGGATTTGGATCCCCTCCTCGTTTCTCCACTCTTGGAGAGTGTGAGACATCCATCCCCACTGTCCTATGCTTGCCCGTTACTACTGCGGCCGGCTTGGCTGATGGGCAGGTACCGGGATAGACTCCCGTTGTGCTAGTCACACCCTTTCCCTAGGGGTGAATTTCGACATGTTATTGTCATCAGGGTCCATATATGTGTTCACAGTTCTTGAAGAAAGTTTAGTTTTTGTAACAGTTATAGTCTAGGTACTAATGCAACCTAGTTCACTATAACTATGGCTCTGATACCAATCTGTCACACCCTACTACCCCGGTTGGCAGCGAGGCTTGACGAGTGCGGAAGCGTAACCATAATCATAATGAACGACCAATATATGGACATTTTTAAAATACATCGTTAAAGCTTTAAAGCATAGCAATGTTTTACATAGTCTGGAACGAGAAATGAAGTTCGCACAAATACAGAGTTTTAATTACATAATTAATATATCCAAAATAATGCAGCTAAATCTCCGTAAATTTTGAACATGCATGCGACTCCATGGATGCGGAAGCTTGAAAGTAAAATACGTCCGAAGGCTTACTTGCCTTAATTTCCTGAAAATACACGCTAAAATACGTCAACAAAAATTGTTGGTGAGCTCATAGGTTTACACGTAAATCTGACACGTATGGACAACAATAATAGAGATTGAATTTATAAAATCATAAATTCCTTGTTATGTATTACATATAAACCATCATGCAACCGAAGCTTAATTTAAAATGAGTTTGCCCTGTGCAGTATTCCCATACGTAATACCGTTTGTTGAATATATATGCACCCGCTGTTAGCCAATCCAACTAACCCGAGTGGGGGGACATGACTCCCAATAGATCTATCCACAATATATTCGCGCTTATAAATAAATGCAATTAACGGTTCATGATATCAGAGCTAATGGAACCCAATGTGTAATACATAATAGAAATGAAAATATTTCTGTGTCCATATAAAAACGAAGCATGTATTTCATCCCCAAAACATAACAGTGTGGAAATAGGGGCTATGAGAACTCACCGGGATTGAGATGGCAAAAATCTAGCGTAAAAAGCTTTTAGCGTAAAGTGACGGATGATGCACCGAGCGAAATTAAACGGGTCCTAAATGATAATAAGGACTTAATATCTCTAATATATAGTGATATATACATATTTATAGATTTTTATGTCTTAAATCACCCAAGATTACAAGTTTATAAATAAAATTCGCTTAAAACGTCAAGTTTATATATATATAATTTTCCAGCTTTTTCAGAGGTTTTTCGGCCTACTTTGAGGCTATTTTTGACCAAGCTCCAAAATGTTTTAGACTTTGGTTTTCTAGGACATTAAACTACTATATACAAAGGATTTTTAGAATCAAGAACGGCCATTTTTCGAGATGTTTAGGTTGGTGAAAAAGTTCGTTAAAAACCCTATGTTGGCCATTTTTGAGCTGTCAAACTTTCGGTTTCCCAAATAATTTCTGGAGGTCTTAAACTCCAAAATAAATTATGAAAAATTCCAGATCTATAGCTAAGACATAGATCTAACTTTTGAGACAAGAATCAACTCATTTCGTTGAGTTATGAATTAGTTATGATTTTTCAAAGTCGATCTAAATTTTCTGCCGAAAATCTGTAGTTTATAAACTTGAAACAACTTATGATTCTTGTTGTTTATTCAAAGACTACTTGTATAAAAGTTATAATAGTTATAAAAACACATATATATCACAAGTTTTCATAATATTAACACTTTTATAATGTGTTCATATATTCATAAACACATTTAAAGAAAACAACTTAAAAATAGAAACTAGAAACTTATAAACTTGAGTTTTTATGAAACTTGTTGTTGTTGGTGATTATATATATTATGCAAGACTTATATAAACATAAATATATGATGAAATAAGTTAGTATTTACTTACTTTGATGTATTAGGAGTATGAAATTGAAAAGAAGTTGGAACTTTTACAAGATTTGAACCAAGAACACTTGAATTTCACCAAGAACACTTGAATTTTACCAAGAACACTTGAATGAAAATGTTTGTAGTGTGTGTGTGTGTGGGATCCGGTTTTGAGAGGAGAGAAAGAGATATTTTGGTGTGAGAATAATGAAAAGGAAGCCCTCTATTTATAGGCAAAGTCTTGGTCTTTCAAATGGAGGTGGAGGGTAAGACCATGTTGAAATGAAAGGAGAATGGGGTGTGAAAGATTTGATTATGAAAGGTTATGGAGTTGGGAAATAAAAAACTGAAATCAAATCTTGGGTAGTACCACCCTATGACCAGATTTTTATGGATTATTTTCATGTATTTATATATTTTTTTTTGCATAAAAGTATTTAGAATGTATTCTTGTATTTCTCTTTTCTTGTAAATTCATAAATACTTTTGAATGCATTGTTTTAATGAATTGTTTTAGTCTTGCATAATTAATGTTAAATAATTGTATTAGTGTATGATTAGTGTCACTAATCATAATTTAATTATGTACTTAGTTGAATTAATCCCTCATACCGTAAATTGATCGGATTAATTGATTTCCCGATTCATCGCACCGATGAATTTGATTCTAATTGAGTTGAATATTCTAATAAACCTTGTTAATCACTTGATTAATTTCTAATGACCATTGATTAGGTTATAATTGGCTATTAAATACTGATTAGGTCATAGTTGCTAACCTGGTTTAATGCCGGATGTTACATTACTTGCATATGCTTCGGTACTTATTGGTGATTGATACTGACTTGTCTTGAAACTTCTTGTGTTTCTTGTTCTTTGATTACTTAATTATATGTTAGGTACGTATGGTTTGCACTTCTGAAATTGGACAACTGCTGCTGCATGTTCCTTGATTACTTGGATTGCTCAGGACCGGTGTGAGTGACAGATTACATTACTTAGTTGCATATGTTTTGGTACTTATTGGTGATTGTTACTGACTTGTATGGAAACATCTGCTGCTTCTTGTTCCTTGATTACATAATTGTATGGAAACATGTGTTGCTGCTAGTTCCTTGATTACTTAATTGTATGTCAGGAACGTATGATAGACACTGCCGAAACTGGACTACTGTTGCTGCATGTTCCTTGATTACTTGCATTGCTCAGGAACGCTGTGAGTGACAGGTTGCGTTACTTACTTGCATATGTTTCGGTACTTATTGGTGATTGTTACTGACTTGTATCGAAACATATGTTGCTGCTTGTTCCTTGATTACTTAATTGTATGTTAGGAACGTATGATAGACACTGCTAATACTTGACAACTGCTGTTGCATGTTCCTTTATTACTTGCATTGCTCAAGACCGCTGTGAGTGACAGGTTGCATTACTTACTTGCATATGTTTCAGTACTTATTGGTGATTGTTACTAACTTGTATGGAAACATCTGATGTTGTTTGTTCCATGATTACTTAATTTTATGCTAGGAACGTATGATAGACACTGCTGAAAGTGGACAACTGATGCTGTACGTTCCTTGTTACTTGCAATGCTCAGGACCGCTGTGAGTGACAGATTGCATTACTTACTTCCATATGTTTCGGTACTTATTGGTGATTAATAGTGACTTCTATGGAAACATCTGCTGCTAATTGTTCCTTGATATCTTAATTATAGGTTAGGAACGCATGATAGACACTGCTGAAACTCGACAACTGCTGTTGCTTGTTCCTTGATAACTTGCATTGCTCAGGACCGTTGTGAGTGACAGATTGCATTACTTACTTGCATATGTTTCGGTACTTATTGGTGATTGATACTGACTTGAATGGAAACATCTGCTGCTGCATGTTCCTTAATTACTTAATTGTATGCAAGGAACGTGTGATAGGCACTGCTGAAACTGGACTACTGCTGCTGCATGTTCCTTGATTACTCGCATTGCTCAGGACCGTTGTGAGTGATAGATTGCATGACTTACTTGCATATGTTTCGGTACTCATTGGTGATTGTTACTGACTTGTATAGAAACATCCACTGCTGCTTGTTGCTTGATTACTTAATTGTATGTTAGAAATGCATGATAGACACTGCTGAAACTGGACAACTGCTGTTGCATGTTCCTTGATTACTTGCATTGCTCAGGGCCGCTGTGAGTGACAGATTGCATTACTTACTTGGATATGTTTCGGTACTTATTGGTGATTGAAACTGACTCTATGGAAACATCTGATGCAGTTTGTTCATTGATTACTTAATTTTACGCTAGGAACGTATGACAGACAACCCATTGAGTTGGTTATTGGATTACAAATAGAGAAAAATCGCGGATATCTTATAAAAGCCCCAAATACCTTTCAAGATGGAAGTTAAAACTTAATTCCTCATAAAAGTTCTTGATACTTAATCTTTGTACATGATATGGTCAGAATTTTCTAAATTCTTAAGCCTTATTTACCCTAAGATATATCAGATAGTAAAGCCTAGAGAAATACAATAAAGAGATGCCTCCGGGGTTTCCTTGTACTCCAAAGCATTAAGTCGTTGGGTTAGTTCTGCAGTGTGGGCTTTGTGCTCCGCTAGGTGCTGTCACAATTCGTCGATTCCGTCTTGTTAAATCGCCTGGGTATTCTGGTTGGCCTAAGGTTTATTGGTGGTTTGCATTGCCTCCTGCTTAATCCTTGCAAAAGATCTCACCGACCTCTTGGTGGATTTTATCGAAATTGGAGGTCGTGTCTGGCGGTCCTTGCCACCAACAGGGGCATCGTTTGTTACATAGGTTTCTAGGTAAGTGTCGGCACTTGAGAGGAAGATGGTGTTCTGACTTCAAACTGGATTTGGATCCCCTCCTCGTTTCTCCACTCTTGGAGAGTGTGAGACATCCATCCCCACTGTCCTTTGCTTGCCCGTTACTACTGCGGCCGGCTTGGCTGATGGGCAGGTACCGGGATAGACTCCCGTTGTGCTAGTCACACCCTTTCCCTAGGGGTGAATTTCGACATGTTATTGTCATCAGGGTCCATATATGTGTTCACAGTTTTTGAAGAAAGTTTAGTTTTTGTAACAGTTATAGTCTAGGTACTAATGCAACCTAGTTCACTATAACTGTGACTCTGATACCAATCTGTCACACCCTGCTACCCCGGTAGGCAGCGAGGCGTGACGAGTGCGGAAGCGTAACCATAATCATAATAAACGACCACTATATGGACGTTTTTAAAATACATCGTTAAAGCTTTAAAGCATAGCAATGTTTTACATAGTCTGGTACGAGAATGAAGTTCGCACAAATACAGAGATTTAATTACATAATTAAAATATTCAAAATAATGCAGTTAAATCTCCGTAAATTTTGAACATGCATGTGACTCCATGGATGCGGAAGCTTGAAAGTAAAATACGTCTGAAGGCTTACTTGCCTTAATTTCCTGAAAATACACGCTAAAATACGTCAACAAAAATTGTGGGTGAGCTCATTGGTTTACACGTAAATCTGACACGTATGGACAACAATAATAGAGATTGAATTTATAAAATCATAAATTCCTTGTTATGTATTACATGTAAACCATCATGCAACCGAAGCTTAATTTAAAATGAGTTTGCCCTGTGCAGTATTCCCATACGTAATACCGTTTGTTGAATATATATGCACCCGCTGTTAGCCAATCCAACTAACCCGAGTGGGGGACATGACTCCCAATAGATCTATCCACAATATATTCGCGCTTACAAATAAATGCAATTAACGGTTCATGATATCAGAGCTAATGGAACCCAATGTGTAATACATAATAGAAATGAAAATATTTCCGTGTCCATATAAAACGAAGCATGTATTTCATCCCCAAAACATAACAGTGTGAAAATAGGGGCTATGAGAACTCACCGGAATTGCGATGGCAAAAATCTAATGTGAAAATCTTTTAGCGTAAAGTGACGGATGATGCACCGAGCGAGATTAAACGGGTCCTAAATGATAATAAAGACTTAATATCTCTAATATATGATGATATATATATTTATAGATTTTTATGTCTTAAATCACCCAACATTACAAGTTTATAAATAAAATGCGCTTAAAACGTCAAGTTTATATATATATGTATATAATTTTCCAGCTTTTTCGGAGGTTTTTCGGCCTACTTTGAGGCTGTTTTGACCAAGCTCCAAAATGTTTTAAACTTTGGTTTTCTAGGAAATTAAACTACTATATACAAAGGATTTATAGAATCAAGAACGACCATTTTTCGAGATGTTTAGGTTGGTGAAAAGGCTCGTTAAAAACCCTATGTTGGCCATTTTTGAGCTGTCAAACTTTCGGTTTCCCAAATAATTTCTGGAGGTCTTAAACTCCAAAATAAATTATGAAAAATTACAGATATATAGTTAAGAGATAGATCTAACTTTTGAGACAAGAATCAACTCATTTCGTTGAGTATGAATTAATTATGATTTTTCAAAGTCGATATAAATTTTCTGCCGAAAATCCGTAGTTTATAAACTTGAAACAACTTATGATTCTTGTTGTTTATTGAAAGACTACTTGTATAAAAGTCATAATAGTTATAAAAGCACATATATATCACATGTTTTCATAATATTAACACTTTTATAATGTGTTCATATATTCATAAACACATTTAAAGAAACAACTTAAAAATAAAACTAGAAACTTATAAACTTGAGTTTTTATGAAACTTGTTGTTGTTGATGATTATATATATTATGCAAGACTTATATAAACATAAATATATGATTAAATAAGTTAGTATTTACTTACTTTGATGTATTTGGAGTATGAAATTGAGACGAAGTTGGAAATCTTGCAAGATTTGAACCAAGAACACTTGAAGTTCACCAAGAACACTTGAATTTCACCAAGAACACTTGAATGAAAATGTTTGTAGTGTGTGTGTTTGTGGGATCCGGTTTTGAGAGGAGAGAAAGAGATATTTTGGTGTGAAAATAATGAAAAGGAAGCCCTCTATTTATAGGCAAAGTCTTGGTCTTTCAAATGGAGGTGGAGTGTAAGACCATGTTGAAATGAAAGGAGAATGGGGTGTGAAAGATTTGATTATGAAAGGTTATGGAGTTGGGAAATAAAAAATTGAAATCAAATCTTGGGTAGTACCACCCTATGACCAGATTTTTATGGATTATTTTCATGTATTTATATATTTTTTTTTTGTATAAAAGTATTTAGAATGTATTCTTGTATTTCTCTTTTCTTGTAAATTCATAAATACTTTTGAATGCATTGTTTTAATGAATTGTTTTAGTCTTGCATAATTAATGTTAAATAATTGTATTAGTGTATGATTAGTGTCACTAATCATAATTTAATTATGTACTTAGTTGAATTAATCCCTCCTACCGTAAATTGATCGGATTAATTGATTTCCCGATTCATCGCACCGATGAATTTGATTCTAATTGAATTGAATTTTCTAATAAACCGTGTTAATCACTTGATTAATTTCTAATGACCATTGATTAGGTTATATATGGCTATTAAATACTGATTAGGTCATAGTTGCTAACCTGGTTTAATGTCGGATGTTACATTACTTGCATATGCTTCGGTACTTATTGGTGAATGTTACTCACTTGTATGGAAACATCTGCTGCTTCTTTTTCCTTGATTACATAATTGTTTGGAAACATGTGTTGCTGCTAGTTCCTTGATTACTTAATTGTATGTCAGGAACGTATGATAGACACTGCCGAAACTGGACTACTGTTGCTGCATGTTCCTTGATTACTTGCATTGCTCAAGACGCTGTGAGTGACAGGTTGCGTTACTTACTTGCATATGTTTCGGTACTTATTGGTGATTGTTACTGACTTGTATCGAAACATATGTTGCTGCTTGTTCGTTGATTACTTAATTGTATGTTAGGAACGTATGATAGACACTGCTAAAACTTGACGACTGCTGTTGCATGTTCCTTGATTACTTGGATTGCTCAAGACCGCTGTGAGTGACAGGTTGCATTACTTACTTGCATATGTTTTAGTACTTATTGGTGATTGTTACTAACTTGTATGGAAACATCTGATGTTGTTTGTTCCATGATTACTTAATTTTATGCTAGGAACGTATGATAGACACTGCTGAAAGTGGACAACTGATGTTGCACGTTCCTTGTTACTTGCAATGCTCAGGACCGCTGTGAGTGACAGATTGCATTACTTACTTCCATATGTTTTGGTACTTATTGGTGATTGATACTGACTTCAATGGAAACATCCGCTGCTGCTTGTTCCTTGATATCTTAATTGTAGGTTAGGAACGCATGATAGACACTGCTGAAACTCGACAACTGCTGTTGCTTGTTCCTTGGTAACTTGCATTGCTCAGGACCGTTGTGAGTGACAGATTGCATTACTTACTTGCATATGTTTCGGTACTTATTGGTGATTGTTACTGACTTGTATGGGAACATCTGATGCTGTTTGTTCCTTGATTACTTAATTGTATGCAAGGAACGTGTGATAGACACTGCTGAAAGTGGATAACTGTTGCTGCACGTTCCTTGTTACTTGCATTGCTCAGGACCGCTGTGAGTGATATATTGCATTACTTACTTGCATATGTTTCAGTACTTATTGGTGATTGTTGCTGACTTGTATGGAAACATATACATGTTGCTTGTTCCTTGATTACTTAATTGTATGTTAGGAACGTATGATAGACAATGCTAAAACTGGACAACTGCTGTTGCATGTTCCTTGATTACTTGCATATGTTTCGGTATTTATTGGTGATTGTTACTGACTTGTATGGAAACATATGCTGATGCTTGTTCCTTGATTACTTAACTGTATGTTAGGAACGTATGATAGAAACTGCTGAAACTGGACAATTGCTGCTGCATGTTCCTTGATTACTTGCATTGCTCAGGACGGCTGTGAGTGACAGATTCCATTACTTGCATATGTTTTGGTACTTATTGGTGATTTCAACTGACTTGTATGGAAACATCTGATGCTGCTTGTTCCTTGATATCTTAATTGTAGGTTAGGAACGCATGATAGACACTGCTGAAACTCGACAACTGCTGTTGCTTGTTCCTTGGTAACTTGCATTGCTCAGGACCGTTGTGAGTGACAGATTGCATTACTTACTTGCATATGTTTCGGTACTTATTGGTGATTGTTACTGACTTGTATGGGAACATCTGATGCTGTTTGTTCCTTGATTACTTAATTGTATGCAAGGAACGTGTGATAGACACTGCTGAAAGTGGATAACTGCTGCTGCACGTTCCTTGTTACTTGCATTGCTCAGGACCGCTGTGAGTGATATATTGCATTACTTACTTGCATATGTTTCAGTACTTATTGGTGATTGTTGCTGACTTGTATGGAAACATATGCATGTTGCTTGTTCCTTGATTACTTAATTGTATGTTAGGAACGTATGATAGACAATGCTAAAACTGGACAACTGTTGTTGCATGTTCCTTGATTACTTGCATATGTTTCGGTATTTATTGGTGATTGTTACTGACTTGTATGGAAACATATGCTGATGCTTGTTCCTTGATTACTTAACTGTATGTTAGGAACGTATGATAGACACTGCTGAAACTGGACAATTGCTGCTGCATGTTCCTTGATTACTTGCATTGCTCAGGACGGCTGTGAGTGACAGATTCCATTACTTGCATATGTTTTGGTACTTATTGGTGATTTCAACTGACTTGTATGGAAACATCTGATGCTGTTTGTTCCATGATTACTTAATTGTATCCTAGGAACGTATGATAGACACTGCTGAAAGTGGACAACTGTTGCTGCACGTTCCTTGTTACTTGCATTGCTCAGGACCGCTGTGAATGACAGATTGCATTACTTACTTACATATGTTTCAGTACTTATTGGTGATTGATACTGACTTGTATGGAAACATCTGCTGCTGCTTGTTCCTTGATAACTTAATTGTATGTTAGGAACGCATGATAGACACTGCTGAAACTGGACAACTGCTGTTGCATGTTCCTTGATAACTTGCATTGCTCAGGACCGCTGTGAGTGACATATTGCATTACATACTTGCATATGTTTCGGTACTTATTGTTTATTGATACTGACTTTTATGGAAATATCTGCTACTGCTTGTTCCTTGATTACTTAATTGTATGCTAGTAACGTATGATAGGCACTGCTGAAACTGGATAACTGCTGCTGCATGTTCCTTGATTACTTGGATTGCTCAGGACCGGTGTGAGTGACAGATTACATTACTTACTTGCATATGTTTTTTGTACTTATTGGTGATTGTTACTGACTTGTATGGAAACATCTGCTGCAGCTTGTTCCTTGATTACTTAATTATACGTCAGGGTCGTACGATAGACACTGCTGAAACTCGACAACTGTTGCATGTTCCTTGATTACTTGCATTGCTCAGGACCGCTGTGAGTGACAGATTGCATTACTTACTTGCATATGTTTCGGTACTTATTGGTGATTGTTACTGACTTGTATGGGAACATCTGATGCTGTTTGTTCCTTGATTACTTAATTGTATGCTAGGAACGTGTGATAGACACTGCTGAAAGTGGCCAACTGCTGCTGCACGTTCCTTGTTACTTGCATTGCTCAGGACCGCTGTGAGTGACATATTGCGTTACTTACTTGCATATGTTTCAGTACTTATTGGTGATTGTTACTGACTTGTATGGAAACATATGCATGCTGCTTGTTCCTTGATTACTTAATGGTTAGTTTGGAATGTATGATAGACAATGCTAAAACTGGACAACTGCTGTTGCATGTTCCTTGATTACTTGCATTGCTTAGGACCGCTGTGAGTGACATATTGCATTACTTACTTGCATATGTTTCAGTACTTATTGGTGATTGTTACTGCCTTGTATGGAAACATATGCTGTTGCTTGTTCCATGATTACTTAATTGTATCCTAGGAACGTATTATAGACACTGCTGAAACTGGACAACTGCTGCTGCACGTTCCTTGTTATTTGCATTGCTAAGGACCGCTGTGAGTGATAGATTGCATTACTTACTTACATATGTTTCAGTACTTATTGGTGATTGATACTGACTTGTATGGAAACATCTGCTGCTGCTTGTTCCTTGATAACTTAATTGTATGTTAGGAACGCATGAGAGACGCTACTGAAACTGGACAACTGCTGTTGCATGTTCTTTGATAATTTGCATTGCTCAGGACCGCTGTGAGTGACATATTGCATTACTTACTTGCATATGTTTCGGTACTTATTGGTGATTGATACTGACTTTTATGGAAATATCTGCTACTGCTTGTTCCTTGATTACTTAATTGTATGTTAGGAACCTATGATAGGCACTGCTGAAACTGGACAACTGCTACTGCATGTTCCTTGATTACGTGGATTGCTCAGGACCGGTGTGAGTGACAGATTACATTACTTACTTGCATATATTTTGGTACTTATTGGTGATTGTTACTGGCATGTATGGAAACATCTGCTGCAGCTTGTTCCTTGATAACTTAATTATACGTCAGGGTCGTACGATAGACACTGCTGAAACAAGACAACTGTTGCATGTTCCTTGATTACTTGTATTGCTCAGGACCGCTGTGAGTGACAGATTGCATTACTTACTTGCATATGTTTTGGTACTTATTGGTGATTGTTACTGACTTGTATGGATACATATGCCTGCAGCTTGCTCCTTGATTACTTAATTGGATGTTAGGAACGTATGATTGATAATGCTAAAACTGGACAACTGCTGTTGCATGGTTTCTTGATTACTTGCATTGCTCAGGACCGCTGTGAGTGACAGATTGCATTACTTACTTGCATATGTTTCGATATTTATTGGTGATTCTTACTGACTTGAATGGAAACATATGCTGCTGCTTGTTCCTTGATTACTTAATTGTATGTTAGGAACGTATGATAAACACTGCTGAAAATGGACAATTGCTGCTGCATGTTCCTTGATTACTTGCATTGCTCAGGACGGCTGTGAGTGACAGATTCCATTACTTTCATATGTTTTGGTACTTATTGGTGATTTCAACTGACTTGTATGGAAACATCTGATGCTGTTTGTTCCATGATTACTTAATTGTATGCTAGGAACGTATGATAGACACTGCTGAAAGTGGACAACTGTTGCTGCACGTTCCTTGTTACTTGCATTGCACACGACCGCTGTGAGTGACAGATTGCATTACTTACTTGCATATGTTTCGGTACTTATTGGTGATTGTTACTGACTTGTATGGAAACATATGCCTGCTGCTTGTTCCTTGATTATTTAATTGTATGTTAGGAACGCATGATAGACACTGCTGAAACGGGACAGCTGCTGCTGGTGCATGTTCCTTGATTACTTGCATTGCTCAGGACCGCTGTGAGTGACAGATTGCATTACCTACTAGCATATGTTTCGGTACTTATTGGTGATTGTTACTGACTTGTATTGAAACATATGCTGCTGCTTGTTCCTTGATTACTTAATTGTATGTTAGGAACGTATGATTGACACTGCTGAAACTCGACAACTGCTGGTGCATGTTCCTTGATTACTTGCATTGCTCAGTACCGCTCTGAGTGACAGATTGTATTACTTACTTGCATATGTTTCGGTACATGTTGTTGAGTGATACTGACTTGTATGGAAATATCTGCTTCTGCTTGTTCCTTGATTACGTAAATGTATGTTAGGAACGTATGATAGGCACTGCTGAAACTGGACAACTGCTGCTGCATGTTCCTTCATTACTTGGATTGCTCAGGACCGGTGTGAGTGATAGATTACATTACTTACTTGCATATGTTTTGGTACTTATTGGAGATTGTTACTGACTTGTATGGAAACATCTGCTGCTTCTTGTTCCTTGATTACTTAATTGTATGTTAGGAATGTATAATAGACACTGCTGAAACAAGACAACTGGTGCATGTTCCTTGATTACTTGCATTGCTCAGGACCGCTGTGAGTGACAGATTGCATTACTTACTTGCGTATGTTTCGGTACTTATTGGTGATTGTTACTGACTTGTATGGAAACATCTGATGTTGTTTGTTCCTTGATTACTTAAATGAATGCTAGGAACTTACGATAGACACTGTAGAAAGTGGACAATTGCTGCTGCACGTTCCTTGTTACTTGCATTGCTCAGGACCGCTGTGAGGGACAGATTGCATTACTTACTTGCATATGTTTCGGTACTTATTGGTGATTGATACTGACTTGTCTTGAAACATCTGCTGCTTCTTGTTCTTTGATTACTTAGTTGTATGTTAGGTACATATGATTTGCACTTCTGAAACTAGACAACTGCTGCTGCATGTTCCTTGATTACTTGGATTGCTCAGGACCGGTGTGAGTGACAGATTACATTACTTAATTACACAAGTTTCGGTACTTATTGGTGATTGATACTGACTTGTCTTGAAACATCTGCTGCTGCATATCTTTGATTACTTAATTGTATGTTAGGAACGTATGATTTGCACTTCTGAAACTAGACAACTGGTGCTGCATGTTCCTTGATTAGTTGGATTACTCAGGACCGGTGTGAGTGACAGATTACATTACTTACTTGCATATGTTTTGGTACTTAGTGGTGATTGTTACTGACTTGTATGGAAACATCTGCTGCTTCTTGTTCCTTGATTACTTAATTGTATGTTAAGAACGTATGATAGACACTACTGAATCAAGACAACTGCTGCATGTTCCTTGATTACATGCATTGCTCAGGACCGTTGTGAGTGACAAATTGCATTACTTACTTGCATATGTTTCAGTACTTATTGGTGATTGTTACTGACTAGTATGGAAACATCTGATTATGTTTGTTCATTGATTACTTAATTGTATGCTAGGAACTTATGATAGACACTGCTGAAGGTGGACAACTGCTGCTGCACGTTCCTTGTTACTTGCATTCCTCCGGACCGCTATGAGTGACAGATTGCATTACTTACTTGCATATGTTTCGGTACTTATTGGTGATTGATACTGACTTGTATGGAAACATCTGATGCTGTTTGTTCCTTGATTACTTAATTGTATGCTAGGAACTTATGATAGACACTGCTGAAAGTGGAAAACTGCTACTGCACGTTCCTTGTTACTTGCATGGCTCAGGACCGCTATGAGTGACAGATTGCATTACTTACTTGCATATATTTCGGTACTTATTGGTGATTGTTACTGACTTGTACGCAAACATCTGATGCTATTTGTTCCTTGATTAATTAATTGTATGCTAGGAACTTAAGATAGACACTGCAGAAAGTGGACAATTGCTGCTGCACGTTCCTTGTTACTTGCATTGCTCAGGACCGCTGTGAGGGACAGATTGCATTACTTACTTGCATATGTTTTGGTACTTATTGGTGATTGATACTGACTTGTCTTGAAACATCTGCTGCTTCTTGTTCTTTGATTACTTAGTTGTATGTTAGGTACATATGATTTGCACTTCTGAAACTGGACAACTACTGCTGCATGTTCCTTGATTACTTAAATTGCTCAGGACCGGTGTGAGTGACAGATTACATTACTCTCTTGCATATGTTTTGGTATTTATTGGTGATTGTTACTTACTTGTATGGAAACATCTACTGATTCTTGTTCCTTGATTACTTAATAGTATGTCAGGAACGAATGATAGACACTGCTGAGACAAGACAACTGCTGCATGTTCATTGATTACATGCATTGCTCAGGACCGCTCTGAGTGAAAAATTGCATTACTTAATTACACAAGTTTCGGTACTTATTGGTGATTGATACTGACTTGCTTGAAACATCTGCTGCTGCATATCTTTTATTACTTAATTGTATGTTAGGAACGTATGATTTGCACTTCAGAAACTAGACAACTGGTGCTGCATGTTCCTTGATTACTTGGATTTCTCAGGAACGGTGTGAGTGACAGATTACATTACTTACTTGCATATGTTTTGGTACTTATTGGTGATTGTTACTGACTTGTATGGAAACATCTGCTGCTTCTTGTTCCTTGATTACTTAATTGTATGTTAAGAACGTATGATAGACACTACTGAAACAAGACAACTGCTGCATGTTCCTTGATTACATGCATTGCTCAGGACCGTTGTGAATGACAAATTGCATTACTTACTTGCATATGTTTGAGTACTTATTGGTGATTGTTACTGACTAGTATGGAAACATCTGATTCTGTTTGTTCCTTGATTACTTAATTGTATGCTAGGAACTTATGACAGACACTGCTGAAGGTGGACAACTGCTGCTGCACATTCTTTGTTACTTGCATTCCTCCGGACCGCTATGAGTGACAGATTGCATTACTTACTTGCATATGTTTCAGTACTTATTGGTGATTGATACTGACTTGTATGGAAACATCTGATGCTGTTTGTTCCTTGATTACTTAATTGTATGCTAGGAACTTATGATAGACACTGCTGAAAGTGGACAACTGCTGCTGCACGTTCCTTGTTACTTCCATTGCTCAGGACCGCTGTGAGTGACAGATTGCATTACTTACTTGCATATATTTCGGTACTTATTGGTGATTGTTACTGACTTGTGTTGAAACATCTGCTGCTATTTGTTCGTTGATTACTTAATTGTATGCTAGGAACTTACGATAGACACTGAAGAAAGTGGACAGTTGCTGCTGCACGTTCCTTGTTACTTGCATTGCTCAGGACCGCTGTGAGTGATAGATTGCATTACTTAATTGCACATGTTTTGGTACATATTGGTGATTGATACTGACTTGTCTTGAAACATCTGTTGCTGCTTGTTCTTTGATTACTTAATTGTATGTTAGGAACGTGTGATTTGCACTTCTGAAACTGGACAACTGCTGCTGCATGTTCCTTGATTACTTTGATTGCTTAGGACCGGTGTGAGTGACAGATTACATTACTTACTTGCATATGTTTTGGTACTTATTGGTGATTGTTACTGACTTGTATGGCAACAAGACAACTGCTGCATGTTCCTTGATCACATAATTGTATGGAAACTTGTGCTGCTGCTAGTTCCTTGATTACTTAATTGTATGTCAGGAACGTATGACAGACACTGCTGAAACCGGACAACTACTGCTGCATGTTCCTTGATTACTTGCATTGCTCAGGACCGCTGTGAGTGACATATTGCATTACTTACTTGCATATGTTTCGGTACTTATTGGTGATTGTTACTGACTTGTATGGAAACATATGCTGCTTCTTGTTCCATGATGACTTAATTGTATGCTAGGAACGTATGATAGACACTGCTGAAACAAGACAGCTGGTGCTTGTTCCTTGATTACTTGCATTGCTCAGGACCGCTGTGAGTGACAAATTGCATTACTTATTTGCATATGTTTCGGTACTTATTGGTGATTGTTACTGACTTGTATGGAAACATCTGATGCTGTTTGTTCCTTGATTACTTAATTGTATGCTAGGAACTTACGATAGACACTGCAGAAAGTGGACAATTGCTGTTGCACGTTCCTTGTTACTTGCATTGCTCAGGACCGCTGTGAGTGACAGATTGCATTACTTACTTGCATATGTTTCGGTACTTATTGGTGATTAATATTGACTTGTCTTGATACATCTGCTGCTTCTTGTTCTTTGATTACTTAATTGTATGTTAGGTACATATGATTTGCACTTCTGAAACTGGACAACTGCTGCTGCATGTTCCTTGATTACTTGGATTGCTCAGGACCGGTGTGAGTGACAGATTCCATTACTTACTTGCATATGTTTTGGTACTTATTGGTGAATCTTACTGACTTGTATGGAGGAGTCATCTGCTTCTTCTTGTTCCTTGATTACTTAAATGTATGTTAGGAACGTATGATTGACAATGCTGAAACAAGACAACTGCTGCATGTTCCTTGATTACTTAATTGTATGGAAACATCTGATGTTGTTTGTTCCTTGATTACTTAATTTTATGCTAGGAACGCATGATAGGCACTGCTGAAACTGGACAACTGCTGTTGCATGTTCCCTGATAACTTGCATTGCTCAGGACCGCTGTGAGTGACAGATTGCATTACTTACTTGCATATGTTTCGGTACTTATTGGTGATTGATACTGACTTGTCTTGAAACATCTGTTGTTTCTTGTTCTTTGATTACTTAATTATATGTTAGGTACGTATGGTTTGCACTTCTGAAACTGGACAACTGCTGCTGCATGTTCCTTGATTACTTGGATTGCTCAGGACCGATGTGAGTGACAGATTACATTACTTACTTGCATATGTTTTGGTACTTATTGGTGATTGTTACTGACTTGTATGGAAACATCTGCTGCTTCTTGTTCCTTGATTACATTATTGTATGGAAACATGTGTTGCTGCTAGTTCCTTGATTACTTAATTGTATGTCAGGAACGTATGATAGACACTGCCGAAACTGGACTACTGTTGCTGCATGTTCCTTGATTACTTGCATTGCTCAGGAACGCTGTGAGTGACAGGTTGCATTACTTACTTGCATATGTTTCGGTACTTATTGGTGATTGTTACTGACTTGTATGGAAACATATGTTGCTGCTTGTTCCTTGATTACTTAATTGTATGTTAGGAACGTATGATAGACACTGCTAAAACTTGACAACTGCTGTTGCATGTTCCTTGATTACTTGCATTGATCAAGACCGCTGTCAGTGACAGATTGCATTACTTACTTACATATGTTTCAGTACTTATTGGTGATTGTTACTGACTTGTATGGAAACATCTGATGTTGTTTGTTCCATGATTACTAAATTTTATGCTAGGAACATATGATAGACACTGCTGAAAGTGGACAACTGATGCTGCACGTTCCTTGTTACTTGCAATGCTCAGGACCGCTGTGAGTGACAGATTGCATTACTTACTTCCATATGTTTCGGTACTTATTGGTGAATGATACTGACTTATATGGAAACATCTGCTGCTGCTTGTTCCTTGATATCTTATTTGTAAGTTAGGAACGCATGATAAACACTGCTGAAACTCGACAACTGCTGTTGCATGTTCCTTGATAACTTGCATTGCTCAGGACCGTTGTGAGTGACAGATTGCATTACTTACTTGCATATGTTTCAGTACTTATTGGTGATTGTTACTTACTTGTATGGGAACATCTGATGCTGTTTGTTCCTTGATTACTTAATTGTATGCTAGGAACGTGAGTGTCACACCCTGTTACCCCGGTTGGCAGCGTGGCGTGACGAGTGCGGAAGCGTAACCATAATCATAATGAACGACCACTATATGGACATTTTCAAAAATACATCAATATAACTTTAAAAGGTAGAAATGTTTTACATAACCCGTAAGTGATAAAGAGTAGTTCGCAAGGTACAGAGATTTAAATACATAATTAAATTATCCAAAATAATGCAAATAAATCTCCGACGGTTTGAAAAAGTATGCGACTCCTTAAGTGCGGAAGCTTGAAAGTGGTTACTTCTGAAGGCATACTTGCCTTAATTACCTGAAAATACATGCTAAAATACGTCAACAAAAATTGTTGGTGAGCTCATAGGTTAACGCGAAAAGACCAGTTGTATGGACATTATCAGATGAGTTGAATTTATAAAATCATAAATTCCGTGTATGTATTACATAAACCATCATGCAACCGAAGCTTAATTAGAATGAGTTTTCCCTGTGCAGTATTCCCATACGTAATACCGTGTGTTGAATATATATGCACTCGCTGTTAGCCGAACCGAGCTAACCCGAATGGGGGACATGACTCCCAATAGATCTATCCACAATATAGTCGCGCTTACAAATAAATGCAATTAACGGTTCATGATATAAGGGCTGATGGAATCCAAACATGTAATACATATAAGAAATAAACAGTTTTGGTGTCCATATGAAAACAGTGCATGTATTTCCACCCCAATAGATAGTGAAAAATAGGGGCTATGAAGACTCACCGAACTCGTGATGGCAAAATATGCGCAAAAATGCAAGTTTGCGTAGTTTGATGGGTGATGAAACCGGAGATGTTTAACCGAGTCCTAAATGATAATAAGGACTTAATATTACTAATATATGATAATATGTATATTTATAGATTTTTAAGTATTAAATCACCCAACATTACAAGTTTATAAATAAGATTTGCGTAAAACGTCAAGTTTATATATATATAATTTTCCAGCTTTTTCGGAGGTTTTTCGGCCTACTTTGAGGCTGTTTTTGACCAAGCTCCAAAATGTTTTAGACTTTGGTTTTCTAGGACATTAAACTACTATATACAAAGGATTTTTAGAATCAAGAACGGCCATTTTTCGAGTTGTTTAGGTTGGTGAAAAAGCTCGTTAAAAACGCTATGTTGGCCATTTTTGAGTTGTCAAACTTTCGGTTTCTCAAATAATTTCTGGAGGTCTTAAACTTCAAAATAAATTATGAAAAATTGCAGATCTATAGTTAAGACATAGATCTAACTTTTGAGACAAGAATCAACTCATTTCGTTGAGTTATGAATTAGTTATGATTTTTCAAAGTCGATATAAATTTTCTGCCGAAAATCCGTAGTTTATAAACTTAAAACAACTTATGATTCTTGTTGTTTATTTAAAGACAACTTGTATAAAAGCCATAATAGTTATAAAAACACATATATATCACATGTTTTCATAATATTAACACTTTTATAATGTGTTTACATATTCATAAACATATGTAAAGAAACAACGTAAAATAAAAACTAGAAACTTATAAACTTGAGTTTTTATGTAACTTGTTGTTGTTGGTGATTATATATATTATGCAAGACTTATATAAACATAAATGTATGATGAAATAAGTTAGTATTTACTTACTTTGATGTATTTGGAAGATGATTTTGAGTAGAAAATGAAATTCTTGCAAGGTATGCACCAAAACTCTTGAAGAACACCAAGAACACTTTGAAGAACACTTGAATGAAGAATTTTTGTGGTGTGTGAGTATGAGGGCCGGATCTTGTAGGATAGAAATGAGGGTTTTGGTGTGAATAAAATGGATGAAAGACTTCTCTATTTATAGAGAAATGTTTGCTCTTTCAAATGATGAAAGGCATGGGAGACAAAAGTTGAGTGTACTTTTTATCAAAATGATGGTGTTTAAAGTAATATTATTTAAAATAAAAGTCAAACTCTAATACACCATATGGCCTATTGGGGCCGGCCATGCATGTGTATATACATGTATTTACATTTTTTTTGTATAAATGTATTTAGAAATGTATTCTTGTATTTTCCATTTTCTTGAAATTTTATAAATACTTATGGATGCATTGTTTTAACGAATTGTTTTAGTCTTGCATAGTTAATGTTAAGTAATTATATTAGTGTATGATTAGTGTCACTAATCATAATTTAGTTATGTACTTAGTTGAATTAATCCCTCATATCGTAAATCGATCGGATTAATTGATTTCCCGATTCATCGCACCGATGAATTTGATTCAAATTGGGTTGAATTTTCTAATAAACCTTGTAATCACTTGATTAATTTCTAATGACCACTGATAAGGCTATAATTGGCTATTAAATACAGATTAGGGCATCATTGCTAACCTGGTTTAGTGCCGGATGTTACAGTCTCCCCCTGTTAAGGGAATTTCGTCCCGAAATTAGATCGTGTTCTCTACTTCTTGAGTACTTGAGAACAGGTGAGGGTATTTTTCCCGGAACTGATCCTCGCGTTCCCACGTAAACTCAGGACCTCGCTTAGAGTTCCATCTGACTTTTATTATCGGGATCCGGCTGTGCTTTAGTTTCTTGACTTCTCGGCCCATTATTTCTACAGGTTGTTCAATGAAGTTCAGCTTATCATCTATTTCCAACTCGTCCATGGGTATAACGAGTGATTCATCAGCCAGGCACTTCTAAAGATTGGACACGTGGAAGGTGTTATGAATGTTACTAAGTTCTGGGGGTAGATCGAGTCGGTAAGCTACCGGGCCAATTCTTTTGGTGATCTTGAATGGTCCGATATAACGAGGATTGAGTTTTCCTCGTTTCCCAAAACGGATTACGCCTTTCCAAGGCGAGACTTTCAACATTACTTGATCTCCCTCTTGGAATTCCAAATCCTTCCGTCGAATGTCTGCATAACTCTTCTGTCGATCCCGCGCGATCTTTAATCGGTTACGAATCTGGGCTATCTTTACTGTAGTCTCTTGGATGATCTCAAGTCCAGTGATCTGACTATCTCCTACTTCAGCCCAACAAAGAGGTGATCGACACTTTCGCCCGTAGAGTGCCTCGAATGGGGCGGTCTTAATGCTTGAGTGATAGCTGTTCTTATAGGAAAACTCGACTAATGGCAGGTTTCTGTCCCAACTTTTGCCAAAATCGATGACACATGCCCTTAACATGTCTTCCAACGTCTGAATCGTCCTTTCACTCTGACCATTCGTTTGCGGGTGATAGGCTGTGCTCATATCTAGGCGTGTACCCAGTGCTTCTTGCAATGACTGCCAAAATCTTGATGTGAACCGGCTGTCTCTGTCTGATATAATTGATACTGGCACTCCATGCCTTGAGACGACTTCTTTAAGATAGATTCGTGTTAACTTATCCATCTTATCAGTCTCCTTAATGAGCAGGAAATGTGCGGTTTTGGTAAGCCGATCCACAATCACCCAAATAGTGTCATAACCTCCAGACGTCTTTGGCAACTTGGTGATGAAATCCATGGTGATGTTTTCCCACTTCCACTGGGGTATTTCTGGTTGAACTAGCAATCCTGATGGTTTCTGGTGCTCAGCCTTAACCTTTAAGCATGTTAAGCACTTGCTGACATAGGTAGCAATGTCAGCCTTCATATTTGGCCACCAGTACATTCCTTTCAAGTCGTGATACATTTTATCTGCCCCTGGATGAATAGCATTTCTTGTCTTATGCCCTTCATCCATGACCAGCTTTCTTACCCCTCCGAATCTTGGTAACCAAATTCTGCCCATGAAGTATCGACATCCATCTGGCTTGATTTCAAACTGCTTATCCATCCCTCTTGTAAGGTCTACCAATGCAAGATCTATCTAGACGCGGATCCGTGAACGAGTGCGGAATCCTCGTTGACGGTTAGACGGACAACTCTCAACCAACGGAAACACGGAGACAATTAGACGCTGAACGAACGACACACGAACGATCCTACGTACTAATTCTCTCCGAAACGGGACTCACCTAGCTGATAAACTCGAGATCGCCTATTGCTTAATTCCTCACGAATTCTGCCAAAGGTCTGCTAATCATTCGAGTCTATCCCTAATTATAGACCCTGATTCGAGTCTGTTGTGGGCCAACCTCGAATCTGGCCTAAGGCCCATTCGAATCTGTCCATCTGACAGATTCGAATCTAACCTATTTTCGAATCTATGGTCTCATTCGAATCTATCTCAGATTCGAATGTATCCCCTTAAGTGATTCGAATCTAGCCTTTTACATAAACAACTAAGTGTTTGAAACTTATGATATTACCTTATGACTGATTTTATCTTTGAGCTTTATGTTTGAACTTCTTGTAATACGTTACATCAAGTTCAAACATACAAACACTGATAAAAATCAATCATACATAATATATATACCAAACATATGCTAAATCACAATGTAAGACAACTTAGACTGCTATCGTCACACGGGATGTACCAACAGACTCCCCCTTGACGATAGCTTCTAATAATTCACACATTTGATTTAAGAACATGGTTTATTATTGATTCAAAACACTACCAGCATACAGACCTTTTTCAACGCATACCTTGACCACATTTTCATACTTACTTGCTTCAGCATCCATATGTGCGTCACTGGAAATCTTACAGTTATACAAAGTCTGCAGGTCTTCTTTAGATAGGTTTACCAGGTGAAGCGGGTCATAGACTCTAAGAATAACTTTTTCTTCTAAGTCTTCCATAACTGCTTCCCCAGTTTCCGTGTCAGCATACCACCACTTTAGATTTTGCAAAACATTCTGTGGCATTTTCTTCAGAGGTACCTTCCTCAGGCATTTAACTGGTTTGTACTGAATCCTCATCCAAGGTCGGCCTGTAAGAGGATCTATACGTGACTTATCCTCGACTCTTCTTCCGACCCTTGGACTCAACCGTTCAAACTTCCTCGATCTCCCCTCCTTTCTTATTATTCTTTCAATCACATTCGCATAAGGATCATTACCAATATTTATCAGATCTTTCCATGCAAGCGCGGTGATTTCAATCTTTGGAAGGGTGTTGAATGCTTTCAAAGTTCGCCTTAAGTACTGAAGCCCGTCTTTTCTTTTAATTAAAAAAAGTTGAAGATCTCTGTCAAAGAACCAACTTAATATTCGCTCAGATAGCTTCCCTGTACCAGGCACTTTCATTGATCTCCTTATTGCCAACTCCTTCTCTTCGGCTCTGAACCATAGCTTCCTTTTTTCTTCGTTACTTAGCTCTCTTGCTGGTTCTTCAGTCGATGACTTAGGATTCAAGGCAGCATTCACTATGTCAATATCAACCATTCTATCTCCATCTATCATATAAGTGTCAGTGATAGGATTCTGCTGTACAACTATTTCGTCAGCTTCATCATCCTCATCAGCTATTACTTCATCTTCCGGTTGCCAATCAACTATCTCTTCCGGAATAAACTCTCCTTCTTCAAATTCTTCTAATTCTTCAATATCCTCTTCAAAATCAAATTCCATCAGCTCTTCTTCAATATCTTTTAGCGCATCTATCATGTCGCTATCTAAAGTCTTTGAAGAACTTGCTTCTCAACCTGTTCCTCCTGGACTAGGCTCCCCCTGAGATTGAGCAGTCTGAGCTGCAGAAAAATCTACTGGCTCATTCTGTCTTTGTGGGCTGGGATCATTGCCTTGGTTGTCTTCATCATCATCATCTCTCGGCCTCTGTGCTTCCTGATCACGGCACGATGTCTCCCCCTGAGCCTGTAAATTTTTCATTAACTGCTCTATTAGGGAGCGCATCGTCCTTATCTCTGCTGACTGATCACAAACAAATGTTTTTAACTCCGTGTGTTCTTCCTGGACCTTTTCCACAATCTTCTTCAAATCGGCATTCTCCTTATCGATATCTGCGTTATGCTTCTGAAGCTCACCGATTGCCTTCGTTAGCCCAAAGATTTGGATTTCCTGGAAGTCAACTCTATCTTTTAAGCGCAAAAATCTTTGATTGTCAGCGTATGATGATGAGGTTGATGGAATGGACTGTAACGGAGTTGGAAGTAATGGCGATGGAATATATGGTTCATCGCGAGGTGGTGATGGTGGTATGGTGGTTTGAGTATCTTGAGGTTGAGGTTGAGGAATTTCAGGTAGTTCTGCTGAAGCTGAAGAGGATCCTTGCATGAACCTGTGACGTTTAGCCCGTTGCCGTGTCACGAGTTGAGAAACTTCTTCGTCTTCGAAATCAGACTCCTCCAATTCCCTGGACTCTCGCCTCCTCGAACCACCTTCATTGATAATCAATCGCGACCCATAAGTTCCAATCTTAACTTCAGGAACTGCAGACGTTGACTCTGGAGCTTCAACTTCTATCTCTTCCGTCTCTGCTGACTCAGTTGCTGAAGATGACAAGTCAGTACCAGTTTGCTCAGGTTCATATTCTTCAACTTGCCTAAACACATCTTCTGCTCCTTCCGGAGGCTGTAACAACTGATCAACTAACTCTGCAGTAATTTCCTCATTGGCATGAGGTCCAGACACCCAGATTTCTTCCAAGGTTTGGGCTATTTGCTCAGATTCTGGAACGGCACTTGAAGGCCCTGCTTCCTGTACCTCCGGCTCTGGCTGTTGACTTGTGGAAGGCCTAGACGCCTGAGTCTGACTCGCAGTAGCTCTTGGTCTTCGCCTTTGTGGCTGTGCACGTCGTTGTTGTTGTTGTTGATGCGGTTGTTGTTGCTGTTGCTGTTGCTGCTGAGGCTGAACTTCTACTTCACCTGCCCAGTTGGCATTATCTGGTGCCACAAAGTTCCTGTCTAAAACAGCTCCAAACAACGGTCGCTCGATCGGAATAGCCAATCTTCCTCGATGTGAGGAACAATCAGCGAATATCCTTTTGTCCATAATAGCTACGTTTTGAACGTCATTTGATGGCGGCAGATTTGGCAAGAAGTGCCTGATCAACATCATGATGAACCGCGGATATAGCAGGAATTGTTGATTTTCAGGAGCGGTGATCTGGTGAACAAATTCGGAGAAAAACATTTCCGAGAAACTGTATGGTCGATTATACACTATCGCGACTATCCCAGACTGGATCTTCGCAACTATATAGTCAAACCCAGCTTTCTTTGGTGCAAAGCATACCATGAAGACATGAGCCAAAAACCTCCATTGGCCAATTAACCCGCTTGCCTGATGTTCAGAGGAAATTCGATCGGTCCAGACTCTTCTTCTTGAGTGCCCAGCTGCAACACTTGACGCAGCATATCCGCTGAAAATACTAGCGGTTGTCCAGCAATGCGAGTTCGTAGCACTGTCGGAGTGACCGAGCAGTCTACTTGAAGATGATCGTAAAATTGACGGATATAAGGCAATATAAGCTGAACATTATGAGATAGTGCAAATCCTATCCTAGATTCCACAAGAAATTCTAGCATCTGCCTGTATCCCTGTGCCTCGGGGAGGTCATGATCCGGATGAAGCACCATATTGTGCTTAGGAACAAACGCACGAACTGCCATATCTGCACAATAAATAAAACTGTTAGACTTATTAAAAATCAATAAACTTGTTTAAATTCAAATTTGTTTTATTTTGTACTTTATTAAATACAAAATCTAACACAATTAAATTTCCACAAGTTTAATAAAATTTAAATTAAAGAAATTAAATAAAGTACAGATTCGAAGGTAACAGATTCGAAGTGTCCATAATCGAATGTAATGGACAGATTCGAAGAGTCCCTATTCGAGTCTAATGGACAGATTCGAGGATCATGGTCATCTCGAATCTAATGACAGATTCGAGAAACCCATGAACAGATTCGAAGTCCAGGAACAGACTCGAAACCCCGTCGGCCATGGTTTCAACAAAAAATCCAAAATTTTAACCATTTTGAACTTAGCAAATCACATACATTAGTTCAACTAGGTTCTAATAATAGATTTAAGCTTTCAATTTGATATTTTATAGGTCCTAACTTAGTTATTTAGCAAAAACTCTATTTTGACCAATAAAACTTCAAAATGTGATGTTTAAAGCCCAAAATTGTGTATAAAACTACCAAAATCTTGTACAATCCGGTTGATTATACCTAGATACGAGTGTAGAATCGAACACAAAAGCTTTAGACTCGATGAAATGTCGTTTATATGAAATACGATAGACTCGAGAACAGATTCGAAATCGCTGATATAGATTCGAGAGTATAGATTCGACAACAGTAAAGTAATAAATGACTTCACTATTGACCTATATATACTACCTACCTTCGAGTCTATGTGTAGTTTCGACTCTACTGACAGATTCGAAATACTTCACTTCGAGTCTGTCTTAGATTCGAAATTACCAACAACTTAGAAAAATTTCGGAAATTTTGAAATAACTTCAACTTTTCCAACTTTTTTCTACGGTAATGTGTAACCAGATAAACTATGCCAACTCTTTTACCCTAAGCAACAGATATTTCACGCAATGTTTATTTTATCCAACTTCGAATGCACCCTCAGTAACTTTTGACCTTTTACCTAAGTAAAAATTAAACTAATCCTAAATAAGATAATAAAATAGAGTAAAATAGACTAAGGTAAAAATAAAATAAAATAAAATAAAATAAAATTTTGACTAAAAAATTTAATCTAGACTTAAAAAATAAATTTACAAGCTAAGCTAAATACCAAACAACATATTTTTGGTGAGTATAGTCTAAGAAAGGTTCAATCAGATAGCGATGTCCGATACTAACTTTCAGTACTTAAACTTTCACACTTAGGAATTTTTGAATTCCTTTGATTGTTTGTCGTGACATACCCATTTAGCCGATTGTTGATATTTTACCCTGTTAAACACTCTACATTTCGGAATATCCCTTGGCGTTTTTATTTATCAGGAAATTATCTTACGTGACTCAGACATAGACATACTTTTATGATCAAGGCACACAGACAAAAATTCTAACTTGTTGGTATTTGCAAACTTACTTTAAAAGACAAACATCGGACACAGGTCTGTATTTTCATACAACAAAGTGTCTTAGTTCGACTTAAGGTTTATTTTTAAAGTTAGCAGATAGCGGTGACAGGTCTGTACTGACGTACAACAAAGCGACATGTCTGCTAACCCGAATCTAAACAGAGACAACAGGTCTGTACTTACGTACAACAGAGTTGCATGTTTTCGACTCTCAGTTACATATGATATTTCTATTCTTTCCATTTTAGATGTATTTGATGTTGCCATACATCCCCAGAAAGTTTGCATACCTCATTTAGACT
This sequence comes from Centrapalus pauciflorus, assembly GCA_020465985.1. Classification (NCBI taxonomy): domain Eukaryota; kingdom Viridiplantae; phylum Streptophyta; class Magnoliopsida; order Asterales; family Asteraceae; genus Centrapalus; species Centrapalus pauciflorus. The sequence continues at coordinate 189,732 of JAANYP010004620.1, read as the reverse complement.
CAATGTTTGTATGTCTTGTACATAAAAATTAAGACCGATTGGTCATACATCTAAGCTAGTGACACGCTTGACTTTTTCTAGAATGTTTTATTAGCCTTGAGATTCCCTATATGTATTATGCCTACCAACACATCAAACTAAATAAAGTATAACACTTAGGATTTAGTTGCATTATGTGTGAAAGCCTAAATACTTAGAGTCTGTAACGACGGTGCTAATTTTCGTCACTTTGAACCTATGAATCTAAGACTTAACTCCTTTTTTCTGTTATTCTTTTTTTTTTTTGTATTTTTGTAATTTTCTCTCTTTTTTCTTTTGTTTTTCATAGCAAAAAGCAGTAAACTAAGCTAACCTACTAACTTACTAAAAATAGAAACTTACTAAAAATAGAAACTTACCTAAATTAGCAGACTACTGTAAAAAAGAAATATAACAACTATAAAAGAAAATAAAATACTACTAAGGTCAATTTACTCTGGGTTGCGCATTCCATTCAGTTGAATTAAATACTCAAACCGTGACTTATCAAACGCTTTGGTAAATAAATCTGCATTATTATCTTCTATTGCCACCTTTACCAGTTTGATTAAGTTCTTTTCAGCACAATCACGAATAAAATGATGTCTTATGTCTATGTGCTTTGTTTTACTATGTTTAACTGGATTATTAGTTATAGCATGTAGATTGATTGTCTATCCTAATTGGAGTTTGAGTATAAGCCAAACCGTAATCCCGCAATTGTTGTTGTATCCACAGAAACCTTGAACAGCAACTACGCAGCTACATTAACTCGGCCTCGCACGTTGAACCGACTACCGATTTTGTTTCTTTGGCATTGCCAGGTATAACCAATCTCCTGCCTAGGAACTGACAACCTCCAGTCGTTGATTTGCGCGTCAAGCTGCATCCTCCGTAGTCAGAATCTGTGAATGCCTCCAACTCTAGATCTCCCTCCGCGTGATACCAAAGTCCCAGCTTCGGTTTCGACTTGAGGTATCATAGAATCCGCTTCACAGCTTTCATATGCATCTCCTTCGGATTCGCTTGAAACCTAGCACAAATACACACAGCAAACATAATATCAGGTCTTGAAGCAGTTAAATACATAAGTGACCCAATCATGGCCCGATATAAAGTCGGATCCACATCGGAATCACTTTCAGTACCCGGCCCGAGATTATGATTCACTTGAATCGGCGTGCTAAAATGGGCAGTCAACTTAGTTCCTTCCATCCCGAAACGTTCTAATATGTCATAGACATACTTAGTCTGATGGATAAACATCCCTTCCTTCTTTTGGTCAACTTGTAACCCTAAAAAGAATTTCAACTCCCCCATAGCACTCATCTCGAACTTAGACTTCATAACCTTCTCGAAATCTTTGCACATCTGTTCGTCTGATGATCCAAAAATGATATCATCGACGTACACTTGTACCAAGATAAAGTGATCGCCCTTTCTCTTCACAAATAGAGTACTATCTATCCTACCCCTCTCAAAGCCATTTTCTAAAAGATGGTTGGATAGAGTCTCATACCATGCCCTAGGTGCCTGATGTAATCCATAAAGAGCCTTATCTAAGCGATATACTCTATCAGGATATTTAGGATCTGTAAACCCGGGTGGGTTTTCAATACACAACCCTTCACTTTCCATACAGGAAAGCACTCTTAACTCTAACTGATATATCCTTAAATCCTTGAAGAGGCAAAAGCCTAAAAACAACCTAATTGCTTCTAACCTTGCTACTGGTGCAAATACTTCGTTGTAATCGATTCCCTCCTTCGTTGGTTGAAACCCTTTACAACTAATCTCTGCCTTTTGCGCGTGACTATACCCCGATCGTCTCTTCTTGCCTTAAAAACCCATTGGTTCCTATTGCAATCTTCCCCTCGAGGTAAGCGGAAACTAACTCCCACACTTCTAGTTTCCTAAATTGGTGAAAGTTCTTCCTGCATCGCTTCAACCAAGGAGTTGTCCTTAAGTGCCATTTGGCACATTTTTGGGCTTCTAACTTGCGAATAACTACGATATAACCATGTATGATAATGCTCGGCAGTCTTTATCATCGACAACAAACATCAGTGTTGTTATTTACACTATCCTCCGAGTCCCACACCCTCGTTAGATTTCCTATGAATGTTATCTATTGGATGGTTCTTGTTAATCTAGAAGGTCTCTATTTCATCAACCCTTAGATTATCTCCTAAGTTGGATCCTATTTCACCTAAAGGGTGAACAGGCTCAGCTTCTACATTTTCCTCCTCACGGACGTTTTCCTCAGAGTTAGAACTTGAAGCTTGAGTCTGATTCTCAGTGTTAGGTGCCTCTTGATCAGCAACTTCTGGAGATCCATCTACAGTCGCAGTAGGCTCGGACATAGATTCGAACGTGGTCCTTGGAAAGATTTGGCCATCGTCGTTCAGATGCAACGTCGCCATGTCCTTCTCGATTGTACCTGCATTATCATCCAGAGGAATGTTAAAAGACTCAAATAACTTATCATAGTCAAATATCCATTCCGGACCAGTTTTGGGTTCATGTGTATAACTTGTGACTTCAATGTTATACACAATCTCCACAGTACCAGTTGTTTTGTTAAACACCCGTTTGTTTGGTGAGTTTGGCACATAACCTAGGAAGTATCCTTCGTCAGCCTTTTTCAACAACTTCGGTGATTTTTGTTCTTAAAAGTGTGCATGGTACTCCAAACGGTTCGAATCCAGTTAAGTTAGTTGGCCGTTTATTCAAAATTTCATAGCATGTTTTGTTCAATGATTTGACTGTAAGGACTCGGTTTAAAATGTGGCACGCGGTATTCACTGCCTCCCCCCAAAACATGGTAGGAAGCTTTGAATCCGAAAGCATAGTCCTTGCAGCCTCAATCAAAGTTCTATTTTTACGTTCGGCCACCCCCTTCTGTTGAGGTTCATATGGTGCACTGAATTGATGCACTATGCAGCTTTGATAGGCAAATACACCAATACAATGGGTTTTTGAATTCAGTGCGCATTATCACTAAGAATACATTTAACCGAGTTTCCGTATGAGTTTCTCCACTTGGTCGAAGAACCCGATTAGCCTTGCAGGCCGTCTCGTCCGTCGGACCTAAAAGAAAACCCAAGAAAAACGTGAGTAATCGTCGGTGAGAAATAAGCCAGTAAAACTACCTCCAATACTTCCTTTTGTTGATTGGGCCGAAAAGTCCCATGGGCACAGATCGAATGTTGAGGCTATGGAATTCTGCGGCGTGGACTTGTGTGTCTTCTTGTGTTGTTTGGCCCTTCATGCAAGTAGACACTTATCCCCGAACTGAAAACTTTTCATGGGTCCACCCTGCACCAGTCCATGCTTCGTAATGTAGTCATCTTCCTCAGGTGGCAGGTGAGCAATGCGTCTGTGCCACAGTTACGGATTCCGTCTCCGAAGCTTTGGATAGTAGACAAATTGGCCCCATCGAAGTCTCTGGCTTGTTCATATCCAGCACGTACAAGTCGTTCTTCCTTGGCGCCCGCATCAACACCCATTCTTCAGGAATTTTGAATCCAGGCTTTAGCACTAACGCCTCCAGTGTCAGTAAATAACACCGAGTTCTTCTTATCACAGATTTGAGAGACACTAATGAGATTATGAACCAGTTTATCAACGTGATAAACTTGATCCAAAGTAATCGTCTCATTAGTGACTTCTCCAGTTCCAGTGATATTTCCACCCTTGTTACCCGCGAATGATACAAATCCCCTATTACCCCCCTTGAAGTCTATGAGAAGACTTCTTTCCCCCGTCATGTGCCTGGAGCAACCATGTCGACGACCACTTGTTGTTTGGACCGGTAGTTATCTCCTGCACATGAAAGAAAAGAGGTTAGTTATCACGGGGAACCCAAGCCATGACTGACTTGGTAATACCATTCTCGTCCACATACGTGAACTCTTTCAAGTACCCATCTCGCCGTTCAGGTGACTTGGGCCTTTGAACTGAATTCTGTTGTGGTGCCGAGTGATTTAAGTTCACTCTTTGCCGTGGTGTAGGCATTTGTTGTGGAGCTCATTCAGCTTAATCATTGCCACAATGTCATCGAGTGATTGAGCATAATATTTGTCCTCATTCAGCTTAATCATTGCCACGTACATAGCCCATTTGGCTGGTAGGGCATCAAGAAGCTTGTTGTTCTTGTCAGTGTCCGAATACTTAATTCCATGACTTTCAAGTTCCGTTATCAGATGATAGAACCTTGTGATAATATCATCCAACTGTTCATCCTTAATAGCCTTGAAAATCGCAAACTGTTGGGTCAACAGCTCTGTACGCTTTCTACGCACCCGAGGATTACCTTCACACCTTTTTTGGAGAGACTCCCAAAGTTCCTTCGACGTCCTTTGAGTCCGAAATTTGTGTAAAATATCTTGAGGTAAAGCCATACGGATTATGGAGAAAGCTTTGTTTTCAGCTTCAAATAGTTTCTTGTCATCCTCTTTCATCATCTGATATGACAAGACCTTTTGACGGCCTTCAACTTCAGATACTGGCGGAATGTACCCTTCATCTATGCACACCCACATGCGCATATCATTGAATCGTACAAAATCTGTAAATCTGTCCTTCCACCAGTAATAGTCCTCAACTTTCATCAGCTTAGGCGGTGCATTTGCCTTCCCAACTTCGTGATCCATCTCAAGGAATTTCTGAAGATTTGACATCTTTTCTGAAACAAATTGAATTTGACCTTAATTAATTTAATTCGAAACTGATTTAGACTAACTTATTCGAATCTAGATAGATTCGAAACTAATTAATATTAAATCTTTTGAGAATAAATTCGATTAAGTCTTAAAAGTCAATTAGATTCGAAATAATGTCAGATTCGAACAACTCCTTAGATTCGATGGTCCTTAGATTCGAAGGCTCAGCAGATTCGAATGTCAGCAGAGTCGAAGCACAGAATCGAAACAGTAACAGACTCGAAATAAACTCGAAACAACACAGACTCGAGATCCAATTCGAATGAAGTAACAGATTCGAAACAAAGTAGACTCGAAACTCTCTGAAATTGACTCGAAAGGAGCGTATTTAGGTTAGACTCGAGACTAAAGTGAAACCTAATTACCCCTATAGATTCAAGCGCCGCAAACTCGAAAAACGGCTAACACGTTGATTTTTTGACGTTTTACAGATTAAACCACTATTTTTCAAACGAAAAATAATGATTTCGATCAAAAACGTGAAAAACAACAAAGTGTTTCCCGAATATGAATTTGCTAGGCTCAAAAACACGTTTTTGAGAGCAAAACCGTCCAACTAGCGTCAAGAAACCTAGAATGTATCTGAGGAACACGAAGAACACCAAGAACACTCCGTAGGCTCTGATACCACTTGTAAGGTCTACGACTGCAAGATCTATCTAGACGCGGATCCGTGAACGAGTGCGGAATCCTCGTCGACGGTTAGACGGACAACTCTCAACCAACGGAACACGGAGACTATTAGACGCTGAACGAACGACACACGAACGATCCTACGTACTAATTCTCTCCGAAACGGCACTCACCTAGCTGATAAACTCGAGATCGCCTCTTGCTTAATCCCTCACGAATTCTGCCAAAAGTCTCTTAATGATTCGAGTCTATCCCTAATTATAGACCCTGATTCGAGTCTGTTGTGGGCCAACCTCGAATCTGGCCCAAGGCCCATTCGAGTCTGTCCATATTGACAGTCTCGAATCTAGCCTTCTTTCGAATCTATGGTTACATTCGAATCTATCACAGATTCGAATGTCAACCCATATATAATTCGAATCTAGCCTTTTACATAAACAACTAAGTGTTGAACCTTACGTTATTACTTATGATTGAATTTATCTTTGTACTTTATGTTTGAACTTCTTGTAATACGTTACATCAAGTTCAAACATACAAACACTAATAAATATCAACCATATATAAACATATATATCACACACTTGCTAAAATCACAATGTAGGATCACTTAGACTGCTGTCGTCACACAGGATGTACCAACATATTGCGCTATGAGAATCACAATATATTGGTATTTTCTTTGGTGTAAACCCGTAATCGCGTAGTTGGCTCTTCATCCACAACACCTGAGAACAGCAAGAAGATACGGCAACGTACTCTGCTTCAGCTGTAGACAATGAAACACAATGTTGTTTCTTGGATGACCAACATACGGGTTTGTCACCTAAGAACTGTACTGCTCCAGACGTACTCTTTCTGTCCATCTTACAACCTGCGTGATCAGCGTCAGAAAAAGCAGTCAGATTAAATGAAGATTCTCTAGGATACCACAAACCAAGATTTGGAGTTCCTTTGAGATATCTTAAAATTCGTTTCGCAGCTGTTAAGTATGATTCTTTAGGATTTGCCTGATATCTAGCACATACACATGTAGCAAACATAGTATCTGGTCTACTAGCTGTTAAGTACATTAATGACCCAATTATGCCTCGATAATGAGTCACATCTACAGGTTTCCCTGAGATGTCCGCATTGAGTTTTGACTTTGAATCCGGAGCCATGGGAGTTTTCATAGGAGTACTGTTGACCATGTAAAATTTATTTAACATGTCTTGTATAGATTTTGACTGATTGATAAAAATACCATCAGTTAATTGTTTTACTTGTAATCCTAAGAAAAAATTTATTTCCCCCATCATGCTCATTTCGAATTTTTGGGACATTAAAAATGCGAATTTCTTAAAAAATTCTAGATTTGTAGACCCAAATATTATGTCGTCTACATAGATTTGTATAACTATGATATCCGACCCCTGACGTTTTATAAACAGGGTTGTGTCAACTGCACCTTTTGTAAATCCACATTTCAACAAATATGTTGAAAGTGCATCATACCAAGCACGAGGTGCTTGTTTAAGGCCATACAGTGAGTCATCTAAAATATATACATGATCAGGTTTCGAAGGATCAGTAAAACCTTCGGGCTGATATGTATATACTTCATCCGTTAGTTCCCCGTTTAAAAACGCAGTTTTAACATCCATTTGATATACTGTAAAATTTTTATGAGCGGCAACAGCTAAAAACATTCTAATAGCTTCAATTCGTGCAACAGGTTCAAGTGTTTCATCATACTCAATCCCTTCTTGTTGGCTGTATCCTTTGGCAATGAGACGAGCTTTATTCCGAATGATTACGCCATGTTCATCTTTCTTGTTTTTAAAGATCCATTTCGTGCCTATAATGGATTTGTCTTTTGGGCGCTCAACAAGCCTCCAGACCTTTAACCGTTCGAACTGGTTCAGTTCTTCTTGCATCACCACAATCCAATCAGCGTCCAAAAGTGCTTCTTTTACATTCTTGGGCTCTATTTTACTTAAAAAAAATTGAAAATAAGCATTCATTTATAGTTGCCCTTCTGGTTTGGACTGACGCGGATGGATCACCAATGATGTTTTCTATTGGGTGATTTCTTGCCCACTTAACAGTATGTGGAAACGGTTCTATTTGGTCTTGGTTGGGATTGAGATCTAGATATGGTTCGGGAGTTACTTCAGATGTAGGTGGGACATCTGAGGTAGGAGCTTCTGAATGTTCAGAAATAATGGGAGTTTCAGAAGAATATGGAGGTTCAATTGGTTGTACAATCTTAGTAGTCGACTGCACATTTGCTGTTGAAGCTTCTCCAGTTTCTTCTGAACCTTGTTGTTGAGAAAGATCAGATACTACGACTGGATCTTCAGTAATCCTGTCAGGCACCAAATTTAGAACATTAGTTTTGGGCTTTTCAAAATAGTCTTCATAAAAATTCTCAAACAACTTATGTAATTCTGAGTGTTCAGCATTTTGTTCATTGACTCCAATGAAGTCTGCGTCTTAGGTTTGGCACCTGAACTGGTGTGTTCAGAAGCCATCACCACTCCTTCATCAAATTTTACATTCACGCTCTCGTTAACTGTCTTGGTTCTCTTGTTGTACACTCGGAAGGCAACCGACTCCTTTGAATATCCGATGAATATTCCTTCATCTGCCTTTTGATTAAACTTTCCAAGATTGTCTTTGTCGTTTAGAATAAAGCATCTGAACCAAAGACATGGAAAAAGTTAATATTAGGTATTCGTTTATTAATCAATTCATAAGGAGTTTTTCCGAATCTCTTATTTATTATTGAACGATTCTGTGTGAAACAAGTTGTTGCAACTGCTTCTGCCCACAAGAATAACGGTAAATTGGAATATGCCAACATCGTCCTAGCTGATTCCACTAGTGTCCGATTTCTTCTTTCAACGACACCGTTTTGTTGTGGAGTTCGAGCAGCTGAAAACTGATGTGTAATTCCTATTGAATTCAAGAATGAGTCAAGTGATTTGTTCTTGAACTCTGTTCCGTTATCTGAGCGGATTGTTTGAATTGTGAGTTGCAACTTTACTTGTATTTTCCGGATGAAGTCTATGATCGTTTCGGTTGCATCTGATTTGGACTTCAGGAAGAAAACCCATGTGTATCGTGAATAGTCATCAACTATCACCAATACATATCGTTTCTTATTTATGTTTTGTACTCTCATTGGTCCACACAAATCCATATGCAGTAATTCCAGTGCTATCGTGGATGAGTGTTCTGTTTTGGATTTGTTTGTGGCTCTTGTCATCTTTCCTTTTTCACATGCGGCACATAACTGCTCTTTTTGGAATTTGAGCGTCGGCAGCCCTTTAACTAACCCTCCTTTTGCTAGGTTGGTTAACTCATTGAAGTTCAGATGTGAAAGGCGACGATGCCACATCCATGCTGTTTTAGATGTAGCTTTTGACAATAGGCAGACATCTTTCTTCAGATTAACCGAGGCTAAATCAATGGAGTACAAATTTGTTTTCCTGTTTCCTGCCAAAATTTCTTTTCCTTCTCCGGATCTGATGCTGCAGCGATTGGCTTTGAAATTGACTTCTAAACCTTCATCACACAACTGTCCAATGCTAAATAAATTGTGTCCAAGACCATCAACATAGAAGACCTTTTGGATGGTGATTTTGTCATATTTGAGACTTCCGTATCCTTTGATCGGACAAAACTGATCATTTCCAAGTCTGACCATCCCACAAAACTTTTCTACAAAGTCCGTGAGTGTGTCTCGTTGTCCGGTCATATGCTTGGAACATCCGGAGTCAAGATACCAGACATGGTTTACCTATAAGACGAAGTAGCACATGAGGTACCCACTTGTAGTTGGGTACTTTTGTTTTAGGTAGTTCATGCACAGTATTATTTGTTTCTCTAACTGATATGGCTTTTAGTATATCATTTGAAGTTATTTTAGGTACCCACTTTTGAACTGTTCTTATAGGTATCCACTTTTGTACAATTCGCGGTGGAATTGTTTTTGAAATAATTTTCTGTGGAACCTTTTTCTGTTCATAAAATGGGTCCTTTTTCTTCGGTTGCCAGACGAGCTTATTAGATTTAACAGTTGAAGGCTTACAAGCACAAGAATTCAAATCAATTAAGTCCGTTCTTGAAAACTTTATACAAGAATTATTAACAAGTTTATTATTACAGACAGAATGTTCAATTTTGCTATTTCTATCTGTAACAATTTTGTCCTTCACGCGCCACTCTTGTTTTATACTCTTGTTTTTCTGTTCTCTTTTCTTCTTTCGCCAAACTTGTTTTCTAGAACCGTTCACAATGATATCTGACATAAAAGAAGTATGAGAATTAGTAGATTTAGATACTCGTTTCTTCTATAAATTTTTCATACCTTTTGAAGATTGGACTTTACGTGCAATTGAGTCCGCTGATGAAGATGATTCACCCTTTTCAAAGTTAGGAGACTGAACAATAATTTTTGTTTTCTCGTTCTTTTTTTGTAATGATGGTGAATTTTCTAGATGATTTTAAAGAATCTGTAGACATTCTTTGCAGAATTTTAACAGGTTCTTTATTATCATTTGATTGTTTCTTAGGCAAAGGTTTGATTAATTCATCAATTTTACCAAACATTTGATCTAATGAATTAACATCAGAGTGCTTGTACAGATCAAATTTTTTTTTTGAATTTATAGAATCTATAGATGATTGTGGATCAGAAAACTTTATGTTTTTAGGCTGATCTTGCAACATTTGTTCCATTTTCCTTAGTTCAGCCTTGAGAGTTCCATTCTCTGTCTCAAAATTTTTAATTTTCAATTCTAGATCAGAATTTATCTGTTCTAAAATTGAATTTGGCACATATAATTTTTGAGATTGAGTAGGTAATTCAGACAAATCCTTTTCAGAATAAGTTTGAATGTACACTTCTTTAGTATCCAGAATATTACTTGTTTCCTTTATTCTGGTATAATCACCAGAATTTTGCATTTTGTCTGATCGTAATCTTTTTATTCCTTCACTAGATTCTACTTCTTCAGATGCTTTCATAAATGTCATTTTTAATCCTAAGTTCATGTATCTGACATCATATAGTGTTGGTGAACTAGATATTGCTTTTGTCAGATACTTAGGATTTTCCGAACCAATTCCAGATTTAGAATTATAAAATTCTGTGTCTTTTGGTTGATTTAAATAAATTGTTTGATCTGTTTGCCCTCTTTTGATAAATTCATCTTCCATCTTCTTTATTTTCTCATAAAGTTTAGTTCTTTCTTCAAAAATAGCATGATATTTTACATAAAAGTTTGAGGCTTCTAATTCTGCTATTCGCAGTCTTTCTTGTAAATCAGATATATTGTGATTAAGATTGAGTATATTGCTTTGAAGTTCTCTTTCCTCATCTTGTAAGTCTGAGACCGCTCGTAAAGCTAATGCTTTATCTTTGGAAAAGTCTAAAACTAAGTTGTGTTCATTTAGAAGTTTGTTTTCCAAAGAATGAACATTTTTCTTTTCTGCCTTTAAAGATTTTTCAAACTTTTTAAGCATAAAGGCCATATGAGTTAGTTTTTCTTCTAATATACATGATTCATCAATATCAGAGTCAGAATTAGAATGTACCTCTGGTTTATCTGAACCATTTGAGTTTTCAGACTCTGAATTTTCATCATTTTCAGCCTCATTTTTGCCAGTTGCCATCAATGCAACTTGTTCTGTCTCTTCCCCTTCATTAGACTCAGGTTCTTGTCTTTCTGCGTCCTCTTCATCAGTTAATCCAACCCATTCCTCATCTTCAGCTGTCATCGCTGATTCACTTAATTCTGACTCATTGAAAATTTCTGATTTGAGGCAAATATGAGCATCTTCATCTAAAATGTCATCATCTTCTGATAACTGCAACCAGTGGTCATCCTCTGCCATAAGAGCTTTGCCTGACTCTTTTTCTTTGGCTAAGAGAGCCTTTCTTGTATAGTAGTCTGAGTTTTTGACTACTGGGGATCTGCATTCTCGGGCATAGTGACCTGGTTTTCCACAGTTGTAACATTTCTGTTCTTACTCTTTCTTAGCTGACTTATCTGACTTTTCATATTTGTCAGTCTTTCGTGCACTACTTTCTCCAGATTTCTCATATTTATCCTTCTTCTCAATTTTCATTGAGCCTGTTTTATAGCGCATCTTGTTGTTGGTTGGCTTTCTGTAAAATTTCTTTTGAAATGCTTTTGTAAGCAGTGCCATCTGCTTTTTCATCTCTTCTATTTCTGAATTAGCAGATGAATCTGAGGATTCTGATTCGGAAGATGTACTGCTGACTACAGCTCTTTTCTCCTTTTTCAGCTTGTATTTGTACTTTTTCTCAGCCAGTAGAGCCAATGGATCAGCAGATTCTTTCTCAGCTTTCTTCTTTCCTGATATTTTCCTCAACACAACCTCTTGATAGTTGTTGAGGTTTTCAAATAGCATATGAAAATCCATTTCCTCAATATCCTTTGTTTATTGGATAATAATAGCATATTTTTCCCATTCAGGATTCAGAACATTTAGAAATTTGACATTTATGTCCAGGTTGGACTTTGTCACTCCATTTCTTTTCATTTCACTTACCAAATTCACAAACCTTAGGTAAGTGTTTTCCAAAAGTTCACCTTCACGAGCTCTGAAATTCTCAAACGTCATTAGGCTGTTTCTAGCCCCGTTTGTAGCAGCTCTGTCAGATCCCCTCATGATTTTACATACTTCATCCCAAATTGACTTAGCAGTTTTTGTATTTGTTAGACAAGTGTAAATATCATTGGGAATTGATATCAACAGTAATTTTCTGGCAGTTTTGTCCCCTAATTTTCTCTTCTTTTGGGCCTCTGTCAGGTTGGTAACCTCAACAGTCCTCGGTGGAATTGGGGGATTACCAGTTGGTACTCCTAGGATTGTTTCCATGAAAGTGGCTGGTCCTTCTGTTAAGGATTTCAGCATCTCTTCAGACAGATCATGAAAACTGATAAATTCAAGAAACCTCTCCCTCCATTGTACATATTCACCCCTGTATAAAATTGGGGGTTTGGTTTCTGATCCCATTGCCAGAGTGTCTTTAGACATATTGATTGAAATCTGGGAAACTTGTCCAAGATCTGATGAACTCCGATTGAGATTGAAAATTTTGATCACACTTTGAAACACAGATTAGTACCAAAATCTACAACACAGTAACTTGTTAGTAGCAATAATCAACTTGACTCAGACACTGAAAAGACTTGATGTTGATGTATTGCAACAATCTCGATTAATATGTGTGTTAAACTCTAATGATCTAAGTATTAATGTGAAACTCGAATGAGTTTTGAGTGAAACTCGAATGGGTGTAATGTGAAACTCGAATGTGTTTAGAGTGAAACTCGAATGAGTTTAATGTGAGACTCGATTGACTCTTGTATAAAACTCGATTGAGTTTGGTGTAAATCTCGATTGAGTCTGGTGTAAAACTCGATTGAGTCTTGTGTAAAACTCGATTGAATCTTGTGTAACACTCGATTGAGTCTTGTGTAAAACTCGATTGAGTCTTGTGTAAAACTCGATTGAGTCTTTTGTAAAACTCGATTGAGTTTGATCTGAAACTCGAGTGTGTTTGAAAGACAACTCGAATGTGTTTACTGAGAAACTCGAATGAGTTTACTGTTGAACTCAAATGAATCAAACTTGAATGTTTGATGAGAATCTCGAGTGTGTTTGGATACGAGTTTTATAGTGATATTTGAAACTTGAATTATCTTTTGAAAAACAAAGTCTTTCACTCAAACTCGAGTCACACTGGTTGTCAACTCGATTAATATAAGTTTTCAACTCGAATTAAACAGGTTGTCAACTCGACTGACAGTGTTTGTCAACTCGAATTTCACTGATATTCAACTCGAATAGCAGAGTTACTCAACTCGAATAACACACTGTATGTGTATATTTCGAGTTTCTTAATATTTTCGGCTTTTTCAAGTCTGAAATTCAGATTAAATCCAAAAAAATTGCCCATTTTCACTCAAATTGTAATCGAGGGTGAGGTTTTTGAGTACAAACACTTTTTGTGAAACACCTTTGTGCAAAAACAGATCTAGGTTTGACTTTTTCAATGAAACAGTAGTCGTTTTTATATTTTTCAAAATTTAACAAAATCACCTAGATCTTAATCTGTGTTTTGTGAATCAATTCAAGTTTATACTCAATTGATTCGTCTATGAAACCTTTACCTTCGATCCAATTCTCACAGACAAAGATCAACAGATTAAAAACCCTTAGTGATTTTAGGGTTTTTTGGAAAAAAAAAAATACTCAAGAACAGTAAGCAATTTCGAAACAAAAATTCAATCTCAGATCAGAAAAATTCACCCCTAAATCTCTGATACTAATTGTGAAATATAGTTTCCTAACAATCAATCAACAATATCATAATATCAAGAACAATAAATGGAATTAATACTGACCGAATGATTCTATTGATGAATAGATGATTACAAAATGATGTCAGAGAATCTTCAAGCACAGTTGCCCTTTTCCAGAATGCAATGCGTACAAAATATAACTTTTCAGATCTATTACAAATAGAAAGTCAAAGATACTATATATACAATTCTAATAACTATCAAGGAAATACCAAATAGCCCCTAGACTTTGTTTCCATCAACTAAAACATAACCTAACACCAACTACAAGTGGGTACCTCATGTGCTATTTCGTCTTATAGGTAAACCATGTTTGGTATCTTGACTCCGGATGTTCCAAACATATGACCGGACAAAGAGACATCCTCACGAACATTGTAGAAAAGTTCTGTGGGACGGTCAGATTTGGAAATGATCAGTTTTGTCCGATCAGAGGATACGGGAGTCTCACATACGGTAAAATTACCATTCAAAAGGTTTTCCACGTTGATGGTCTTGGACATAATTTGTTTTGTGTGATAAAGGATTGGAAGTCAATTTCAAAGCCAATCGGTGCAGCATCAGATCCGGGGAAGGTAAAGAAATACTTGCAGGAAACAGGAAAACCAATATGTACTCCATTGACTTAGCCTCTATTAATCTGAAGAAAGATGCCTGCTTACTATCAAAAGCTACATCAAAAACAGCATGGCTATGGCATCGTCGTCTTTCACATCTGAACTTCAATGAATTAACCAACCTAGCGAAAGGAGGGTTAGTTAAAGGGCTGCCAACTCTCAAATTCCAAAAGGAGCAGTTGTGTGCCGCATGTGAAAAAGGAAAGATGACAAGAGCTTCACACAAATCCAAATCCGAACACTCATCCACGAGAGCACTGGAATTACTACATATGGATTTGTGTGGAACAATGAGAATACAAAGCATTAATAAGAAACGATACGTATTGGTGATAGTTGATGACTATTCACGATACACATGGGTTTTCTTCATGAGATCCAAATCAGATGCAACCGAAATTATCATAGACTTTATTCGGAAAATACAAGTGAAGTTGCAACTCACGATTCAATCAATCCGCTCAGATAACGGAACAGAGTTCAAGAACAAATCACTCGAATCATTTTTGAATTCTGTAGGAATCACACATCAGTTTTCAGCTGCTAGAACTCCACAACAAAACGGTGTCGTTGAAAGAAGAAATTGGACACTAGTGGAATCAGCTAGGACGATGCTGGCGTACTCAAATTTACCGTTATTCTTATGGGCCGAAGCAGTTGCAACAAGTTGTTTCACACAGAATCGTTCAATCATTAATAAAAGATTCAGAAAGACTCCTTATGAATTAATAAATAAACGAATACCTAATATTAAAATTTTCAATGTCTTTGGTTGCAGATGCTTTATTCTAAACGTCAAAGACAATCTTGGAAAGTTTAATCAAAAGGCAGATGAAGGTATTTTCATCGGATATTCAAAGGAGTCGATCGCTTTCTGTGTCTATATATAACAAGCGAACCAAGACTGTCAACGAGAGCGTCAACGTCAAATTTGATGAAGGAGTGGTAATGGCGTCTGAACACACCAGTTCAGGACCTGAACCAAACACGCAGACTTCAATGGAGTCATCTGAACAGAATGCTGAAAATTCTGAATTACATAAGTTGTTTGAGAATTTTTATGAAGACTACTTTGAGATGCCCAAAACTAATGTTCTAAATTTGGTGCCTGACAGGATTACTGAAGATCCCGTCGTAGTCTCTGATCTTTCTCATCAACAAGTGTCAGAAGAAACTGGAGAAGAATCAACAACAAATGAGCACTTGCCAACTGGAAGTGCACAACCCATTGAACCTCCAAATTCTTCTGAAACCCCCTTAGCATCCGAACATTCAGAAGCTCCTAACTCAGATATCCTACCTACTACATCTGAAGTAACCCCCGACCAACATATCTAGATCGTAATCCCAATCAAGACCACATAGAACCATTTCCACATACTTTTAAGTGGACGAGAAATCACCCAATAGAAAACATTATTGGTGATCCATCCGCTTCAGTTCAAACCAGAAGAGCCACCATAAACGAGTGCCTATTTTCAAATTTTCTAAGTAAAATAGAGCCCAAAAATGTGAAAGAAGCACTTTTGGACGCTGACTGGATTGTGGCGATGCAAGAAGAACTGAATCAGTTCAAGCGGTTAAAGGTCTGGAGACTTGTTGAGCGCCCTAAAGACAAATCCATCATAGGCACGAAGTGGATCTTTAAAAACAAGAAGGAGGAACATGGAGTAATCATTCGCAAAAAGCTCGCCTCGTTGCCAAAGGATACAACCAAAAAGAAGGGATTGACTACGATGAAACGTTTGCACTAGTTGCACGAATCGAAGCGATTAGAATGTTTTTAGCTATTTCCGTTCATAAAAACTTTACTGTTTATCAAATGGATGTTAAAACTGCATTTTTAAACGGGGGAACTAACCGATGAAGTATATACACATCAACCCAAAGGTTTTATTGATCCTTCGAAACCTGATCATGTATATATTTTAGATAAGTCACTGTATGGCCTTAAACAAGCACCGCGTGCTTGGTATGATGCACTTTCAACATATCTGTTGAAATGTGGATTCAACAAAGGTGCAGTTGACACAACCCTGTTTATAAAACGTCAGGGGAGGGATATCATAGTAATACAAATATATGTAGATGACATAATATTTGGGTCTACAAATCCGGAATTCTTTAAGAAATTCGCATTTTTAATGTCCCAAAAAATTCGAAATGAGCATGATGGGAGAAATAAATTTTTTCTTAGGATTACAAGTTAAACAACTGGCTGGTGGTATTTTTATCAATCAGTCAAAATATATACAAGACATGTTAATTAAATTTAACATGGTTAACAGTACTCCTATGAAAACTCTCATGGCTCCAGATTCAAAGTCAAAACTCGATGAGGACATTTCGGGGAAACCTGTAGATGTGACTCACTATCGAGGTATAATTGGGTCATTAACGTATTTAACAGGAAGTAGACCGGATATTATGTTTGCTACATGTGTGTGTGCAATATATCAGGCGAATCCTAAACAATCACATTTAACAGCTGCGAAAAGAATTTTAAGATATCTCAAGGGAACTCCAAACCTTGGTTTGTGGTATCCCAGAGAATCTTCATTTAATCTAACTACTTTTTCTGACGCTGATCACGCAGGAGATAAGATGGACAGAAAAAGTACGTCTGGAGCAGTGCAGTTCTTAGGTGACAAACCCGTATGTTGGTCATCCAAGAAACAACATTGCGTCTCATTGTCTACAGCTGAAGTAGAATACGTTGTTGTATCTTCTTGCTGTTCTCAGGTGTTGTGGATGAAAAGCCAACTGCGAGATTACGGGTATACACAAAAGAAAATACATATCTACTGTGATTCTCAGAGCGCAATAGCTATTGCATCAAATCCGGTGCAACATTCAAAAACAAAACACATTGACATTCGGTACCATTTTATAAAGGATCATGTTGAAAATGGAAATATAGAATTATATTTTGTGCCTACTGAATATCAACTAGCTGATTTGCTTACCAAAGCGTTAGATGAAAAACGGTTTAATTTTTTGGTATACAAATTGGGTATGTTGAATCATTAAGATTTAATAATTCAGTAGTTTCAAATTATAATTTTAAATTTACATTTTTTAAATTCATTCTAATCTGTGTTAAATTCTTAAATTTAAAAAGTTCAATATTCTTTGGAATTTAACAAGATCTGGATTGTCATTTGCAGGGGGAGCAGAAAATGATTTTATCCGATTTTAAAAAAAAAACTATGATAAAATTTATAAGATAATTTGTAGGGGGAGCTGAGCTGAGAAATATGATACACATTTGAGGGGGAGCAGCATTTAGAAATAAAAGGGGGAGCAATTATATATTTTTTTAATATTTTTAATTTATTTTTTTTAGTTTAATTTTTTTCTTTTGGAATGTAAAAATTTTTTATTGTGTGAAGTTTCAATTTTTTTAGTTTTATTTTTTTCTTCTCTCTAAAGAATGGTTTTAATATTTTTTTTTGAAAAATCAAAATTTTTTAGTTTTGTTATTTTATTTTCATTTTGTTGAAATTTTCTGAAAGATATTGGGTTTTGAGTGAATAACAATTGGGTCAGTCAATATTTTTTTTCAAAACAAGGGCCGGGTCAACGGTTTTCTATAAATTTGATTTTCAAATTTCAAAAGAACTTTTTCGGAAACCGAATACTCATCTTCTTCTCCAAAAAGTTTCTTCAACATTAAGAAACCTAAAACCCACATATCTTCGAAAGATTCAAGAAATTATTTCAATATATTGTGAGTAAATATGTTTGCTTATTGTGTTTACATCGTTTATTTCAATATCAGCTTTTATAGGTGTATATGTTCATTTTTTTGGTATTTTGCGTAATAATGGTGATTCATAATTGTTGTTCATAAACATGAAATTAATTGTGTCGTCTGGTTCGGTTTATCATTGTGAACATGAATTTGAAATTTCATGGTTCAAATCAAACCACACACACAAAAATTTGGATTTTACTTTGAAAACCTTTCGTGTTCTTCTTTTTACTGAGATTTGTATTTTTAACAACTTAAATGTTGTTTTTAATCAAAGTTTAGTAAAACAAAAGTGGTGAAAATTGATTTTCGAGAGGGACACAAGTGTTTACTCAATGAAAAGGTTACTGGAATCTGTTTTTGGAAAATTCAGTCAGTATACTTGGAAAAACATTTTCAAGAACTTTTTCTCGATCATACGTACATTCGAGAACATCTACGAGTCATTCGAGTTGACTAGACTGTTAATCGAGAAACTCTAAGGGTCAGTCGAGTTAACTAGACTGTTAATCGAGAAACTCTAAGGGTCAATCGAGTTGACTAGATTGATTAATCGAGAAAGCTTTGTTTGTTAATCGAGTTGACAAATTTGTTGGACTTAGAAAATTTCAGATCATGAGTCTCGAATAATACATTGCCCGAGATAATTATGGTTCATTCGAGTTGATCATATGTTGTATTCGAGGAAGTTCCTTCTTTATTCAAGTTTTACTAATTGAACATTCGAGAACATTTAAGACTTATCGAGAACCTTCATGTTCTATTCGAGTTCAATTCATAAGTAATTTGAGTTGTTTCAAGACTTATTCGAGAATTACCATGTTCTATTCGAGAGAGACTATAGTTCATTCGAGTTGGTTTATAGACTAAGCCGAGGTGGTTGAAGAGTCATTCGAGTTGTTTCATGTATCATCCGAGATTAATCAAGAAAAATTCGAGATGGATATACTTTTATTCGAGTTTAAATAAAATTTTTACTAAGTATTGAATTTCTTAATGTTTTAAGACAAATGTGACATTTTTTCAAGAAATTGTAATAAAATTTTTGTGTTTTTCTAACATTGGTCTCTGAACGATTGACTCTGGAATCCTGTCAATAATACTTTATTATTGTCTGGAATTCCGATGCCTTAAACAGAAAATCACAGATTTTTATAATTTCTGACGAAATGTTATATTTTTCTACCATTGAATGATTTCATTTGTTTACCTGTCTTGTCTAACATGATTCTTATTTGTTTATAGGTTTCAAATGGCATCTCCAGATCATTCCCAGAATTCCAATTCTTCAGATTCCTATTCATCCTCTAATCATACACTTGTATCAACACCCGTTCGTTCAACCTCCGTTGCTCGACCCTCAACTTCAACCATCATCCCGGATAACCAACTTGTCAAACCCAAACATTGCCTACCCTTCAAAGATAACAATCATCGTTTGGATACAAAGGTTATCAAAGTTAGTCACCCTATTATTGTAGATATTCTCAAAGGCCATCCTTTGGGATATCTTCTTCAGTACAAACCTTCTATCCCACAAGTCTACCTGCAACAATTTTGGCATACAGTCAAAATTGTTCCTGCTGATGGAAACCACCACTTTAAAGTAACCATTGACCAATTTAAATCCATAATTACCGTTGCCAGACTTCGTCACAACTTGTTTCTTCCTAGACGGATAAACACAGTTAACTTTCCTGAGTTAGCTGATTTTGAAGATTTTGTGTCCGATGAGGAGCTGGTTCATGATTTGATATGCTTGGGTTACTCAAAGCCACTTCCAAAAAGCTCCAAATTTCATCGAAATGGATTAAATGGCGAATTGTACATATTATTTGGGATCGTCAATAGATGTATGACATCTAAGCATACAGGCATAGACAGGTGCAACATTCACTGTCTACGGATCTTCCATGGGATTGCGTTCAATAAACATTATGACTACGCTCAATGCATCTGGGAAGACCTAAAAGAGATAATACAGGCTAAAACAAATAGAGCAAGGAAGTCTGTTCCACTTCAGAGATTTATTCAGATTCTTATTCGAGAAATTCTAAGGGCAAATGAAAATATACCTAAAAGATCTAACTCTAACCGATGCCCAGATTATGTAATGATGAGTTTACACGAAGTGCCAGATTCTCCTAATGCGAATGTCATGTTGATTCCAGAATCTTTGCTGAAGTATGCAGATCCTGAGAGTGAAAATGTGAAGTTATATAGGATAGATCATGCTCCAATAGAGACCCAAGAACCGGGTTCTCTTACCCAAGGATTGATAGGAAGAGAGGAACCTCCGCAGGGAAGCCTGCAAGTGAGCAAGGGAGTTGAAGTTGTAAGGGGTGGTGAGGAAGAGGCAGAGAATTCTGATTTGAGAGGACATTGTCGGATATTCAAGAGGGTGAAGATGAAGGAAATGATAATGATGATGATGGTGGTAATCATAATGAGGGAGGGATTGCTTTGATGGATATAGTGAGTATTGCACAGGAGAGTGTGAGGGATGTACTAAACCTAGAAAGCCGGGATTTACCCACATCTGCTGTTAGCTCCCCTATGGGAGTTAGCATTGAAGAGGTCAGTATCCCACTGACAAGTGCACACCCAACTATCCACTCAGTCTCCTCTCAACAGGAGACTGTTTCATTTGAGCACCGAGATGAACCAGATATTCTATCCGAAAGTCATTTGGACTTAATGGATATTGAAATTAGTACACCTCTGCCCGAGTGTACGACTTTTGTTCAATCACAGAGT
Organism: Centrapalus pauciflorus; assembly: GCA_020465985.1. Taxonomy (NCBI): domain Eukaryota; kingdom Viridiplantae; phylum Streptophyta; class Magnoliopsida; order Asterales; family Asteraceae; genus Centrapalus; species Centrapalus pauciflorus. The sequence goes on along the minus strand of JAANYP010004620.1, from coordinate 168,842 downwards.
CTAGATCCTATACAGACTAGGACACTTGAGTCAACTTCATCCGTTGAAGTAAGTGTGGCTGAACTTCGTGTTCCCACCGGAACATCCTCAGCTACGGAAGCATTTGTTGCTCCATCGCTTGAAGAGGGTGGAAGTCCAGTCAGAGCGACCACTTTGCCATCTCTGAGTACTGGCCACACAAACGTTCTTTTCACAAGTTCGACTGTAGTGACAACTGGAAGTCTAAGTGACCCAGTGGTGACTCTTTCCCCGTTTGTTACTAATTTATCATTGAATTAAGCTTTGAATGCAGCTGTTGCAGGAGTGAATACTCATGTCTCTGCTCAGTTATCTGAAGTGATGGCACAGAAGTCAAATATTCATAAGTTTCTGAAAGGTAAGTCAGTGGCAGAAGAATCGATTAAGAAATCTGAGTCAAATCAAGCTATCGATGAATTGAAGGAAGAGTTGAAAGAGTTCATTTTTGAACAATTTGATGAAATGCAGGAGAGGATGATAAGTTTGGAAAGCACTGTGATAAATGCTTTGGGAAATTTATAGGAGAGAGTTGCGGCTGTTGAAGAAACGTGTAGGGCACAAGCTTCATCGTCTAAAAGAAAGCATCATGAGGACTCCGATGATGCTCCTCATGAGGGGGAGAATAGGAGAAAGCTTGCTGAGCCTACACCAGGACTTTTAATTATAACATATCCTGAGAAGGAATCAGAGGTAAAAGAGAAAGAAGCAGGAAGCACAAAAGAACCTACTGATGTACAAAGTGAATTGGGATTGATTCTTTATGAAGATGTTCCAGTTCCTTTGAACATTCAGTCAGATATTTACAACTTTGAAGAATACAATGATTCTGAAGATGATGTTCAAGTGGTTAAGGAACATGAGTTAATGATTCAAGGCGTAGAAGAAGAGAGAGAGAGGAATATGTTGAAGTATCTGAGGATGATGATGTGATCACGTTGACCGATATTGACTTTCGGGGAGAAAGAATTGAACAAGAAGAGGGATTAGTGCAGGAGATCTTGAAAGAGTCCATACCGACACCGACGGTTGAAAAGCCTGAGGTTCTAATTCAAGTTAAGGAAGAAGTTGAAGAGTTTCCTGTAGAAAATGTTGTTATTCAGGAAAGAGTTGAGTTGAATGAGGTCGAGGTTATGGAAAGGTTTTTCAATGAATACGTTCTGGCAGATGAATCGCAAAAGCAACACAGGCTCAGATTTGAAGCACAACAAGTGGTTCAAAGAGAAATCAGAGATACGCTTACGTTGTTGAATAAAGATGAGATACGCAAGAATAAAGTAAAAAAGTTTGAGCTTCCAGCGAAACGATCAGCGGAGTTCATCAGGAAAAGGAACAAAATGCCATATATTGAAGACATTCTGGAAAAACGTATTTTTTGTAAGAAACAAGCTCCGTGTTCATTTCTTAAGTTCTTTAGGGTCTTGGAGCCGAACATGCCAAATCTAGTTAACTATGCAAGTCTTCTGAGGAACAAGACACAAGAGGTTGCTAAAGTGAAGAGTGAATTCAGGATAGTTGATCTAGTTAAAATTGAAAAGGACATATTCGTTAAGATTTTCTATCCAACATTCACTGTTACGAGAGCTGATGGACATACCTATACGTTCACTGTGGCCGATATGTTTAATATGCACCTAGTCAACATTGAAGATTTATTTGATGAATTGTGCAGAAATAAGAGAAATGAGCACTGTAGATTTGCCTTAAAGACAATTTTCCACTTCATGCATACCAAACTGGTATTGATGTCAGTGCAAGATCTACAGATAGGTGTTGAACGAGGGATGAGGAAGATTAATATGACAGCTCCATATAGAGATATCAAATTTTCTGGAGAGTTGAAAGAATTTCAAGTCATCATGGTAAAGCATCCGGCTGTAATGTACAAGGACAGAAACAAGAAGCTAAGAGCCATGAGGAGTGTTGAGCTCAACAAATTTTCAGATGGTACTCTAAATAAAGTGTTGAGTGGGTTAAAGGGAAAGCTAGCTTCAGATCAAAAGAGAAAAACAAAGAGAGGAGCTTTGTCAGTTAACGACAGAAGACTTATGGTAGAATTTATTTTAGAGATTGAATGGAGGCTCTCTGATAGAAAAAGCATCAGAAGATTTGAGTAGAAGCTTGGATTGGCAATTTAAAGACTTTGTTCATTCCATAAAAGGGGGAGATTGTTAGAATACATTTTAGTTGATGGAATGCAAAGTGAAGGGTTTATTTTGTAAATAGTTAATAGTTGTATGAATGTGTATAAATAGAAAGTTTGACTTTTAAAATAGATAGTGATCTGAAAAATTACTTTTTGGGGGCATACATAGAAATCATGAAAAACGGTTACTGACTTGTGAAGATCATTTTTCATCATTGTAATCGACATTTTCATGAATAGAATCATTCAGTTAGTTTTGATTCATTTTATTGTTCTTGATATTGAATTGTTGCATGATTGATATAGAAACTGTAACTCACATCACTCAAACTAATTGCTCTGATACCCTCCTGTCAAGACCATCCCTTACGGGTCAGTCCTGCCGACAAAGTCCAAACAAGCAATACAGTATCAATCACAACAAAGATAGAATTAGTAAGGTGCGAAATTAAATCATATTACAGAAGTTAGGAATAGATTAACTCAATCGCCACTTCTTTTATAATAGTGAAAAAATCAATAGAATTGCGTATGACGATTTTATTGAAACCGCGGAGTTTAACACAACACTGACTTCGGCAAGTTTCTTTCATCAATCTCCTGGCCCTTGCTTAACTCCTTGTTCCGTAAACCGGTCGCTGGTTGATCAACAAGTTTAAAACAAAACTAGTAAGTTTAAAACTAAACTATTAAAGGGCACAAGGACACTAATCTAGTACATAACCATAATACATGTCACTGCTTCTGCCCAAACCACCACCATAATCACTTCATTCTATACCAATTGCAGATTCAGTAGTGGTTTAATGACTTCAAATTAGGGCTCGCATGACTTAAGGATTTGGTTCAGCTGGACATTTTCCTTTGATTAAACATGTAAAAAGATCCAACAACAACTGTAAGCGGTTGGCTAAGTGAGATTATAGATATAACAGTTAACATGCTATGACAATTTTAACCGGAGACTTGACTTTTGACTTTAATATCTGACTTTGACTTTAAGCGCGATTTTAACAAGACTGTCGCTATCAGCCAGACATTGTGATACATAGGACTTAAGATCGGATGATGTTTAATCCAACGTACACGCTTTTAATTGTGAGGATCAGCCACATACTGGGCTAGCTACCAGTAAGACAACGTGGGCGAACATCAGAGTAGACTTAATCATGGACTGGCATAGACTTACTTAGACTTGAATTGTGCAGAAGCATATGAAAAGCATCGTTAAGAAGGCAAATGACTGCAACCATTCAAAGTAATGGATCAACATAACAACAACAACATATATCCAAGACTAATTTAGACTGTAAAGACATGTGTGCAGGATGATATATTAAAAGTTATAATACTAGACATAGATTAATCTTTGATGTTTTTTAAACTGTTTTTGAGTTCTTAATCATCACAATAGCCGTAGACTTCCTCTTGAACCCAAGAACAAATTAGGTGATATAATTACCTTCAATCTTGTTATGAACTTGAAGTTTGAGGTTTGTTGATGATTCCCTCTTGAAATCCTTGATTTTTATCGAACAATTGTGATGAACACTTGAGGAACCGTGAGTTTAGAGTGGTCTGTAGAGAGAATTTGGAACTTATGAAATGAGAGCAGAAGCATCTATTTGGGTATTTATTTACTTAACTTTTCTTATTTCACAAATTGGCCCCAAAACTTGCATTACTTTTATTTATTTAATTTTGACCTAACCAATTTTTATAAATAAAACTTATAACTTAAGTGTAACTTTTATAAACTTACTTTTTAAATCACTTAGTACAAACTTCATCAAACCTGATAATTAACGTTAAGCTTGTTGAATTGTCGTTAATTAAAATTAAGGTTGTTACAATATATCTTTCTGACTTTGAATTTTTCTTGTGCAGGTCAATTCTTGAAGCTTATTTTGAATTTCATTTTTGAGCTTATTTGTTTAACACTTGAATATTCTTGTACAGATATTATGGCTTCACATGTAAGTCTCGCTGAATATCAAGCCTAAATCGCAAGAGCTGAAGATACTGAAAAGAAGTACACGAATAACTTTCCAATATTTATTCAGCTGAATGAAGAAAAATCTCGTGCGAACAATAATGTTAAATGTTTGACTGAGAAAAACTTTGAGTTGTTAAAACAGATTCAAATTTTTTAGAACAGTTCAATTCATTCTAATCTAATTTCAGAGTTAACTAAATATAAAGTTGAATTCACCGCTAAACTTAATGAGTCTAATTTTTTTCTGACCGAACCAAATTCTGAAAAGACTCAAGTTGTATCTGAAGTTAATCTCTTGAAATTAAAGATTAATGAATTTGAAGAAAAAGACAAAGCTTCGATTATTGAAAGAGAAGAGCTTGAATGTCAAATATTTGAATAGACAAAGGAAGTTAAAGAATTCTGAACGACAGAATTATTTGAATGCTGAAAAAGTTAAACATATTTTATCAAATAATTATTGTTTATCTAAGAAAATAAATGAGCTTAAAGTTCAACTTTCTCTAAAAATTCAAAATGACCAAAGTTCTTTATTAAAGAAATCTGAGGAATTGACAAGTCTTCAAAAGAAAATTTCTGATCTTGCAGAAGAGTTGAAATTATCACTTAAATCAGTTGAGACTGAATGTACTTTAACTTCAATTTTCAGAAGAGAATTTGAGTTGTTACATGAGAACGTTGACAAACTCTTAATCATTAACAATGATTTAAAAAATCAAATTTCTCAGTTAACAATTAAAAGTTCTGTCTCCAATGTTTTAAAGGGTAATGTAAATCCTGAAATTTCTTTGAATAAGAAAGTTGAGCATTTTGTGTTTTCTACTGAAAGTAAAAATGAGTATGCTGGATCTCATGATTCGTTCTTTCTTTCTGAAGATGAAGAAGAAATTCAACTTGATCTTAAGGATGACACTTATTTTGTGAAAACAATTTCTTCTTATTCAAAAGCCTTACATAATCAATAGAATAACCAATACTATGATATTAAACTCAAATATCTTCTAAAAATAAACAAAGGAAAAGATAAAATCAGAGAAAAACTTTCGGTTAAGGTTTACATTGGTGAATCTTCTAAGTCTGGTGTTTATGCTAATACTACCTATTTTTCCAAGAATAGTTCTTCTCAAAAGACTAAGAAGTATTATCCAAAACAAGCTAGTACCGGACATATTTTCACAGAGAAACATATAAATGATTCTGTTCGTTCTAATTCTCTTGTCTTTGTCAAATCAGATATTAATTTTACTGAGACAAAAAGGAGATTAATTTCTGATTTTAATTTCTCATATAGGAAAGTTGTGATGAAATGGGTACCTAAATCACCTAATCTGTTTGGATCCAAAAAGCAATGGATACCAAAGGGCACTTAATTTTAATTTTGCAGATGAAATGGTTTCCACTCACATCAGAGTAGGACCCGCACTTCATGATACGGTTTCCAGATTCAAACTGGAACCTGATCTTCTTTTGAAATGTTTTTCAAAAACATTAGTTTGAAACCCGCATTTCAAGATAATGGCTTCTATACACCTAAGTATAGAACCCGAGCTTCTGTGATAATGAAATTCCTAACCTGATTTCTTTATCAGTTCAACATAGAGCTTGCTTGTTGTTGGGTATATTTTATATTTGTTTATGAATGTAAAGTGGAGAGGCCTTCATGTAATTTTGTTAAAGTTGAGTAGTATATATAAACAAAAGTGAATGAAGGTCTGACAGTAGGTTTTTGACAGAGAACAACCGCTTTTATTGTAATCATTTGCTACTCAATATTAATCATTCGGTTGGTATTAAATTTGTTCCTTATTGTATTCATCTTTATTTTTATTAGATTTTGATACTATCAATTGGTATCAGAGCCTAATATGGAAATATTTGAGTGATTCATTCTGATTTTTACCGATTTCTTGAGTTTTTCTTCAAAAATATTCAAAAATCTGAATATCTCTTGGGGCTTTTGATTCTCTAGGTGTTTGAATCTGTGTTCTTGATCGAGTATTTAGCTTGGAAAGACGCATTAATTGATTTGAGTTTCACATCTCATCTCCAAACACACAGAAATTATTTGGGATTTTACTGATATTTTGAAAAAGTGTGTTCTTGAGGTTTTTGGTCGATTTTATATTTTTAATCTGGAATTGGCCAAAGTCACTTCACAAAAAGTGATTCTGTGCTAAAAACAAGTCTACGTTGCAAGTTTGAGATCAATTGTTGAAGCTTTTGTCAAAAATAGTGGATCTGAACTTAGTTCTGGTCTAAACAGTTGAATATCGGGAAACACTGAACTTTCAGTGTTGTTCGAATTTGAAGAAGTGTCATCCAAGTTTTATCAAGTAATCTATGAGTTTTATCAAGTATTCTTTCATTTTTATCAAGTGTCATTCGAGTTTGGTCAAGTGTCCTTCGAGTTTCACCAAGGGTTCTTCGAATTTTATTAAGAGTCAATCAAAGTTTATCAAGAGTGATTTGAGATTTATCAAAGTTCCTTCTAATTTTATTCTAAGACTTTGTAAGTCCGACAAATTTGATTCCATTCAATCCAAGATTTATTACACTTGATTCGATTTTTACTATACTTCCTTCGAGATTCATACAGTTAACTTCGAGATTCACCATATACCTTGCAAGATTCACCAACACAAACACTTCGAGATTCATACTGTTTCATTTGAGATTTACTCAATTTACTTCAAATTTCATTAAGAATCGTCCGAGATACACTTCACTGGATTTCATTCATTATTAGATCAAAATCAGTTAATCAAGTGTTTAAAGATGCTCTTGCAATGGGAACTGAAAGAAAACCCTTGATTCTTTTACAGAGGTGAATACGTACAATGGAGGGAGCGGTTTCTAAAATTTATAAGTTTTCAGGACTTAGCTGATGAGATGATAAAATCACTTACCAATGGCCCGACAAAGTTCTTTGTCACAAATCCCGCTATTCCAAATGGCAATCCTCCAGTTCTATAACGGACTGAAGAAGTTACTGATGCTAATCTGTCTGAGGCATTGAAAAGAAGGAAGCTTGGAGATAAGACAACAAGTAAGTTTTTTTACATTCAATCCCAAATGACATTTACATCAGTGTTACGAACAATACAACTGCCAAATCCATCTGGGATGAGGTATGCAAGTTGATGAGAGGTTCTTACAAAGCTGCAACGAACAGAGCAAGAAACAGTCTGATGTCATTTGAGAATTTTAGGGCCAGAGAAGGGGAATTATTGGAGAATACCTACTACCGATTTGTAAAACTCGTCAGTGAGATCAATAGGAACGGAGTGACCAAATCAAACTTGGACATCAATGTCAAGTTCTTGAATGTCCTCAATCCTGAATGGGAAAAATATGCGATGATTATCCAACAGGCCAAAGACATTGATGAGATGGATATACATATATATGGTCTTTGAGAATTTGAACAATTACCAGGAGGTTGTTCTAAGGAAAGTTTCTGATAAGAAGCAAGCTGAAAACAAAACAGTGGATCCATTGGCTCTCTTAGCTTAAAAGAAATACAAATTCAAATCGAAGAAGGAGAAGCTAGTAGTGTTAAGCAGTTCATCTGAATCTGAAACATGCGACTCGTATGCAGACTCAAAATTTGAAGATATGAAAATGCAAATGGCCCTACTAACAGAGGCATTTCAGAATAAAGTTTTATCGCAAACCAACGAATAGCAAGTTGCGTTATAAAACTGGGTCAAGAAAGTAGGATAAGCGTGAGCAAGATGACAAATCTGGGGATAGTAGTGGGAAGAAGCATGAGAAATACGATCAGAAAGAGAAATTTGTCCAAAAAGACGACGAGCCAAAATGCTATAATTGCGGCAAGCCAGGCCACTATGCCAGGAAATGCGGAAAGCCCATGGTCAGGAATTCTGAGTATTACACCAGAAAGGCTTTGCTGGCAAAACAAAAGGAAGCTGGGAGCTCTTATCGCAGATGATGATCATTGGCTTCAACTCTCCAATGATAAAGATATTTTAGATGTGGACGCGCACATTTTCTTTAAGTATGAAATCTTTCAGAATGTGTCTGAGTCTGAGAAAAGCGAATCAGCCATGCTTGCTGAAGATGAAGTATGGGTTGGGCTGACTGATGAGGAATAGGAAAATGCAGAAAATGAGGATACAGATTCAGAAAATGAGCTTAGAGAAGATGTTGCACTGATGGCTACTGGAGGAGACGGTTGCAGTAAAGCCAATGAGAATGATGGATCAGATTCTGATACTTCTGACAACTCTGAGACACCTGAGGTAGATTCTAATCCTGACTCAGATAATGATAACTCCATTGAACTTGAAAATAAGTGAGTGAAAATTGCTTTTATGCTAAAACATTATGAAAAAGCGTTATAAGACGAGAAAAGGAATGTCCATTCTATGGAAAATAAATTAAGAATTGAGCATGCGTTAGTTTTAGAATTTTCCAAAGATAAGGCATTCGCTTTGCACTCTGTTTCAGTTATGAAAGAAGAGTTCAACAAACTTCAACTTGAGAATAAGAAATTGTGTAACACTATTAGTGACATAACTGAAAAACTTAAATTAGCTTAATTAGAATATATCAATTGTTCTGTGAGATACAATTTGATCTTTGAAGAAAGAACTAAGCTTTATGGGAAAATAAAAACCTTAGAAGATAATTATTAAAAAGAGGTCAAACTGATATTCAAGATTAATCAATCAAATATTCAATACAAACAATTAAGAACAAAATCCAAACACTAACCGAATGATTATTGAACCAAAAGATGATTACAGAGATGATGAAATTGTATGAGTCACTGTAGCCCTAATCTTCAATTGTTTCTGTGCAAATACAAGAAAGTCAGAACTGTTACAATTACAAAAGGAATATTCTATTTATATGGAAGAATCAACTATGCATTAATTACAAAATATACCCTAGACATATTTAATTCATCAATCTAAAATTGATTCTAACATTCTCCCCCTTTGATGAATTATAATAAGTCTTCAGTTTGATAGACCCAGCTTCATTTCAAAACGTCTAATACTTTTTCTGTTAGACAGACTCCAATTAATTATTGCTGTGAATTCGACCATGAGCTTTCTGTCATTCACACTCAATGATCCCTTCTTCGTTTTTCTTTTCTTGTCAGCTGCCAGCTTTCCTTTCAAACCATTCATCACCTTTCGCAGTGTTCCATCACAGAACTTATTCAATTCAATGCTCCGCATAACCCTTAGCTTTTGATCTTTATCTTTGTAGATTGCTATAGGATGCTTGGCCATGACAACTTATAATTCTTTCAAATTTTCAATAAATTTGATAAAACGGTTTGGAGCAGTGATGTTAATCTTTCTCATCCTTCTTTCTACACCAATTTGTAGATCTTGCACAGACATAAGCACCAATTTGGTGTGCATGAAGTGAAAAAGAGTCTTTAGTGCAAATCTACAGTGCTCATTTCTCTTATTTCTACACAACTCATCAAATAAATCTTCAATGTCAACCAAATGCATTCCAAACATGTTAGCTTCAGTAAATGTATAAGTATTTCCATCAGCTCTGGTCACGGTAAAGGTAGGATAGAAGATCTTAACAAAATGATCATTTTCAATCTTAACCAAATCAACAATCCTAAACTCACTTCAAACCTTATCCACCGACTGTGCTTTATTTTGCAAGAAGCTCGCATAATTTGCTAAGGTTGGCATATTAGGCTCCAGAACTCTGAACAACTTCAAAAATGTGCACGGATCTTGCTTCTTACAAAATATTTTCTTTTCTAGGTGATCTTCAAGATAAGGAAGCTTGTTTCTCTTTCTGATGTATTCAGCAGATTTCTTTGCGGATAATTCCAACACATTAACCTTTTTCTTCCTTATTTCATATTCATTAAGCAGTGTCAGAATATCAATAATCTCTTTTTGAACTACTCTCCAAGCTTCAAACCTCAACTGATGTTATTTCTGTAACTCATCAGCCAAGATATATTCATTGAAGAATCTGTCCATGATTTCAACCTCATTCAGTTCCTTAACTACTTCCTGCATAACATTCTCTACCGGAAATGGTTCTACTTCCTCTTCTGTAACAGTAACCGTAGCCTCAGGCTTTTCAACCGTCGGTGTTGGTACAACATCTTTCATTATCTCCTGCACCAAATCTTCTTCTTCTTCTTCAATCCTATCAGCTCTTAAAGATATATCGGTCAAATCAAACATATCGTCATCATCAGAAAATTCCACTTCCACTTCTTTATCACCTTCCTCAATCAATAAAGTCTGTCCTTGAGTTTCATCATCAGTGTCATCATACTCTTCAAAATTTTAGATTTTTGATTGAACACTTAAAGGAACTGGAACATCTTCAGGAAGAATCAATTCCAGCTAACTTTGAGCATCAACGGGCTATTGTTTGAAGCTCCCTGTTTCACCAGTTTCTTGACCGTAAGTCTCTTTTTCCTTCTCTGGATATGTTATCATTAAAAGACCAGAACCTTGCTCACCAAGCTTCCTCCTCTTCTCCCCCTCATGAGGAGCATCATCGGAGTCATCATCGTGCTCATCATGCTTTCGTTTCGGAGCAAAGATTGTGCCTTACACGTCCGTTCCACAGCAGATATCCTTTCAGACATATCACCTAAAGCTATTATCACAGTGCTCTCTAGCCCAATCATCCTTTCTCGCATCTCGTCAAATTGATCATAAACAAAATCTCTTAACTCGTCAATTGCTTGATTTGGTTCTCTTTGTTTCACCTCTTCAGCCACATTCTTTCCCTTCAAAAGTTTGTGAATATTTGCCATATGGTCCATCATCTCAGAAGATTGATTTGTCATCTGATTTGAGACGCCAACAACTGCTTCATTTAATACTTCAGTCAATTTTTCATCGGTCACAAAAGGTGAAAGTCTAACCACTGGGTCACTAAGACTTCCAGTTGTCACAATAGTCGAACTTGTAAAAAGAACGTCTGTGTGGCCAGTGCTTAAAGTTGGCAATGTTGTATCTCTGACTGGTCTTCCAACCTCTTCAAGTGACGGAGCAACAGATGCTTCCGACACTAAGGTTGTTTTGGCAGGAACACTCAGTTCAATTGTATTTACTTCAACAAATGAAGTTGACATTATTGTCTTAAAGTGTATCGGTTCTATTTCATGTGCAAAAACAGAAGTTGTACATCCGGGCAGGTATGTACTAGTTTCAATATCCATAAAATCCAAAGGATTTATGGATAGATCATGTGCTTCATCCCGGTGAGAAATTGAAACATCTTCGTGTTGACAGGAAAATGAGTGGCTGGGGGGTGCGCAGTCGTTAGTGGAATACTGACTGATTCAATGATGACTCCCATTTTGGAGCCAACAGTAGATGTGGTTAGTTCCCGACTATTTGGGTTTGGGAACTCCCTCACACTCTCCCTAGAAATCTAAATAACATCAATCTCCGGAAGCCTTTCAACTATAAAAATTCAACCATTCCAGCACCATCCACATTTGCATCATTACCTTCCTCGTCATCAACATCATCACCATCATTTCCTTCATCAGCTCCTTCAGCAATGTTTGATAACATCCTTTTAGAGTCAGAGCTTCTCTCACCTCCCCTTACCTGCTCCTCTACTCCCTCACTCTCTGGGTGGCTGCTGTTAGAACATCAGTCCCTTGCTGATGTTCCTGCTCACCCAAAGCTCATGGGATAAGAAAAACCGGTTCCTGGGTTTCTATAAGAGCGTGATCTATTCTGTATAACTTGACATGCTCACTCTCTTGATCCGCATATTTTAACAGGGCTTCAAGAATAGGCCTCACATTCGCATTCAGCACATCTTGTACCCCATGTAGACTCATCATAACATAGTTTGGGCACTTCTGAGCATTTGATCTTTTTGGGATTTGTTCATTATCCCTCAAGATTCCCCTTATCAAAATCTGAATGACACATTGTAGCGGTACAAACTTTTTTGCCCGATTTGTGGTTTTTGCCAACACAACCTCTTTCAAATCCTCCCAAATACATTGTGCATAGTCGTAATGCTTGTTGAAGGCAATCCCATGAAATATTCTCAAATAATGTATGATGCATATGTCAATTCCAGCATGTTTAGACGTCATGCATCTATTGACTATGCCAAATAACGTGTACCATTCTCCATTCAGGCCATTCCTATGAAATTTTGAACTTTTTGGAAGAGGTTTGGAATATCCTAAGCATATTAGATCATGAACTAGTTCTTCATCTGAGACAAAGTCTTCATAATCAGCTAAGTCCAGAAACTTCACCGTATCGATTCTGCGCGGTAGAAATAGGTTATGGCAAAGTCTGGCAACAGTGATCTTTGCCTTAAACTGATCTATGGTAACCTTGAAATGATGGTTTCCATTAGCCGGTACAAACTTTATCGTGTGCCAAAATTGTTGCAAGTAGACTTGGGGAATAGAAGGTTTGTATTGTAAAAGGTAGCCCAAAGGATGTCCTTTAAGGATGTCTACATTTATAGGATGACTAACTTTGATGATTTTTGGATCAAGTCGGTGATTATTGTCACGAAACGGTAGGCAATATTTGGTTTTTACAAGGTGAGTGTCTGGGATGGGTGATGAAGGTGAAGGTCGGGTAACGGAGGCTGATTTCACTTGATACCAGTGTATGGTTTGATGAGAAATGTGAAACAGAAGAATTAGAGTGTTTGAAGAGCTTGGGAAGCCATTTGTAACCTGTGAAAAATAATAAACATGTTAGAAAAAATCAGATAAATAAATGAAATCCTGCAAAGAGAAAAATAAAACATTTTGCTAGAAATTAGAAAAATTTGTGTTTTACTGTTTAAAGCATCGGGATTCCAGACAATAATATTAAAATATTATTGTTAGGATTCCAAAGTCAATCGTTAAGAGACCAGTGTTAGAAAAACACAGATTTTAAAAATTTCTTGAAAAATGTTAAACTTTTTTGAAAAATTAGAAATCCTCAACACTTGGTAAAATTTTGGGAATTTGGAATTGAAACTCGATTGAAACATGAAGGTTCTCGGGTGACACATGAATCAACTCGCATGACTGAAGAATGAAACTCGAATTAACTAATGAATGTCTCGAATGCTATTGAAATCCATCTCGAATAGAACTGAATGATTCTCGAATACAATATGAATCTCGATTAACTAAGGATTTTCTCAGAATACACATCAATCGATAACAATAATGATTTTCTCGAATGCCAAAAACCATATGAAATAAATCTAAGTCATGTCCTACGAAACTCGAATAAAGAAAGAACGTTTCGTGAACAACTCTTTAATCCAACTCGAATGAAATTGGAACTAACTCAACCATGTTTTTATCAAGACTGAGTTTGAAAAAAATTCTAAGTCCCTAAACATGCCCAACTCGAATAACAAGTAAAGGTTCCTCGAATCCTGAAGTATCCAACTCGAGTGAAACTAAACATTTCTCGAATTGCACTTCATGCAAGTCGATCAAAACATAGGATTTCTCGAATGAAGTTTTGATCGAGTTAAGTCATTTAAAACTTTTCTACGTCAAAAATGTCACTGATAAAGTGATACCGGATGTCAATGTGTTGGATTTTAAAGTTTTAAAGTTCAGTAAACACATTATTTTAAACATTATTTGTTTAAGTCATTTAAAACTTTCCTACTCGAAATTGGATTTTAAACATTATTTGTTTACTGAACTTTATACAGAAACAACCTTTTCAATTCAAAAAATCCAAATTTCAGATTTTCAAAAAACTCGAAAATTCTAAACCTGAAAATCCAAAATTATTGTCGTGTGATTTGAAATGGAACTTGAAATTTATTTTACAAGTCCATATGATCATTACCCAATTAACCACACCATTAATTTATTATATACAACACATAATCGACAAAACAAAAATTCACACAGTACATAGACCACGAACACACAGCTAAAATAGTAACCCCACTTACAATTTTTAACTCTGAATTTGACAATCTTTAACAGAAATGCAGTTTCTTCGTGGGTAAGAAAACTTGAAAATGTATTCTCGGAGAGGAAAGGGAACAGTAACTGAGAGGATTGAAAAAATGTTTTTGAAATTCAAATTTCAAATATATAGAGAATTTGAAAATTTTAAATTCCACCCGGCCCAGTTTAAAAACTATGAAAGCCCATTCTCTCTTTTAAATATTTCAAGCCCATTTATGTACAAATCAAAAAACAACAAAAAAAAAATTTCACACACACACAAAAATAAAAATAAAAAATTGAAAAAATTAACTAAAAATTTTTAACTAACAAAAAAAATAAAGGAGAAATAAATATTGTTCCCCTTAAAATTTGCATAAGCTTCCCCTCAGATTAATATATCTTTAAATGTCAGCTCTCCCTACAAAAAAACAGATAAAAATTTATCAGATTTTAAAAATCAGATAAACTTTCTGTCTGCTCCTCCTGCACATGACAATCCGAATTTGTTAAACTCTGAAAAATTAAACTTTAAATAATCACAAGAGATTAACAACATATTTATTCAGGTAAAAAATGTAAACTTAAAATTATATTTTGTAACTACTGAATGTTTAAATCTAACGATTCAACATACCCAATTTGTATACCAAAAAAAATTAAATCGTTTTTCATCTAAGGCTTTGGTAAACAAATCAGCTAATTGATATTCAGTGTGTACAATATATAGTTCTACATTACCATTTTCTACATGATCTTTTATAAAGTGATACCGGATGTCAATGTGTTTGGTTTATGAATGTTGCACCGGATTTGAAGTGATTGCTATAGCACTTTGTGAATCACAGTAAATGGAAATCTTTTGTGGTGTAAACATGTAGTCTCTGAGTTGGCTCTTCATCCACAACACTTGTGAACAGCACGACGATACTGCTACATATTCAGCTTCTAATGTTGACAGGGATACACAGTGTTGTTTCTTAGATGACCAGCAGACGGGTTTGTCACCCAGGAATTATACTGCTCCTGATGTGCTTTTCCGATCCATTTTGTCACCAGCGTGATCAGCATCAGAGAAGGCAGTTAATGTAAATGAGGATTCCTGGGGATACCACAAACCTAAGTTTGGTGTTCCCTTTAGATATCTTAAAATTGCGTTTGGCAGCAGTCAAATGTGATTCTTTAGGATGAGCCTAATATCTAGCACAAACACACGTAGCAAACATAATATCTGGTCTACTGGCAGTTTAATACATTAATGACCCAATTATTCCTCGATAATAAGTTACATCTACAGGTTTCCCTGAAATGTCCTAATCGAGTTTCGATTTAGAATCCGGAGCCATGGGAGTTTTCATGGGTGTACTATTTACCATGTTAAATTTCTTTAACATGTCTTGAATATATATTTAGACTGATTGATGAAAATGCCATCACTCAATTGTTTTACTTGTAAACCCAAGAAAAAATTAATTTCTCCCATCATGCTCATTTCAAATTTTAGGGACATTAAGAATTCAAATTTCTTGCAAAACTCAGGATTTGTAGACCCAAATATTATATCATCTACATATATTTGAGTAACTATGATATCTGGACCCTGACGTTTTATAAAAAGGGTTGTATCCACTCCACCTTTGTTAAATCCACATTTCAAAAGATAATTTGAAAGTGCATCATACCAAGCACGAGGTGCTTGTTTAAGGCCATACATTGATTTGTCCAAAATATATACATGATCAGGCTTCGAAGGATCGGTAAACCCTTCGGGCTGATATGTATATACTTCGTCTGTCAATTCCCCATTTAAAAAAGCAGTTTTCACATCCATTTGATATATTGTGAAGTTTTTGTGTGCTGCAAATGCTAAAAACATCCGAATAACTGGAGCAAATGTTTCATGTTAATCAATTCCTTCTTGCTGGCTATATCCTTTGGCAACGAGGCGAGCTTTGTTTCAAATGATGACACCGTGTTCATCTTTCTTATTCTTGAAGATCCACTTCGTGTCAATGATGGATTTGTCTTTTGGTCGCTCCACTAATCGCCAAACCTTCAACCTTTCAAATTGATTTAACTGTTCTTGCATAGCCACTATCCAGTCAGCATCCAGTATAACTTCTTTCACATTCTTTGGCTCAATTTTTCTCAAAAAATTTGAGAATAAACACTCGTTCATTGTAGCTCTTCTGGTTTTAACTGAAGCAGAAGGATCACCAATTATATTTTCAGGTGGGTGATTCCTTGTCCATTTGAATGTATGTGGGTAAGGTTGAAGGTGGTCTTGATTAGGGTTCAAATCCAGGTAGGAAATTCAGGGATTTGCTTCATAAGTTGATGGGATATCAACTGAGGTGGGGGTTTCAGAGTTTTCAGAAGTCAAGGGGGTTTCAAAAGATTCTGGAGCTTGGATAGGTTGTACACTGTCAACGGGTAAGTGTACGTCTATCGTTGAAACCTCTTCAGTATCTTCTGAAATTGGTTGCTGCTAATGATCTGAGACTACGACTGGATCTTCAGTAATCCTGTCAGGAACCAAATTTAAAACATTAGCATTGGTCTTTATAAAGTAGTCTTCATGAAAATTCTCAAACAATTTATTTAGATCATTCGTTTTAGCAGTCTGTTCAGATGACTGCATAGAATTCGACTGTTTAAGCTCGGGTCCTGAACTTGTGTGTTCAGAAGCCATTACAACTCCTTCATCAAATTTAACATTGACGCTCTCGTTAACAATCTTTGTCCTTTTGTTGTAGACTCGGAATGCTACAGACTCTTTAGAATAGCCAATGAAGATGCCTTCATCCGCTTTCTAATTAAACTTTCCCAAATTGTCTTTGTCGTTTAAGATAAAGCACCTACATCCAAAGACATGAAAAAAAATTCACATTAGGGACTCGTTTATTTATCATTTCATACGGAGTCTTTCCGAATCTCTTATTAATTAATGATCTATTTTGAGTAAAACAAGTCGTTGCTACAGCTTCAGCCCAAAGGAATAACGGGAGTTTTGAATAAGCCAGCATCGTTCTTGCAGATTCCACAAGGGTGCGATTTCTTCGTTCGAATACACCGTTCTGTTGTGGAGTACGAGCTGCTGAGTATTGATGAGTTATTCCAACAGAACTTAGACACGTCTCGAGTGACTTGTTCTTGAATTCTGTCCCATTATCAGATCTAATGGTTTGAACTGAAAGTTGCAACTTGACTTGTATTTTGCTAATGAAGTTGATTATGATCTCGGTAGCACCAGACTTGGATCGTAGGAAGAATACGCTTGTATATCTCGAATAGTCGTCAACTATTACCAACACCTATCTCTTCTAGTTAATGGTCTGTACTCGCATAGGCCCACACAAGTCCATATGTAGGAGTTCTAAGGCTCTCGTCGAAGAGTGTTCAACTTTTGACTTGTGAGATACTCGTACCATCTTCCCTTTTTCACAGGCTGCACACAACTGCTCCTTCTGAAATCTGAGAGTTCGAAGCCCTTTGACTAACCCACCTCTGGCAAGGTTGGTTAATTCTTTGAGATTCAAATGTGAAAGATGGCGATGCCATAGCCAAGATACTTTAGATGTTGCTTTGGATAATAAGCAAACACCTTTCTTCAGATTTATAGAGGCTAGAAATATAGAGTACAGATTTGTTATTCTATTTCCTGCAAGTTTCTCCTTCCCTTCCCCAGATCTAATGCTACACCGATTAGCTTTACAATTTACTTTCAATCCTTTGTCGCACAGTTGCCCAATACTGAACAGATTATGACCTAGACCGTCAACGTAGAAGACTTTTTGAATTGTAACCTTGCCGTACTCAAGAATCCCATACCCTTTGATCGGACAGAATTGATCATTTCCAAAATGAACTTTCCCACAGAATTTATCAACAAAGTTTGTGAGGGTTTCTCTCTGGTCATATGCTTTGAGCACCCGGAGTCAAGGTACCACACATAATTACCTATAAGACGAAAAAAGACGTGAGGTACGAACTTATAGTTGGGTACTTTGGATTTTGGTAAATCATGTGGATTGTCTTTAGACTTCTCATTTGTTAATGTCTTTGACTTGGGAACCCACTTTTTAACAGTTTGTTTAGGTATCCGTTTTTGTACAGTTCAGTGTGGAACTGATTTTGAAATTCGTTTCTTTGGAATCTTTTCCTGTTTAAAAGAATGAATCTTTTTCTTCGGTATCCAAACAAGCTTATCAGATTTATGTACATATTTAGCATGCAACACATGACAATGAGCAGAAATTAAAGCAAGTAAATCAGTTCGAGAGTATTTAGTACGACGTTTATTAGTAAAATTATTACAGACAGAATTATCAATGTGACTAATCCTGTCAGTAACAATATTTTCTTTAACTCTCCACTCTTGTCCTAATCTCTTGTTTTTCAATTCTTGTTGCTTCTTTCGCCATTCTTTCTTCCGTGAACGTTTCACAATATGATCTAACATAATAGAAACACGAGAATTAGTCGTTTAAGAATTATGTTTATTCTGCAAAAATCTCTTACCTTCGGAAGTATATGTCTTTTTTGCAAGAGAATCCTTTGATGAAGATGATTCACCTTTTTCATATATTGGAGTCATGAAATTAACTTTTGTTTTCTCCTTTTTCGTTTGTATAACCAGTGAATTTTCTGATGTATCTTTAGATTCTGTAGATAATCTTTTCAGAATACTTACAAATTCTTTAGTTTTCAGCTTGTTTGTCATGTAAAGGTATAACAAATTCATCAATTTAAAACATCTCCTCCAATGAGTTGAAATCCGAGTTCATATAAAAATCAAATTCTTGTTCAGAATTAATAGAATCAGGTTTAATTAAAAATTTCTGATCTGGTTAAGATTTGTTTTCAGGCTGATTTTGCAGTTTTAATTCCAATGATTTAATTTCAGCCTTCAGATTATCATTTTCAGACTCAAAAGTTTTGATTTTCAATTCAAGATCAAAATTTATCTTCTCAAGAATTGAATTTGGTATATATGGCTTTTGAGAATAAGTAGTATTTTTCAGATAAATCCTTTCAGAATAAGTCTGAATATACTCCTCTGAAATGCAATTATTTTGATAACTCTCATTTAATCTGTTATAATCTACTGTATTTAGCATTTTATCAGTTCTCAACCTTTTTAAATCTTCACCTGATTCTACTTCATCCGAAACTTTCATAAAAATCATTTGTAAACCTAAATTCATATATCCGACATCATATATGGTTGCTGATCTTGAAATTACTTTTGTCAGATATTTAGGATTTTTCTAACCTATACCTGATTTTGAATTGTAAAATTCAATATCTTTAGGTTGGTTCAAATATATAGTTTGGTCTGTTTGACCTCGTTTAATAAACTCATCTTCTAAAGATTTAATTTTCTCATAAAACTTTGTTCTTTCATCAAATATAGCATGATATTTCACAGAATAACTTGATGTTTCTTATTCAGCTAAATTCAGTTTTTTTAGGTCAGATATATTGTTATTCAGTTTCAGAATTTGACTTTGAAGTTCATTGGATTTATCTTGTAATCTGATACAGCTCGTAATGCTAATGTCTTATCCTTGGACATTTTTCTTTTCGACTTTTAAGAATTTTTCAAATCTTTTTAACATATAAGCCATTTGAGTCAGTTTCTGTTCAAGCATACATGACTAATCATCATTAGAATCAAAATTAGTTTGTACCTCTGGTGTCTTTGAACTTTCTATTGCATCTGTATCTGACTCATCATCTTCCTTTTCCTTGCTGCACTCCGCATCTCCTGTTGCCATCAGTGCCATATCTTCTGTTAGATCTTTATCATCTTCAGATTCCTTTTGCTCTTCAGTTTCCTCATCTGTCAAACCAACCCAAACCTCATCTTCAACAATCATTGCAGTCTCACTAAGTTCAGAATCATTGAATTCTTCAGATTTCAGACAGATGTGTGCATCTTCGTCTAGAATATCTTCATCTTCAGATAATTGGAGCTAATGATCATCTTCAGCCATCAAAGCCTTACCGGCCTCTTTTTCTTTTGCTAGCAGTGCCTTGCGAGTGTAATATACTAAATTCTTAACTACAGGCAATCTGCATTCTCTGGCAAAATAGCCTGGCTTGCCACAGTTATAACATTTTTGCTCAGAATCCTTCTTGACAGCATTATCAGATTTCTCATGTTTCTCAGCTCTCTTCTGATTTATCATATTTGTCCTTCTTTTCATACTTCCGTGATCCTATCTTATACCTCATCTTATTGTTGGTCGGTTTGCGGTAAAACTTCTTTTGAAATGCCTTCGTTAGTAAGGCCATCTCTTTCTTCATCTCTTCAATTTCAGAAGCAGTTGAGAAATCAGTTGAATTTGAATCTCATGAACTGCTGCTCACTACAACACGTTTTCCCTTCTTTAGCTTGTATTTATATTTCTTGTCGGCCAATAGAGCTAAAGGATCAATGGTTTCCTTTTCAGCCTTTTTCTTCCCTGACATTTTCCTTAAGACAACTTCTTGGTAGTTGTTAAGGTTTTCAAAACCATGTGAAAGTCCATGTCGTCAATCTCTTTTGCCTGCTGAATTATCATTGTGTACTTATCCCACTCCGGATTTAGCACGTTCAGGAATTTGACATTAATATCCAAAATTGACTTTGTCACACCATTCCTTTTCATTTCACTGACCAGATTGATGAATCTCAGATATGTACTTTCTAGCAATCCTCCTTCTCGTGCTCTGAAGTTTTCAAAGGTCATGCGACTGTTTCGAGCTTTGTTTGTTACTGCTTTGTCTGAACCACTCATCAACTTACATACCTCATCTTAGATGGATTTGGCTGTTTTTGTATTGGTTAGACTTATATATATGTCATTGGGTATTGATATCAGTAAGAGCATCCTGGCAGTCTTATCATCCAGTTTTCTTCGTTTTTGTGCTTTAGTAAGGTTTTTGACCTCAACTGTACTTTCCGGGATAGGAGGGTTGCCATTTGGTACATCGGGTATGGTTTCAAGGAAAATAGTTGGTCCCTCATTTAGTGATTTCAGCATTTCTTCTGACAGGTCATGGAAACTTATGAATTCTAGGAATCTTTCCCTCCACTGAACGTATTCTCCTCTGTACCGAATTGGAAGTTTTGTTTCTGACCCCATGGCTAGTGCATCTTTGGACATTTTGACTAATTAAAATAGAATCTTCCAAGATCTTTTAAATGGATATTGATTGAAATTGAAAATTTGATAAAACTTGTTGATAAGTTGATCAAACTTGAATGAAAGTGGTATGAAACTCGATATAAATGGGATCAATCTCGATCAAAGAATGATAAAACTCGAAAAAAGAAGTGAATCAACTCGAATTGTAAAGAATGAAACTCGAATACTGAAAGAATCAATGAACTAATTAGTAATGCAACTCGAATGATGAGTTGATAAAACTCGAATGACACTTTAGTAAAACTCAGATGAAATAACAATGAACTCGAATCAAGTGGACTGATGATAGATTAAACTCGAATCAAATTTAATTTCACTTATCAGTTGGTTTATCAAACTCGAATTAATGTTTAACTCAACTCGATGAATATTGTATTCAACTTGAATGAATGTGTTTATCAACTCGATAAACACTTCCTTCCAACTCGAATAATACAGAGTTCAACACGAATAAAACAGAGTTCTAGTCGGTTGAAACTTCTATTCAACTCGATTGAAATAACATCCAACTTGATTGCAACTGTTTTTCAAGTCGAATAGAATACTTGTTCAACTCGAACTAAGAAGCCTTCAACTCGATCAAAGCATATATTTCAATTAATTTCGGGTTTTATGCTTTTTGAAAATTTAAGTCCCGATTCCACTGATTTCACTTAAAATGCTTAAACTGATCCCAAATTGAAATTAAAGATGTCTTTTTCAATAACAAACACTTTTTATTAAAACACTTTGATTATTTTCAGATTAAACGCACATTTTTTCTCAAGAACAGTGAAGAACAATCGATTTTCACAAAATCTGAAAATTCAATCAAACTTTTTGTGTGTTTTGAATTACATATTGAAATTATAATCAATCTGTTCGTTTTTCAATCCTTTACCTTCGATGCAAATGTCACAAACAATCACTCACTGAATCAAAAATCCACGGGTTTTTTAAATTTTCCAAAAAAAATGATGAAACAGTGAAAAAAATTTCAAAAAATCAATCAAAAATCTATTTTTGTGCTCTGATACCAATTGATATTCCAGATTAATCAATCAAATATTCAATACAAACAATTAAGAATAAAATCCAATCACTAACCGAATGATTATTGAACCAAAATATGATTACAGAGATGATGAAATCGTATGAGTCACTATAGCCCTAATCTTCAATTGTTTCCGTGCAAATACAAGAATGTCAGAACTGTTACAATTACAAAAGGAATATTCTA
The DNA here is from genome assembly GCA_020465985.1 of Centrapalus pauciflorus. Taxonomy (NCBI): domain Eukaryota; kingdom Viridiplantae; phylum Streptophyta; class Magnoliopsida; order Asterales; family Asteraceae; genus Centrapalus; species Centrapalus pauciflorus. The sequence continues at coordinate 146,339 of JAANYP010004620.1, read as the reverse complement.
TTTATATGCAAGAATCAACTATGCATTAATTTTAAAATATAGTCTTAAATGTTGCCCGTGCTCCTCCTAGTTTCGTGAGTAGATTAAGATGTCATTCATGAAGACAATCACAAACTTTCTAAAAAAGGTTTGCATACCCAATTCATGAGGTCCATGAATACTGTTGGGGCATTGGTTGATCCAAACGACATTACTAGGAATTTATGATGACCGTAACGGGATCTGAAGGCTGTCTTCAGAATATATTCCTTGCGGACTCTAACCTGATGATAACCAGACCTCGGGTTTATCTTTGATTAGGAGCTTGATCCTCTGAATTGGTTAAACAAGTCATCGATCCTTGGGAGTAGGTATCGGTATTTTATGGTTAGCTTATTTAGCTTCCGGTAATCGATCCACATTCTGATGGTTCCATCCTTCTTTACGAACAAAACTGGAGCTCCCCAAAGTGATGAACTTGGTTTGATAAACCATTTATCTAAGAGCTCCTACAACTGGTTGGACAATTCCTACAATACTGATGGGGCTAATCGGTATGGTGCTCGAGCCACTAGTGCAGCACCTGACACTAGGCGGATTTTGAATTCGACTTGCCTCGATAGAGGGAGTCCAGGTAAGTGTTCTAGAAAAAAACTTTGGGGTAATCACAAATAATAGGAATATCTTCGAGCCGCTTCTCCTTCGGCTCCTTCTCTGTCATGTAGACTAGGATTACCTGACAACCCTTTCGTAGACACTTCAGGGTCCTAATGCTGGAGATGATGCTTGGTTTGTTATTTCTTGCTTCGTCTTGGACTGTAAGGACCTTCTTATTGGCTAAGGGTGTGTGAATCGTCTTCTTGTCGCACACTATTTCCGCACGGTTTTTTGAGAGCCAATCTGTACCCATGACCATGTAAAAACTCCCAGTTTAAAAGGGCATCAAGTCTATTTCAAATAGTCGACCTACTAATTCTAATGAGCATCCTCGTATTATATTATTTGTCTTAAGTGTCTTACCGTCATCAACCTCAATAGCATAAGTGGCCCTTAATGGTGTAAGAATGGAATTTATCTTCTTACTAAACTTAGTGGGTATAAAGCTCCTATAAGCACCCGTATCAAACAGTATAAATGCATAAGTGGTATCTAATGGGGTAAGAGGATAAGTCTATGGGTTTGAACTTTCTTAGGCAGATAGTCGTACTACATATCCTCATGCACAGAGTTATAGTTAAAACTTAATTTCTCCATTAAAAGTGCTTGATACTTAATCTTTATACATGATATGGTTGGGAATTTCTCGAAAAATTTTGAAGCCTTACAAACCTAAAGATACATCAGATAGTAAATCCTAGGGAAATACAATATGATGGTAGAGGGGCACTAAGTATGAGATGCCTCCGAGGTTTCCCCGTACTCCAGAGCGCTAAGTCGTTGGGTTAGCTCTGCATTGCGGGCTTCGCAGTCTGCTAGGCACTGTCGCAATTCATCGATTCCATCTTGTTGAACCGCCTGGGTATTCTGGTTGGCCCAATGTATGTTGGTGTTTTCCATTGCCTCCTGCTTAATCCTTGAAAAGGTCTCACCGACCTCCTGGTGGATTTGTCGAAATTGGAAGTCGTGTCTGGCGGCCCTTGCCACCAACAGAGGCACCGTTCCTTGCGTAGGTTCCTAGGTAAGTGTCAACACTTGCGAACAAGATGGTCTTCTGACTTCAAGATGGCTTGGGATGCCTTTCTCGTTTCTCCACTCTTGGTGAGTGTGAGGCATCCACCCCTACAGTCTTGCGTTCGCCCGTCGCTGCTGCGGAGGCCTTGGCTGATGGCAGGTACCGGGATAGAGTCCCGTTGTGCCAGTCGCACCCTTTTCCTGGGGGTGAACTTTCTTAATGGTCCATTGGGATGGCTTCTGAATGGGGTGTAGGTTGGAACACGTGGTGGTGATGGTGGAGTAATTTGTGCTGCAGGGCCACAGTTGCCCTCCTCTTGTACTGACGGGTTCTCCAACTGGTCATTGATTGGGTCTGGGTGGGTCTCCGATCCAAACTACATCTCAATGTCGCCTTGGCTTCCTTGTTCCATGGTTGAGTATTCATCCTCGGAGTCAAAGAGGATAACAACCGTATTGTTTGACATGTTTCTGTCATCAGGGTCCATACATATGTTAACAGTTGTTGAAGTAAGAAAGTTTAGTTTTTGTAACAGTTATAGTCTAGGGTACTAATGCAACCTAGTTCACTATAACTATGGCTCTGATACCAATCTGTAACACCCGGTTACCCCGGTTGGCAACGAAGCGTGACGTCGCGGAAACATAGTCATAATCAAGTGAGCGGCCACTATATGGACGTTTTTCAAAATACATTAATATAACTTCAAAATATGAAATTGTTTTACATAGCCCGAATAGATTAAAGAGTAGCTCGCAAGTTACAGAGATTTATATTATTATATACATAATTAAATTATCAAAAATGATGCAAATAAATCTCCGAGTTTTGAAAATGATGTGACTCCAAAATGAACGGAAGCCTTGGAATGCTTCCGACACTGTGCACATGCCTTAATTACCTGAAAATACACGCTAAAATACGTCAACAAAATTGTTGGTGACTTCATACGTTTACACGTAAAGATGACTTGTATGCACATCAACAGTTGAGTTTGAGTTTATAAAATCATAAATTCCATGTTATGTATTACATAAAACCATCATGCAACCGAAACTTAATTATGACTTGCCCTGTGCAGTATTCCCCAATGTAATACCGTAATGTTAAATACATATGCACCCCTTCGCAGTTGGAGTGACCAACCTAGATGGGGGGACATTAATCCCTATAGATCTATCCATAATATATTTGCGCTTAAATAAAATGTAACTAACGTTTCATGATCTGAGGGCTGATGGAACCACGTGTGTACAAAGCAGTTTCTATGTCCATATGAAAACGTAACATGTATTTTAACCCCAAAACAAAATAGTGTGAAAATAGGGGCTATGAAGACTCATCGTAAATTGATGGCAAAACAAGCGTAAAAACGTAGATTTTGTTGATCACTTGAGATGACACTTGAGGTGTTTAACCGAGTCCTAGATGATACGAGGGACTTAATAACTCCCATATATATGATAATATGTACGTATAAAGGTTTTTTTAATGTTTTAAATCACCCAACTTAACAAGTTTATACATAAAACCCACTTAAAACGTCAAGTTTATATATATATATATATATATATATATATATATATATATATATATATATATATATATATATAATTTTCCAGCTTTTTAAAGGTTTTTCGGCCTACTTTGAGGCTGTTTTTGACCAAGCTCCAAAACGATTTTGGCTTTGGTTTTCATAGTCATATAACTACTATATACAAAGAATTTTTCAAGTTAAGAACGACCATTTTTTGAGGCGTTTAGGTTTGGGAAAAGGCTCGTTAAAAACACTATGTTGGCCATTTTTAAGTTGTTAAACTTCCGGGTTCCAAAATAATATTTAGGGGTTCAAAACTCCATATTAAATTATAAAAACCTCCAGATTTTTAGCTAAGACATAGATCTAACTTTTGAAACAATAATCAACTCATTTCGTTAATTTATGAATTAGTTATGATTTTTCAAAGTCGGTGTAACATTTCTGCCGAAAATCTAGATTTCATAAACTTGAAACAACTTGTGATTCTTGTTATTTATTCAAAAACCACATGTATAAAAGGTTATGAAACACATTTATATAACTTGTATTCATATTATTTATTCTTACATTATGTGTTTATATATTTATAAGGGCAAACTGCACAAAATAGCAACCTACTGTACATAAAGTTTTTATTATAGCAACCTACCAAAGATTTCATCCAAAATAGCATCCTATCATCTTAACTTTTTTTTATTAAAGCATTGAGCTCTAAAAAAATCTATCCATAATAGCAACCGTTGATGACTGGGTGTGGTTGGGTACTGACTAGGCATCCACGTAAGCTGTCATGTCAGCACCGGGTTTGCGTAAAATAGCAACGTACTGCGTAAAATAACATTGCACTCCTAAAATAGAAACATATCACAAAATAGCAACATATCATAAAATAACAACGTACTCCTAAAATAGCAACGTACTGCGTAAAATAACAACGTACTCCTAAAATAGCAACATATCATAAAATAGCAATGTATTAATTTTATATATTTTTAGTCTTAAATATTATTATTATTATTAAAAAAACGAAAATGATTGTCATTTTTTTGATAGGAAAAATTAAAATTTTGATCGGTTGATAACTTTTCTCCGTTCGAAATAATTACAAAACGAAATTTCCAACGTTCTTTACATTCGAAAAAAATTGAAAACCAATATAATGCATCATTATTTTTATATAAATGGTTCTTTTTTTTCGTTTGAACAAATTAAAAATCATGATGGTTCATTGATTTTTCCCGTTTAAAAAAGATTAAAATTCTAATGGATAGTTGTTTTATCCATTTCAAAAAATTAAAAATTACAAATGACAAAATATTTCAGTTTTCTATATATTCGAATGGAAAAAAGAAAATAAATTGGTTTTATACTTTGAACGAAAAAAATGATGAACACATTGAATTTTTAATTTTTTTACCGATTGAAAAAAAAAATTTACGAACATTTTTTGGTTAAATTAATTAAATTTAAGTTTAAGATTATAAAAATATTTAGGACTAAAAATATCTTCGGTTTTTGGTTAAAAATATATAAATTTAATACATTGTTGTTTCCTGATATGTTCCTATTTTAGGAGTACGTTGTTATTTTACGTAGTACGTTGCTATTTTGCTCAAACCCGGTGCTGACATGGCAGCTTGCGTGGATGCCTAGTCAGCACCCAACCGCACCCAGTCATCAACGGTTGCTATTATTGAATGATTTTCTAGAGTTCAATGCATTAATAAAAAAAAAAGTTAAGATGGTAGGATGCTATTTTGGACGAACTTTTTGGTAGGTTGCTGTAATAAAAACTTTATGTACAGTAGGCTGCTATTTTGTGCAGTTTTCCCAATTTATAAACACATTTGAAGAAAAAAAAACTTAAAATAAAACTAGTGATTTATAAACTTGAGTTTTTATGAAACTTCTTGTTGTTGGTGATTATATATATTATGCAAGACTTATATAAACATAAATATAAGTAGTAATGAGTTAGAATTTACTTACTTTGATGTATTAGAAATATGAAAATGTGTAGAGAGTTGTTCTTGAACTAGTTGCACCAAAGAAACTCTTGAAAAGCTTAAATTCTTGAAGAATAAAGAAAGAAAACAACTTTGGTTGTGTGTGTGTGTGGCTATGGACGATTTTGAGAAAATAAAATGAGAGATTTTGCTCTTGCAAAGGTATGAGGATGAATGAGAAATGAGCTCTCTATTTATAGAGAAAAATGGTCATCAAAGTGGAGGTTGAGTGGAGTGTTGGATGAGATGAAAGAAGATGGTGAAAAGGATTTGATTTTGATGGGTTATGGAATTGTGTATTATTAAAATGAAGTCAAAACCCACTTGTACCTCCCTATGACCAGATTTTGAAGATATTTTAGTGTATTTTTTTTGTATAAAATTATTTAGAATGCATTTTTGTATTTCCCTTTTTATGTAAATTCATAAATACTTATGAATGCATTAGTTTAATGAATTGTTTTAGTCTTGCATAATTAATGTTAAGTAAGTGTATTAATGTCACACCCCGCTAAAGCGGAAACACGAGATGTAACGGTGAATGTGATCATTGCATAAGTCTCAAGATTCATACCATAATAAAATTGTTTCCAAAAGCAACCACCATACATCAAAAGTAAATGTGTTTAAAGATTACAACCCAAAAACATAAGTAATAGCGTTTGATTTGCAAATAAATTAAAATCTTCATGAGCACACGACTTGAATGCAATCACGCTTCAACGTACCACTTACGATTACTTTCCTGAAAAGCATGTCATAAAAACAGGTCAACTATAAAATAGTTGGTGAGTTCACGGGTTTTGTATGAAATAAGCAATTTCAAAACGCACTGTATTTGCAATATGTCATGGTTGTTAAATGTTTGTCTTTGTAGCACATGGTAATGTTGTACACAATGTATATGTAATGAGCCACTACTCAAACCTAGAATGTTGACTTTGAATGCCACAATGTGAAAATCACATAAATGTATGTATGATAATTATGCACTCACTAGTACCGCATGAGTGGGTCGTCAACCAGATATCGATATCCATAAGAATCATCCGGCTCATCAAAATGAGTTAACTGAGTAGTGTGTTTGTCGTGTGGACTTACATAATGTTTAGTTTGTCACTCATACAAGACTACAATTGTATCCGTACCAATGTGCCAAAATGAATGAACGAATGTATGAGTTCATATGTATCAAGTTTGGTAAGAACAACCATATTGCATAAAATGTATCACGCTTGTATAACAAGAGTTTGTTTGCTTTGCATAAACATGTTTGTATGTATGACAAGTTTGTATAACAAGTGTTTGCATGCATCGTACTCATGTTCGAAAGTATAACAAGTTGGTATAACAAATGTTTGCATGCATTGTCATAAACGAGTTTGAAAGTGCATTAAGAGTTCAAATGAATAGTAACATGCTTTTCACCCCAAAACGTAATATAGTAAAAAGGGGCCGTGAATACTCACAATAGTCCAATGTGATTGAATCGAGCTTCGAATGTAATCACTAGTTACCTCCTAAAATACGCAAACGATTCTAGGTAAGTTTCTTGTCTAAATAGGCATGTTTAAGTCTAGTTTCTAATAAATCTATTCAATTGCCAAATGTTGTTAGAATTAACTATTTTGATTTTGATCCTTTGTTTGTAAAATAACATGTGATGATTTTAGTAACTTATAAGTAAAACATCTATTATATAACCAATATGGATATAATAGAATAATTTGGGTTTGTCTTACATTATAACAAAAAGGTGCAATGATTAATACATGTAAAGACAAAACAAGAATATTTACTTTTCTGGACAGATTTTTGGGTATACTTTAGAGATCTAAAAAGTTAACATTTAGCCACTTTCTGGATCTGAATATTATACAGGTTTTATTTCCATGTCTTATATGTTTTGTATAATTATTTCAGAATTTATTACGAAGATTTAGTATTTTTAAAAATTCATACAAAAATATGTGTCCAGAAGGTTGTGCTGTCTGCACACCTTTCTTGTTTGGACAGTAGGTGGCTATAAACTTAATCATTTTGAATGATTCCACTTGGGTTCAAAAGTTAACCCATAAAACTAGCTTCCAGAAAAAGAATCAACTAAATCTAAGCTTGCATGTGTGAGATATTGTGTTTTAAAGTCAACCCAACTTTCTGTCCAGATTTATGATTCTGTATACTTGTTTTAAAAATTCGTGTAGAACAGAATACACATTATTTTTGAATGAGACCACTTGGGTTAGTTAGTTAACTCATAAACTAAAATTTCAGAAGAAGAATCACCCCATTTGGGTCAAGAATGAACAAGTTATGACCATTTGAAGTTGGGTCATAATCTGCTCATAAATCTTCAAGCAAACAGCAAACAAGTTATTGACAAAACTTGATGTGCATGCTTATGAATCCGATTTTATTGATGATTAAACTCAAGTTTTGAACATGCAATGGTGTTAAGTATCTTCAAAACACATTTACCCCATAAATAACTCAAAAGAGTATGGGTTTTTTTAGTGTTTGAACCATAAAGCTACCATGCATGCCCATTTTTGAGCTTTTCAAGAGCTTTCTTGTTTCTTGACTTAGGTTTGATCATGGATTACCATCTTTTACAACATTTAACATGTGTTGATGGTTAATCTACAAACATCAAGTAACAAAATCGTTCTTGAAGAAAAATGAAAGAAAAAGTAGGAGAAATAACAAGAAAACTTGTAAAAAGATGAAGTTTGAGTGTAGTGTTCATGCTAGATGCATGAACACATGTTTGTACCTTTTGATTCACACTTGAAGAGTTTAAATGAATGTGTTAATGGCTGAATTTTCTGCTGATTTTTGAGAGAAAAATCTGAGTTTTAGTGAGAGAAACAAGAGAGAGAATGAGTGGAATGAGAATGATGAAGAGATGGAGTGTTGAAGTGATTTTTATAGAAAAATCACACTTTTTCTTTTTCTTTTCTTTTTTTTTTTTTGGCTGGACCTTAAAGGGTGATATTCAGATATATTTATTTATTTATTTTCTTATAAAGTTGTAAATATATGTATTTAAGAGTTGGTTGCTTGTTTGTGCATAAAGAGTAAAATTTATGCTCATTTTCTTACTAGTTTGTGACATAAGTAACTTTTTAGTATGTGTAATTTATATTTATAAAATTTTTGTGTTTCAAATTTATGTTTCTCTTATTTATTATTATTTATGCAAACTTTTATAAGTTTGTTGCTATTTTAGTTAAATTGGCACAATACGGATGTCTTTCTTCAAATCTTTGATTAACTTTGTTACTTATTTTTGCTTTAATTACTAAGTGAATTCAACATTATGTGTCTTTTTATTTTTGAATCATTATTAGCTTGTTATGTCTATCCATTAATTATATTTTCTGGTATTGTATGAAAATTATCAGAAAATTCTGCGCCGAACGCAGAAAACTAAGCAAATTAACGAAATTTCTTAAATGTTTGCAACTTATGTTTCTATTTCTAAGTCTAAGAAATCAATTGGGTAATGAAAAGGTAACTTGAATAGATGGGTCTGTGTCTAACCTGAAACGCAAAATTGACAGTTGCTACAGTCTCCCCCCGTTAATTGAATTTCGTCCCGAAATTCTGGTTATTGTTTGTCTATAAATAGATGGGGGTACTTGCGTCTCATGGGGTCTTCTCGTTCCCACGTGTATTCGGGTCCACGTTTTGCATTCCAATGAACCTTTACGATAGGAATTTTTCTTCGTTTAAGTTTCTTGACTTCTCTATCGAGGATCTCTACCGGTTCCTCTTGGAAAAGTAACTGTTCATTCACTTTGACTTCCTTGCTTGGAATAACAAGAGGATCATCTTCCACCCATTTCTTAAGATTTGATACGTCGAATACATTGTGAATATTGCCCAGTTCTGCGGGTAGTTCCAACTTGTAAGCTACGGGGCCGATCTTTTTCAAGATCTTGTATGGCCCGATGTACCTGGGACTTAGTTTGCCTTTGATTCCAAACCGTATCTCCCCTTTCCATGGTGATACCTTCAACAAAACTTTGTCTCCTACTCGAAAGGTGAGCGGTTTTCTGCGTTTATCGGCATAACTCTTCTGGCGATCCATTGCTGCTCGAAGTCTATCCCGAATAATCGAGATCTTCTCTGATGTTTCTTGGACAATTTCTGATGCGGTTATCTGCTTGTCTCCGATTTCTAACCAACTCAGGGGTGAACGACACTTTCGTCCATAGAGAGCCTCGTAGGGTGCACACTTGATACTAGTGTGATAACTGTTGTTGTACGAGAATTCTACCAAAGGTAGGTGTGCATCCCAATTTCCACTAAAATCCATAACACATGCCCTAAGCATGTCCTCCAATGTTTGGATCGTTCGTTCACTTTGCCCATCAGTCTGGGGATGGTAAGCAGTACTCAGATCAATTCTAGTTCCCAGAGCTTTTTGTAGTGAACGCCATACTCGTGATGTAAACCGGCTATCCCGATCCGAAATGATAGCAATTGGGACTCCATGTCGAGTCACAATCTCGTTGATGTAAATTTGTGCAAGCTTCTTCACCTTATAGCTGTTTCGAATAGGTATAAAATGAGCAGACTTCGTTAACCGATCTACGATAACCCAAATTGCATCATACCCTCTTGTCGTCCGTGGCAACTGCGTGACAAAGTCCATAGTCACCTTTTCCCATTTCCACACGGGAATTTCAGGTTGTTGCAGTAGTCCCGAGGGTTTCTGATGTTCAGCCTTGACTTTAGCACAAGTCAAGCATCTCCCAACGAATTGGGCAATGTCCTTCTTCATTCCAGGCCACCAATAGGATTCTTTCAAATCCTTATACATCTTATCTGCTCCTGGATGGATCGAGTATCGGGATTTGTGCGCTTCTGCTAAGATTAACTCTCTTAAGTTGTGAACTTTCGGAATCCAAACCCGGTCTTTAAAGTAAAGCACGCCATCCGACTTAGATTCCAATATTTGCTCAAAATTATGTGAACCTTCGGCCTTCACCTTTTCTGCCAAAAGTGCTTCTTTTTGGGCTCCACGAACTCGAGTGTGGAGATCTGTTTGTACGACTATTCTTCCTGCCGGAGGTCGTGTCGACTTATCATTCGAGATCCCACTTGTTATGGTAGCCACCATTCCGGCTCTTCCTGTGTGGCTTTTTACATCGCAGTCGAAATCGCTGATCAATTCTATCCATTTTGTCCGTCGAATGTTTTCCTGTACGAACATTCCTAACGCTCGGACTTTTGTGGGCTTCGTTCTTACCTTTCTATTTAGCGCATCGACTACCACATTGGCCTTGCCCGGGTGGTACCGAATTTCACATTCGTAATCACTGAGTAACTCTACCCATCTCCTTTGCCTCATATTGAGAAGTTTCTGATCTAGAATATGTTGGAGACTTTTATGGTCAGTGTAAATCGTGCACTTAGTACCATACAAGTAATGTCTCCAAATTTTGAGTGCAAAGACAACTGCTCCCAACTCTAGATCATGGGTTGTATAATTCTCTTCGTGGACTTTAAGTTGTCTTGAGGCATAAGCTATGACCTTGTTTTTCTGCATCAGGACACACCCTAACCCTTGATGTGAAGCATCACAATAAATAACAAAGCCATCGGTTCCTTCAGGTAATGCCAAAATTGGAGCGTTACACAACTTCTTCTTTAGAAGCTGGAATGCTTCTTCTTGCGATTCTCCCCATGTGAATTTCTGCTCCTTCTGAGTTAGCATTGTTAATGGTTTAGCAATTTTTGATAAGTTCTCAATAAATCGACGGTAGTAGCCTGCTAAACCCAAAAATTGATGGATCTCTGTAGGGGTTCTCGGTGCTTCCCATTTCTTGATTGCTTCAACTTTGGCAGGGTCTACCTGAATTCCCTTCTCATTCACTATATGACCAAGAAATTGCACTTCCCTCATCCAGAATTCGCACTTAGAGAACTTGGCATACAACGCTTCCTTTTTTAGTAACTCCAGGATTAACCTCAAATGATGTTCGTGAGCTCCCTTACTTTTTGAGTAGATCAAAATGTCGTCAATAAAGACAATGACAAATTTATCCAAATAAGGTCTACAGACTCTGTTCATCAGATCCATGAACGTCGTCGGTGCATTGGTTAATCCAAAAGGCATAACAAGAAACTCGAAATGCCCGTACCGCGTTCGGAAAGCTGTCTTCGGAGTATCCTCCTCTCGAACTCTCAATTGATAGTATCCAGATCGAAGATCTATTTTTGAGAAATATGTTGCTCCTTGCAGCTGGTCAAACTAGTCATCTATTCGAGGTAAGGGGTATCGGTTCTTAATTGTTAGCTTGTTTAACTCCCTGTAGTCTATGCACATTCGGAAAGAACCATCCTTCTTCTTGACGAATAGGACCGGGGCTCCCCAAGGTGAAGAGCTAGGTTGGATAAATCCTTTGTCGAGGAGTTCTTGCAGTTGATCTGACAACTCTTTCATTTCCGCAGGTGCTAAACGGTAGGGTGATTTGGCCACAGGTGCCGCTCCTGGAACCAAATCGATATGAAATTCGACTTGTCTCAAAGGGGGTAATCCGGGTAAATCTTCCGGAAAGACTTCAGGATATTCTTTTACTATTGGAATCTCTTGAATCTGCTTCTCTTTCATCCCCTTATCCACCACATGTGCTAGGAAGGCACAACACTTCTTCTTCAGGAATTTTCGTATCTTCATACACGATACGATCTTTAAATTCCTATTCGGCTTATCCCCTTGTAAACTAAAGGTTTCTCCATTCTCAAGAGGTAATTTGATGATCTTCTCAGAACAACAAATTTCTGCCCTATGTTTGGATAACCAATCCATTCCTACGACCACATCAAAACTTCCTAGTTCGATCGGAATAAGGTCAATATTGAATATTTTATCATCTAGATTCAAGCTACAACCATTTAAAATAATATCGACCTTGGTTTCTTGTCCATTAGCAAACTCAATCACATAAGGATCACTTAAGTTCATAGCATTCGCATTAATCATAGGCCTAAAGTCTGTCGAAATAAAACTTCTATCTGCCCCTGAATCAAATAATATGGATGCATAGTGATCGTTTAAGAGGAATGTACCAGTCACCACGTTTGGGTCTTGCCTTGCCTCCTCTGCTCCTAGTGCAAAGGCTCTTCCTCTAGCTTGTCTGTCCGGGTTTCGGTTGTCGCCAGGGTTTTTATTCAGCTTAGGGCATTTATTTCTGAAGTGCTCTTGGCTTCCACATTCGTAGCAAGCCCTTTTTCCCTCCTTGCTTTCATCCTTCTTCCCGTCGTTCCCAGCTTTGCAATACTTTGTTGGGTGACCTATCTTCTTGCAGTTTGTGCAATAAGCACATTTCCCTTCATGATGATAGTTGCATTTGGTGCACTTCGGAAGTCCACCTTGATACTGCTTTGTCTCCTGCACTTTGACCCCATAATTCGCCCCCAACTTCTGACTCTTCCCCGAGCTTTGTCCATGCCCTTTCCCTTTTTGGTTCTCCGCCTTCCTTTTGCCGGTCTCTATCCTTCCCACCGTTCCTGCTCTGATTGCGTTATTTGTCAAACTTGTGGCCAGATCCACAGCACTCTGAATTGTTGCAGGTCGTGCATCCATAACCATTCCTCTAATCTCTGGAGCCAATCCATGAATGTAGCGCTCAATCCGCTTTTCTTCTGGGGTAACCATGTGAGGGACTAGTCTTGCAAAATCATGGAAACGGTGGGTGTACTGATCAATCTCCTTCCCTATCATGGTATGATTCCAGAATTCAGCTTCGAGTTTCTGGATTTCACTTCTTGGACAGAATTCCTTGGTTAGGAGACCAGTGAACTCCTCCCATGGAATTTGATTAGCTGCTTCACGTCCACGGTTGCGAACTTGTAGATTCCACCATGTTAGAGCCCGATCTTGGAACCTTGCAGTTGAGAATTTGACTTTACAGTCCTCCGCACATTGACTAATGTTCAGTACGGCCTCAATGTGCTCAATCCATGTGATCAGCCCGGGCGCTCCTTCCGTCCCATAAAACTCCTTCGGCTTACAAGACATGAAAGCTTTGTATGATCTCTCATTATTTAGAGTGCCAGTTGCTCCGGTATTGGGTCGGTTGTTTGGACCTTGACCTCCAGCTAGTCCGGTGTTAATTCCGGCAGTCACTTGGGTTACTATGCTAGGAATAGCATTTCGGATGTGTTGCCCTATCAGTTGATCCAGATTGGATTCATCTCCAGAGTTACGGGTACTCCTTCGGGGAGGCATGAGTCTGGCATCCAAATTACAATATCGGTTTAGAGTTTGCTATATGTATAAACTTTATAAATATCTTTCCGTTGAAATAATTGTACAATTTATATTTATCCAAAACACAACTTAAAACGCATGATTTATAAGAAAATAATAGCAATACATATCACGATCAATACCAAGGTTCACATTTCGATTGAAATTTAAATAGTACATTGGAAATTTAAAATTCATAATTTGCTAAACATAGCATTACATCCTTCAAAATAATTGTTTCATAAGTTTGTTTCAAAATAATAATAAGGATGAGATGCCTTTTCTTCAAAAGTAATCATGGATGCCAGCTCTAAGTTCGTGCCCATATGATCGCCAAAAGGACCACAAACATGATGCACATAATCCCCACAGTCAGGCAAAGGTAAACCGTCTGTCTCCTAGTGGCCATCTGGGCCTCATTCGCAGTCCTACTAGATCGCGTGACCGCAGTGAGAACATCATCAACTACCTCGGTCATGTTCGTCATTGCCTGCTGCTGATACACCAATCCATGCCTACAGTCCCTAACGGATAAGTCCAAGACATGTAACCTCCTTGCCTGCTCCCATGCCACACTAGGCATGTTACCTGCTGGCGTTCCTACGACCGGGTGGGATGCTCCAGCAGTCTCAGTGGGTGGTTCTCTCATCGCTGTCCTAGTAGGTATCGGGACACTCTTTCTTGCTGTCGCTCGGATGCGGGGTCCACGAAGTGCTGGTGGGGGGTACGCTGGTGCTGGCTGGGGTAGTAGGGTCACGGGTGATGCTCGTGGATCAGGACTCGGGGTATAACCGCTAGATTCCTCTTGTTCGTGCTCTGATGGGTCTTCCTCCTCTTCGGAAATCCGTGGGTTGTTACTTGGGCGACCCGTAACATATCCAGATGCATCGGCTGAGTAAGTAGTGTGGGATGATGATGAGCGTGACATGGTGCTAAAAAAAATACACGTTTGTTGCTAAGTATGTATCTGTCGTTTGCATAAAGTAAGTATCCTTGTATCATCTTACTTCTAAGGCATAAGCATAAGGGTCTCACGTACCGAGATACGACTATCCTGGACACCATCCATTTGGTTATATCAACTCGTGAATATATGCTTTCAAGGTAATAGCATTGGCTTAGAAACTTCTATTAGTAGTTCGAGTTCTTTGGGGTAACATGCAATGATCACACATGCACACATAATGCAATTTTATAAAAGTAGTTGTAGTGAAAAAAAAAGGGTTTTTAAACATACTCCTAGTGTAACCACTTCAAGTCATGCATTGGTTAATTAAGAAACAATAATACTATAACTGACTTAGTTAAACTAGTTATATGTAAAATATATTTTGAAAACAATGTTTCGAGTGGTTGATTATAGTTAAAAAGTTTTCCAAATGAAAAACTTGGTATTCTCTATAACCTTAGGCTCTGATACCAAAAACTGTCACACCCCGCTAAAGCAGAAACACGAGATGTAACTGTGAATGTGATCATTGCATAAGTCTGAAGATTCATACCATAATAAAATTGTTTCCAAAAGCAACCACCATACATCAAAAGTAAATGTGTTTAAAGATTACAACCCAAAAACATAAGTAATAGCGTTTGATTTGCAAATAAATTAAAATCTTCATGAGCACACGACTTGAATGCAATCACGCTTCAACGTACCACTTACGATTACTTTCCTGAAAAGCATGTCATAAAAACAGGTCAACTATAAAATAGTTGGTGAGTTCACGGGTTTTGTATGAAATAAGCAATTTCAAAACGCAATGTATTTGCAATATGTCATGGTTGTTAAATGTTTGTCTTTGTAGCACATGGTAATGTTGTACACAATGTATATGTAATGAGCCACTACTCAAACCTAGAATGTTGACTTTGAATGCCACAATGTGAAAATCACATAAATGTATGTATGTATGATAATTATGCACTCACTAGTACCGCATGAGTGGGTCGTCAACCAAATATCGATATCCATAAGAATCATCCGGCTCATCAAAATGAGTTAACTGAGTAGTGTGTTTGTCGTGTGGACTTACATAATGTTTAGTTTGTCACTCATACAAGACTACAATTGTATCCGTACCAATGTGCCAAAATGAATGAACGAATGTATGAGTTCATATGTATCAAGTTTGGTAAGAACAACCATATTGCATAAAATGTATCACGCTTGTATAACAAGAGTTTGTTTGCTTTGCATAAACATGTTTGTATGTATGACAAGTTTGTATAACAAGTGTTTGCATGCATCGTACTCATGTTCGAAAGTATAACAAGTTGGTATAACAAATGTTTGCATGCATTGTCGTAAACGAGTTTGAAAGTGCATTAAGAGTTCAAATGAATAGTAACATGTTTTTCACCCCAAAACGTAATATAGTAAAAAGGGGCCGTGAATACTCACAATAGTCCAATGTGATTGAATCGAGCTTCGAATGTAATCACTAGTTACCTCCTAAAATACGCAAACGATTCTAGGTAAGTTTCTTGTCTAAATAGGCATGTTTAAGTCTAGTTTCTAATAAATCTATTCAATTGCCAAATGTTGTTAGAATTAACTATTTTGATTTTGATCCTTTGTTTGTAAAATAACATGAGATGATTTTAGTAACTTATAAGTAAAACATCTATTATATAACCAATATGGATATAATAGAATAATTTGGGTTTGTCTTACATTATAACAAAAAGGTGCAATGATTAATACATGTAAAGACAAAACAAGAATATTTACTTTTCTGGACAGATTTTTGGGTATACTTTAGAGATCTAAAAAGTTAACATTTAGCCACTTTCTGGATCTGAATATTATACAGGTTTTATTTCCATGTCTTATATGTTTTGTATAATTATTTCAGAATTTATTACGAAGATTTAGTATTTTTAAAAATTCGTACAAAAATATGTGTCCAGAAGGTTGTGCTGTCTGCACACCTTTCTTGTTTGGACAGTAGGTGGCTATAAACTTAATCATTTTGAATGATTCCACTTGGGTTCAAAAGTTAACCCATAAAACTAGCTTCCAGAAAAAGAATCAACTAAATCTAAGCTTGCATGTGTGAGATATGGTGTTTTAAAGTCAACCCAACTTTATGTCCAGATTTATGATTCTGTATACTTGTTTTTAAAAATTCGTGTAGAACAGAATACATATTATTTTTGAATGAGACCACTTGGGTTAGTTAGTTAACTCATAAACTAAAATTTCAGAAGAAGAATCACCCCATTTGGGTCAAGAATGAACAAGTTATGACCATTTGAAGTTGGGTCATAATCTGCTCATAAATCTTCAAGCAAACAGCAAACAAGTTATTGACAAAACTTGATGTGCATGCTTATGAATCCGATTTTATTGATGATTAAACTCAAGTTTTGAACATGCAATGGTGTTAAGTATCTTCAAAACACATTTACCCCATAAATAACTCAAAAGAGTATGGGTTTTTTTAGTGTTTGAACCATAAAGCTACCATGCATGCCCATTTTTGAGCTTTTCAAGAGCTTTCTTGTTTCTTGACTTAGGTTTGATCATGGATTACCATCTTTTACAACATTTAACATGTGTTGATGGTTAATCTACAAACATCAAGTAACAAAATCGTTCTTGAAGAAAAATGAAAGAAAAAGTAGGAGAAATAACAAGAAAACTTGTAAAAAGATGAAGTTTGAGTGTAGTGTTCATGCTAGATGCATGAACACATGTTTGTACCTTTTGATTCACACTTGAAGAGTTTAAATGAATGTGTTAATGGCTGAATTTTCTGCTGATTTTTGAGAGAAAAATCTGAGTTTTAGTGAGAGAAACAAGAGAGAGAATGAGTGGAATGAGAATGATGAAGAGATGGAGTGTTGAAGTGATTTTTATAGAAAAATCACACTTTTTCTTTTTCTTTTCTTTTTTTTTTTTGGCTGGACCTTAAAGGGTGATATTCAGATATATTTATTTATTTATTTTCTTATAAAGTTGTAAATATATGTATTTAAGAGTTGGTTGCTTGTTTGTGCATAAAGAGTAAAATTTATGCTCATTTTCTTACTAGTTTGTGACATAAGTAACTTTTTAGTATGTGTAATTTATATTTATAAAATTTTTGTGTTTCAAATTTATGTTTCTCTTATTTATTATTATTTATGCAAACTTTTATAAGTTTGTTGCTATTTTAGTTAAATTGGCACAATACGGATGTCTTTCTTCAAATCTTTGATTAACTTTGTTACTTATTTTTGCTTTAATTACTAAGTGAATTCAACATTATGTGTCTTTTTATTTTTGAATCATTATTAGCTTGTTATGTCTATCCATTAATTACATTTTCTGGTATTGTATGAAAATTATCAGAAAATTCTGCGCCGAACGCAGAAAACTAAGCAAATTAACGAAATTTCTTAATTGTTTGCAACTTATGTTTCTATTTCTAAGTCTAAGAAATCAATTGGGTAATGAAAAGGTAACTTGAATAAATGTGGTTTCAATAAAGGTGCAGTAGACACAACCTTATTTATTAAACGTCAAGGTCCTAATATCATCGTAATACAAATATATGTAAATGACATAATATTTGGGTCTACAAATCCTGAATTTGTGAAAAGTTTGCTTTCTTAATGTCCTAAAATTTAAAATGAGCATGATGGGTGAAATAAAGTTTTTCTTGGGGTTACAAGTAAGACAACTGAGTGATGGAATTTTCATCAATCAGTCGAAATACATTAAAGACATGTTGAAAAAGTTCAACATGGATAACAGTTGCCCGATGAAAACAGTCATGGCTCCTGATTCGAAATCATAACTCGATGAGGACATTTTGGGGAAACCGGTAGATGTTACTCATTATCGAGGAATAATTGGTTCATTAATGTACTTAACTGCGAGTAGATCAGATATTATGTCCACTACATATGTTAGTGCATGATATCAGGATAATCCTAAAGTATCTCATTTGGCTGCTGCCAAAAGGATTCTCAGATATCTGAAGGGTACCCCGAACCTGGGTTTGTGGTATCCAAAAGAATCAACGTTTACATTGACTGCCTAGTCTGATGCTGATCATGCAGGTGATAAAATGGACAGAAAGAGCACATCATGAGCAGTTCAATTTCTTTGTGATAAACCTTGTTTGCTGGTCATCGAAGAAATAGCATTGTGTCTTACTGTCAACAGCAGAAGCTGAATACATTGTTGTATCTTCGTGTTGTTCTTAAGTGCTGTGATTGAAGAGTCAATTAAGAGACTACGGGTTTACACCACACAAGATTCTGATATACTATGATTCTCATAGTGCAATAGCTATAGCATCAAATCCTATATAACACTCTAAGACAAAGCACATCGAGATCCAGTATCATTTTATTAAGGATCATGTAGAAAACGGTAATGTTGAATTGCCTTTTATACCTACTGAATATCAGTTAGGTGATTTGTTTACCAAAGCGTTAAATAAAAGACGTTTTAATTTTGGGTATACAAATTAGGTATGTTGAATCGTTAGATTGAAATATTCAGTTGTTACAAAATATAATTTTACAAATTTCAATTTTCACTTGATTTATTTTAAGTTAATCTCTGGTTCTTTAAAAGTACTGAATTTTAAGAGATTTAACTGAGTTTGGATTGTCTTGTGCATGGGGGAATAACTAAAATCGTATCTACAATATCTGATTTTAATTGTTAATCTGATTTATTTTAATGTGCTTAATTGCAAGGGGAGCTTTTAATAGTACATCAATTTGAGGAAAAGCACATCTGCAGACTTCAAGGAGGAGCAATTTTTGTTTTTTGTTAATTTTTTTTATGGTTCTTTAATCGATTTTCTTTGTTATTTTTTAATGTCAAATTTTTTTTATAATGTGTAATATTTTTTAGTTATGTGGTTTTTTTTACTGTGTGTTATGTTTCCAATTGGGCTTATTGGGCTTAAATGAAAAAAAAAGGGGGAAAGAAATGAGATGGGCTGAGTACCGAAATTTTGATTGTTTAAATTTGAATTTCAATTCACTTTTTCAAACTCCTAGACTACAGTGCACCGCCTTTCTCACTTTCTTTCTCGATGTTCAATCAAAGTTCATAAACAACAATTTCAAGTTTGATTCACAGTTATTCATGCAAATTTGTAACTTTTAGCTTGTTTCATTTTACTAATTTACATCTATTTTGTGTTTTTATGTCCCTGTGAGTCTATGTGTGTTCTTCATGAACTCGATAGGTGCAAATTCTAAAATCTTACATGTATGTTTAAATGTTCAAATTGGTTATATGAATCTGTGCGTCATGGTCAAATATTCATGGATTACAAATTTCAAGTCATATGGTGCTACATACATGTTTTAATTTGAATTTTCTTGCCTAATTTTTTCGAGTTTTCAGTCGACTGTAAATGTGAGATTTGTGCTTATTCTGGTTGTTCTTAGCTCAAGTTCAGTAAAACGTTTTCATTTAGTTTAGTTTTTCGAGCATAGAAATGTCAATTAGTCTGATTTAAATGTATGGGTGTGTTTTTGGATTTTTCAGAGTGTAAAGGACTTAAGTGTTTTGTTGAATGCTAAAACTTGAATGAAGCTTTATCCGAGTTTCACCAAGTGTTATTCGAATTTTATCCTATAATATCCAAGTTTCATTTAGTGTTTCCCAAATTTTATTAAGTATTATTCGAGTTTAACTTAATTATATTCGCATTTTACTTAATTTGATTCGAGTTTGATAATGTTTCATTCGAATTTTATCAAGTCCCATGATTCGAAATGTATCATCATTCATTCGAGTTAGACAATGAAGCATTCGAAATTAATTCAATGTCATTCGAATGTGATCATAAGTCATTCAAGATTGATCCTTAATGTTCCGAGTTTGACACTTCATCATTTGAGATTTACCATATGTCACTCGAGATTCATGCTTATCATTTCGAGATTCATCATTCATCATCCGAGATTCATTTCAAAATATTATCTAAGTGTGGGAATTTAATTTTTCAAAGAAAATTCACATTTCACAAGTTAATTTTTTAAGTTCTGTCTCTCATTAACATTGGTCCGTTAATGGTTGACTTTGGAGTCCTCACAATAATATTTTATTATTATTGTCTGGAATCTCGTGTTGTAAACAACGTGACACAGATTTTTCTAATTTCTTGTAAAATGTTATTGTTCTTTATCTGTAGGAATCATTTGTATTTACCTGATGTGACTAACATGTTTGTTATTTTTACAGGTTACAAATGGCTTCCCATGCACCCACCAATAATTCCAAATCCACGAATACCCAATCCTCATCAAATCACACCATTGTTTCTAAACCAGTTAAATCTGCATCCATTGCTGGTCCGAGACCCTCAACCCCAATTCCAGAACCTTCTGCTTAAACCAAATCACTTCCTGCTTCTGTCTGATAACAATCACAGACTAGACCCTTCGGTGATTAAAGTCAGTCACCCAGTCATTGTGGAAATTTTGAAAGGGCGCCCACTGGGATATCTATTGCAGTATTAACCCACTAATTCATTGATATATCTGCATCAGTTCTAGCATACCATTAAGTTCATACCCGATGCTGGTGACCATCACTTCAAGGTCACCATTGACCAATTCAAGGCCAAGATCACTTTAGCCAGACTTCACCATTGACCATCACTTTAGACAGGACGAATTTTCCTGATCTTGCTGATTACAAAGATTTTGTTTTAGACGACCAACTGTGCAGAGATATTATCAGTTTGGGATACACTAAACCACTACCGAAGAGCTCATTATTTCACAGAATTGGATTAAACGGAGAATGATGTACCCTATTATGCATCTTGAATAGGTGTATGACCTCAAAACATATTGGAGTGGATCGTGGGAGTATTCATGCCTTAAGGATATTTCACGGTGTGGCATTCAATAAGCATTACGACTTTGCACAATGTATATGGGAAGATTTGAAGGAAGTGGTGCTTGCAAAGACCACTAATCGAGCAAGAAGAGTTGTACCTCTGCAACTGTTTCTACAAATTCTGATTCGAGGAATCCTGCGCGCCAATGACAAAATCCAAAAAAGGGCACATTCTCATAAATGCCCAAATCATGTGATGTTGAGCCTCTACAGCAACAGGGAAGATCCAAATGCAAATATTTTACCAATCCCATAATCAATCTTGAGATAATGTTAATGAGAGAGTAAGAGTGTTAGGTTGTACAGAATGGATCATGCTCCTGTGGAGCCTCAAAAACTGAGGTCTCCTACCCACGGAGCTATAGGTGAGGAGGTTCAGCAGCAAGGGGTTGCTGAACATGGCCAAATTGAGCTGAGGGAGCAGAACACTAAGAGGGGAGGTGTGGAAGGAGTGGATTCCGAGCGTACCTTGTCTGACATTCAGGAAGGAGGGGAAGGGGATGATAATGATGATCAAGTTGGGGCCGGACCTGAAATTGATCAATCTGTGCGTTTAACTAAACAGAGGGAAGATGTTGTGGTGATTGAGAGGGAGAGGGAGTTCCAAACTGCAGACAGCCGGGAAACCACACATGCTATCAGCTCTCTTTTGAGACTTGATATTGAATCAGCCAGTATCCCACTGGTGCTTACACACCATCCTATCCACTCATCTTCTTCTCAATGAGAAGATGTTTCAGTTCTTCACGGGGATATATCACATACGCTGTCTAGGGATCATTCGAATGCTATAAATATTGAATTAAGTACACCACTGCCCCAGTGTACATTTCTTGAACCACATGACATAGAGCCTGAAAACACTTCTAGGACACTTGAGTCGGTCTCATTCCTTGTGACAAGTACAGAAGGACTTAGTGTCACTACCAAAATGACTATAGTGTCGGATGCATCTGTTGCACCATCATATGATATGGTCAGAAGTCCTACCAAAGCATCACATTGCCATCTCTAACCGTAGGCCACACAGAGTTTTTTTTTACAAGTTGCACTGTTGTGTCACCTGGAAATCTTAGTGATCCAGGTGTTAGCGAATTACCCTTTATTACTGAAGAATGAATGGAGGCTGCCATACAGGGAGTCACTAAGCAAATGAGTTCTCAGTATCAAATGATGATGTCCCAAATGTTGAATATTCAAAGATTATTGAAAGGGAAGGATACAGCTTAGGAGGAAGAAGAAAAAGAGATTTCAAATGCTGAGTTGAGAAGCTTTTGTGAAGAACAATTTTTGCTAATGATTGATAGAATGAATGGGTTGGAAGCTATAGTGGTAAATGCTCTCGTTGCGACATCGGAAAGATTTTCTATTCTTGAACAGACTTATAAATCACAAGCTTCGGGATCAAAACGCAAACATGAGGATCCTGACTCCGATGATGCTCCTCATGAGGGGAGAAGAGGAGGAAGCTTGGTGATTCGTACAAACAGTTGGTTGTCTATGAAGCCAAAGAGTCAGAAGTTGGTGGTTCAGAAGCGGGTGGAGCTAAATTAGACAATCCAGTTGCTTTCCAACGTGGTTTGGAATTGATTCTTCATGAAAATGTTCCAGATCCATTGAGTATGCAGTCTGGTTTTGATTACATTTTTGAAGAGTTTGGGGATTCAGATAAGGAAGAGGATGTATTGATGATAGAGGGAGAAAAAGAAGAAAGAAATATGCCTGAAGCTGAACTGAAAAGTTTTGAATTTACCGAAACTTTGATGAGGGCAGAGAGGATTGTTGATGAAGAAGAACAGATAGAAGAGATACTAAAAGATTATGTAATGGTTTCCAAATAGATGCCAATGGTTGCAAAGCCTATGGTAAAGGAGTATGATGATACTTTAACTCCTCTGTTTGGTGTCTAGTACAATCCAGAGAAGAAAAAGCTAATGAAAACGATGACTTAGTTTGATGTGGTCAATAAGAAATTTATCATAGTCAAAGTTGAAGAAGGTGAGGTTGTTCCAATGACAGTTACAGGATTCCCAAATCAGTCCAACATGTCTCTGAAGATGAACTTACAGATAAATTCCTGAATGAATTTGTGTTGGCTGATGAATCGGAGAGACAACAATATTTGAGAATAGATGTTCAAGGAAAGCTTCGAAGGGAATTGATGATATGCTAAATCTGCTCGACAAAGAAGAGCTGAATAAAAAGTTGAATAAGGATAAATGGCTGAGATTGACTGCACAACAAAATGCCAAGTTTATCATGAAACGGAATCACCTACCTTTTTTTGGAGAATCTATTAGACAAAAAGATTTCTTGCAAGAAGTAGGCTCCTCTCACATTTTTGAAATTATACAGAGTAATCGAGCCCAACATGTCCCATTTAGTAAATTATGCAAGTTTTCTCCAAAATTGAGCATAGTCGGTCAAAGAAGTTAGAGTGGCAGAGCACTGTTCTCCGTACTAATCAGAAAGTTTACAAGTTCAGCAAAGCAGATCTCTTTCGTGTCTACATTGAAGATATTGAAGATCTGTTTGATGAACTTTGTAGAAACAAACGGGAAGAGAATTTCCGATTCGCGCTAAAAGCCATTGTCCACTTCATGCACACTAAAATGGTTCTAATGTCTATCCAAGACCTTCAGATTGGAGTGGAAAGGGGAATGCAGAGGATTAATACGACGGCGCCTAATCGAAATCTCAAGGAGATTGAAAAGTACAAGGAATTTCAAGTCGCGCTGAACAAACATCTGTGTTTGATATACAAGAAGAAGATCACGTCAAGAAGGCTATGAGAATGTCTGGGCTCAACATGTATTCTGATGCAACCCTCAGAATGGTACTGATGTCATTACGAGGAGTTTTAGATGAAGACAACTTGAAGCTACCTAAAGACGCCATGACGAAGATGGAAAGGATGATGACAGTGGACTTCATATCTGAAATAGAGATTCGATTGAGCAGTCGAAGATGCATTCGAAGGTTTGAAAGACAATTAGGCTTTAAAGAATGAATCCTGTTTTACTTTCATAAAAGGGGGAGATTGTTGGGTATATTTCATATTTGTTTATGAATGTAAAGTGGAGGGGCCTTCTTGTAATTTTCTTAAAGGTGAGTAGGATATAAAAAGAAAAGTGAATGAAGGTCTGACATTAGCTTTTTGAAAGAGAATATTGTAGCCGATTTTATTGTAATCATTTGCTACTCAATATTAATCAAACGGTTGGTATTAAATATGTTCCTTATAGTATTCATCTTTATTTATATTAGATTTTGATACTATCACTCGCAGAGAGTTTGAATTTTGTTTGTTCATTCTTCTGAATTCTAGTTGACTGATTCTTTGCTAATTTGCAGGTGGAATTTCATCTACACTCTGATGATGAGATTTTTTTCAAAGTTGTGTGCAATTTTTATAAGACGTATTTTTGTGCACGCATAAAGAAAATTTTTGTTATCAAATAATTTTTTGTGCTTATTTATGAGATTAAATGATACATTTTCATATCACTGATCTCTGAGACATATCATTGAGGCTAATTGATCAACTCTTCGTGATTTTCAAATCTCAATTCTTCTGTGATTCTCTTCATATTTTGATTCCCATGTATTTCTTATTTTCATAATTCATATCATTTTTTATTCTCCCATTCATTCTTGATTCTTCTATTCATTTCTGATTCTTCTACTTCATCCATTCTTTATGAAGTCTCCCATATACACATTCGTTCATGAAAATTTGATTCATTCCATATCCTATATCAAATTTTATATTTCATTCTAAATTCTACTGAATCCCCATTCCCCATCATTCTGATTCATATTCAATATATCATCTTCTGAAATACCTCATGGGCTTATGAGTTGGGCGTCATTGATATATTTTGTGAAATGTGAATCCTATATATCAATCAACAATCAATACAATTAATCAAGAGCAGAATCAAGAACACTAACCAAATGCTTGGATTTATCACAGATTCGATTACAAAGGAGAATGAGAATGACTTGCACTGTTGCCCTAATTCTCTGGAAATCCGTGCGTACAAAATGAGAGAATGCCAGATCTGTCAATCCTATTACAATGTCAACTATCTATTTATACAATTTACAACTACGAACAAATTACAAAATAAACCCTAGACTTTAATTTTCATCAACAAAAGCTATTCCAACAATCTCCCCCTTTGATGAAATAAGTAAAGTCTTTATCTTGAAAGCCCCAGCTTCATCTCAAAATTTCTCACACTTTTTCTGTTTGCTAGTCTTGACTTTATCTTTGAAATAACTTCAACAATGAGCTTCTTGTCATTTGCACTGAGGGTTCCTCTTTTAGTTTTTCTTTTCTGATCAGCAGCCAGCTTTCCTTTAAGGCCACTCATAACTTTCTGAAGAGTTCCATCACAAGAATTATTCAATTCAATGGTCCTCATAGCTCACAGCTTTCGATTTCTGTCTTTATACATGACTATTGGACGCTTGACCATAATGACTTGAAATTCTTTCAGTTCCCCGGCAAATCTGATTTCTCTGTTTGGTGGAGTCACATTTATCTTTCTCATGTCCCTTTCAACACCAATTTGAAGATCTTGGATTGACATAAGAACGAGCTTTATATGCATGAAATGAAACAAAGTCTTCAAAGCAAATCTGCAAAGCTCAATTCTTTTGTTTCTACATAATTCATCAAATAAATCTTCAACGTCAACCAAATTCATCCAAAACATATCAGCTTCTGTAAACCTATACGTATTCCTATCCGATCTTGTAACAGTGATAAAAGATCTTAACAAATCTATCCTTTTCAATCTTTATTAGATCCACTATCGGAAACTCAGTTCTAACTTTGTCTACACTCTGAGCCTTGTTTTGAAGGAAACTTGCATAGTTCACCAGATTTGGTCGATTTGGTTCCAACACTCTCAGCAACTTCAGGAATGTACAAGGAGCTTGCTTCTTGCAGAAAATCTTTTTCTCTAGATGGTCTTCAAGATACGGCAGTTTGTTTCTTTTCCTAACGTATTCAGCCGATTTCTTCGAGGAAAGTTCCAGACCCTTTTTCATCTTCTTTCTAACTTCTTCTTCGTTCAGAAGGCACAACAAATCATCAATCTCTTTCTGAACTAGCCTTTGAACTTCAAACCTCAATTGATGTTGCTTTTGAGACTCATCTGCTAGCACATACTCATGAAAAAATCTTTCCACGACTTCAAACTCATTCACCTCTATCAAAATCGGAGGAACAAAACTTTCGACTGGAAATGGTTCTATTTCTTCTTCTTTTACCTGTACCGTAACCTCAGGCTTTTCAACCGTTGGTATAGGCATATCATCATTTAATATATCTTGAATCGACAATTCTTCTTCTTCAATTCTCTCAGCTCTAATAGCAACATATGTTAGCTCTATAACACCATCATCTTCTGATTCTTCAATCTCAACAACATCTTCAATCAATAAAGCTTTTTCTTGTTCCTCTTCTTCAGACTCTTCATATTCATCAAAATTGTATAACTCTGACTGAATGTTCAATGGACTAGGAACATCTTCATAAAGAATCAGTTCTTGTCCTTATTGAACATCAGCAGGTTCTTTTGAGCTTCCTGCCTCTCCTTTCTCTTTAACTTCAGACTCCTTATCTAGATAGGTAATCATTAATATACCCGGTGTAGGCTCATCAAGCTTCCTCATCTTCTCCCCCTCATGAGGAGCATCATCGGAGTCATCGTCATGCTCATCATGTTTACGTTTGGGCGCAGAAGCTTGAGCCTTGCAAGTCTGTTCAACAGCCGCCACACGTTCAGATAAATTTCCCAAAGCAGTAATAACGGTACTCTCCAATCCTATCATTCTCTCTCTCTCATTTCATCAAACTGCTCAAACACCAAATCTATCAGCTCTTCAATAGCTTGATTAGGATCGGGTTGCTTCACTGACTCCTCTGCTACGGATTTTCCTTTCAAAAACTTATGAATGTTATTCATTTGAGCCATTACCTCTGATAATTGAGCAGATACATGAGTATTTACACCAGCAACAGCAGCATTTAATGCTTGACTCAAAGTAGATTCAGTGACAAACGGGGAAAGAGTAACTACTGGGTCCCTAAGACTTCCAGTTGACACAACAGTGGAACTTTTAAAAAGAACCTCTGTGCGGCCAGTACTCAGAGTTGCCAAAGTCGTAGCTCTGACTGGACTTCCACCCTCTTCAAGTGACGGAGCAACGAATGCTTCCGTGACTGAGGATGTTCCGGCAATGACACCAAGTTCAACTGCACTTACTTCAATTAATGAAGTAGACGCAAGTGTCCTAGCGTGTATGGGTTCTAGACTTGGTGATTGAAATGAAGTCGTACACTCGGGCAGATGTGTACTTAATTCAATATCCCTCAAATCCAAAGGATTATCGAATAGCATTTGTGTTTGTTCCCGGTGCTCAAGTGAAACAGTCTCCTGTTGAGAGGAGACTGAGTGGATGGTGGGGTGTGCACTTGTCAGTGGGATACTGACTTCTTCAATGCTAACTCCCTGTTGGGAGCTAACAGCAGTTGTGGTTATTTCCCGGCTTTCTTGGCTTAGGACATCCCTCACACTCTCTTGAGCTATATTTATAATATCCATTAGAACGGCTCCTCCTTCATCATGAGGAGGTCCACCATCATCATCATCACCTTCCTCCGCTCCCTCATTTATGTTTGACAATGTACGTTTAGAATCAGAACTACTATTTTCTCCCTCACCTCCCCTTACATCACCTGCTTCTCCCTCAGTCACTTGAAGGCTTCCTTGAACTTCAGCCCCTTGCTGAAGTTCCTCTCGTCCTACAACTCCTTGGTTTAGAGAACCCAGTTCTTGGTCTCTATGGGAGCGTGATCTATTTGGTACAGCCTCACATTCTCACTTGTCTGATCTGCATACTTCAACAATGCTTCCGGTATTGGCATGATGTTAGCATTCGGAGAAGCAGAAACTTCATGTATGCTCATCATGACCTTATCAGGGCATCTTTGAGAGTTTGATTTTTTCGATATATTCTCGTTTGCCCTGAGAATGCCTCGGATTAAAATTTGAATAAACCTTTGTAACGGTACAAACTTCCTTGACCTATTTGTAGTGTTGGCAAGCACAATTTCCTTCAGATCCTCAGAAATGCACTGTGCATAATTGTAATGTTTGTTGAATGCTATGTCGTGAAAGATTCGAAGACAATAAATATTGCATCTATCTATGCCAGTATGCTTTGATGTCATGCAACGATTGATAATCCCAAACAATGTGTACCATTCACCGTTTAGCCCATTTCGGTGGAATTTTGAACTTTTTGGTAAAGGCTTTGAGTATCCCAGGCAAATCAAGTCATGAACCAACTCTTCATCTGATACGAAATCTTCGAAGTCAGCTAACTCTGGAAAGTTAACGGTATCAATTCTTCGGGGTAGGAACAGATTGTGTCTAAGTCCGGTCAAAGTGATCTTAGACTTGAATTGATCGATGGTAACCTTGAAGTGATGGTTACCATCTGCTGGAACAAACTTAACTATGTGCCAGAATTGTTGAAGGTAAACTTGTGGAATGGAAGGTTTATACTGGAGAAGATATCCCAAAGGATATCCTTTGAGAATATCAACGATGATTGGGTAACTGAATTTGATCACTTTTGTATCGAGGCGGTGGTTATTGTCTTTGAATGGTAAGCAATATTTAGGTTTGACCAATTGATTGTCAGGGATAATAGTAGATGGTGAAGGCCTTGTAACTGAATCTGAACGAACAGGTTTGGAAACAAGAGTATGGTTAGACGATGAATGGGAGTCAGAAGAGTTTGAATGATGGGATTGACTTGGAGATGCCATTTGTAACATGTGAAACATAATAAACATGTTAGATATAGCAGATAAACAAATGAAATCTTTCAAAAATAGAAAATAGAACATTTTGCCAGAAAGTATAAAAATTTGTGGTAATCTGTTTAAAGCATCGAGATTCCAGACAATAATATGAAAATATTATTGACAGTATTCCAAAGTCAATCTTTCAGAGACCAATGTTAGAAAATCACAGATTTAAAACAATTTCTTGAAAAGTTGTTACATTTTTCTTAATACATTAAAATCCCAACACTTAGGAAAAAATATGAACAACTCTCGAATGACTCTGTATACATCTAGAATGACACTTGAACAAACTCGAATGACTCTGTATACATCTCAAATGACACTAGAACAAACTCGAATGACCTTGAATGAATCTCGAATAAGGCTTTGTACAAAGTCGAATGATATTTAATAAATCTCAAATGAGTCTATGTACAAACTCGCATGAAATGGAATGATCCTCGAATATGTTCATGAACCAACTCGAATAAAATGAAATATTTCTCGATTAAGTCTAAGTACCAACTCTATTAATTCTTGAAGAATCTCGAACTAAGAATAAACTTAATTCAAATGATATATGACCCAACTCGAATAAAACCTAAGACTTTAAGAACTCAACTCGAATGAATTATGAAAGGACTCGAGTGTATGTACAGTCCAACTCGATCAAAATACAAATACAACTCGATCATAACGCATGACCAACTCGATTAAGTCTAACTTGTTCTCGATTGACTAAGTGAACAAATCGAACAAAACATGAGTTTTCTCGAGTGTTGTGTTATTCAACTCGAATGAAACTAAGTTTCTTCTCGATTGTAGTTTCATTCGAGAGAAGTGTTCTTTGAAATTATTTTCCAAGTCCTTACTCTGAATTTCCAAATTTTAATTTCAATGACTTTTTCACTGATTTAAAACTTGACCCAGACTCGAAAATCAATTTGAAAACAAGTTTGTTTAACTGAATTTTGTTTAAAAACAACAACCTGGTTGTTAAAAATCCAAAAATCAGTAAATGATGAACTCGAAACCATTTGAACTAAAATTTCAAATTTCTGTTTGTGTGTGTTAAATTGAGCCATGAAATTTCATATTCAAGTTTAGATGTATGAACCGCAAACCAACACACATTTAATTTCAGTTTATCAAACACAAATTTTGAAAAACCCATGAACACAGATATATGTACATACGAACACACAGAACAGATAAGAACATGTCTAAACTGAAATAAGATACCGAAACTAGAAAGAAAACTCACAATTTGTTGCTATTAACTCTGAAATAATCGAAAATATGAATGTTTTTAGGTTTCTTAGTAATGAAGGAAGGGTGTGTGGGAGGAATACGGTGAATAGTGTCTTTGAACCGAAAAAGTGTAATTTGAAATTCGAAATTCAACTTTATAGTTGAATTTTAAAATTTTGAAAATACCCGGCCCATATTTGAATTTCAAAATTGACATTACCCGGCCCACATTCACCAATCATAAGCCCATTTATTTGAAACCCAAAATTCCTTCCAAAAAAATAGAAACCTAAACAAAAACAAATGTAAAAGAAAATAAAAAAAATGATAACTCAAAAAAAAAAATTCTTTCACATAAAATGAAACTAAGAAAATTAAAACAAACATTAAAAAAAACACAAAAAAAAAATTTTAACTAAAAAAACAAACTAAATTTTAACAAAACAAAATAAACAAAAAAAGTTGAAAATTGTAAAAACATAAAATGCTCCCCTTGAAGTTTGGAATGCAGCTCCCCCTCAGATATATATAGTATTTTTCAAGTCAGCTCCCCCTACAAAATATCATATAAATCTTATCAGATTTTCTCAAAATCAGATAAAATTATTTTCTGCTCCCCCTGCACATGACAATCCAGATCTGTAAAATTCTAAAAAATTTAAACTTTTTAAAATTCATGAATTTAACATTAGATGAGAACCAATGTAAAAAATGTAAATTTAGAATTATAAATTGTAACTACTGAATTGTAAAATCTAACGATTCAACATACCGAATTTGTATACCAAAAAATTAAACCTTTTTTCATCTAATGCTTTAGTAAACAAATCAGCTAGTTGATATTCAGTAGGAACAAAGTATAATTCTATATTCCCATTTTAAACATGATCCTTAATAAAGTGATACCGAATGTCGATGTGTTTTGTTTTTGAGTGTTGCACAAGATTTGATGCAATAGCAACTGCGCTCTGAGAATCACAATATATCGGAATATTCTGTGGTGTAAACCCGTAGTCTCACAATTGGCTCTTCATCCACAACACCTGAGAACAGCAAGATGAAACAGCAACATATCCTGCTTCAGCTGTAGACAATGAAACACAATGTTGTTTCTTGGATGACCAGCAGACGGGTTGAACTGCACCAGACGTACTTTTTCTGTCCATCTTATCACTTGCATGATCAGCATCAGAAAAACTAGTTAAATTGAATGAAGATTCTCTAGGATATTACAAACCAAGGTTTGGTGTTCCCTTCAGATATCTTAAAATTCTTTTTGCAGCAGTTAAATGTAATTCTTTTGGATTTGCCTGATATCTAGCACAAACACATGTAGCAAACATAATATCAGGTCAACTAGCGGTTAAATACATTAATGACTCAATTATTCCTCGATAATGAATTACATCTACAGGTTTCCCTGAAATGTCCTCATCGAGTTTGGATTTTGAATCCGGAGCCATGGGAGTTTTCATAGGAGTATTGTTGACCATGTTAAATTTCTTTAACATGTCTTGTATATATTTGGACTGATTTATAAAAATACCATCTGTCAATTGTTTAACTTGTAAACCTAAGAAAAAATATATTCCTACCCACGGAGCTATAGGTGAGGAGGTTCAGCAGCAAGGGGTTGCTGAACATGGCCAAATTGAGCTGAGGGAGCAGAACACTAAGAGGGGAGGTGTGGAAGGAGTGGATTCCGAGCGTACCTTGTCTGACATTCAGGAAGGAGGGGAAGGGGATGATAATGATGATCAAGTTGGGGCCGGACCTGAAATTGATCAATCTGTGCGTTTAACTAAACAGAGGGAAGATGTTGTGGTGATTGAGAGGGAGAGGGAGTTCCAAACTGCAGACAGCCGGGAAACCACACATGCTATAAGCTCTCTTTTGAGACTTGATATTGAATCAGCCAGTATCCCACTGGTGCTTACACACCATCCTATCCACTCATCTTCTTCTCAATGAGAAGATGTTTCAGTTCTTCACGGGGATATATCACATACGCTGTCTAGGGATCATTCGAATGCTATAAATATTGAATTAAGTACACCACTGCCCCAGTGTACATTTCTTGAACCACATGACATAGAGCCTGAAAACACTTCTAGGACACTTGAGTCGGTCTCATTCCTTGTGACAAGTACAGAAGGACTTAGTGTCACTACCAAAATGACTATAGTGTCGGATGCATCTGTTGCACCATCATATGATATGGTCAGAAGTCCTACCAAAGCATCACATTGCCATCTCTAACCGTAGGCCACACAGAGTTTTTTTTTACAAGTTGCACTGTTGTGTCACCTGGAAATCTTAGTGATCCAGGTGTTAGCGAATTACCCTTTATTACTGAAGAATGAATGGAGGCTGCCATACAGGGAGTCACTAAGCAAATGAGTTCTCAGTATCAAATGATGATGTCCCAAATGTTGAATATTCAAAGATTATTGAAAGGGAAGGATACAGCTTAGGAGGAAGAAGAAAAAGAGATTTCAAATGCTGAGTTGAGAAGCTTTTGTGAAGAACAATTTTTGCTAATGATTGATAGAATGAATGGGTTGGAAGCTATAGTGGTAAATGCTCTCGTTGCGACATCGGAAAGATTTTCTATTCTTGAACAGACTTATAAATCACAAGCTTCGGGATCAAAACGCAAACATGAGGATCCTGACTCCGATGATGCTCCTCATGAGGGGAGAAGAGGAGGAAGCTTGGTGATTCGTACAAACAGTTGGTTGTCTATGAAGCCAAAGAGTCAGAAGTTGGTGGTTCAGAAGCGGGTGGAGCTAAATTAGACAATCCAGTTGCTTTCCAACGTGGTTTGGAATTGATTCTTCATGAAAATGTTCCAGATCCATTGAGTATGCAGTCTGGTTTTGATTACATTTTTGAAGAGTTTGGGGATTCAGATAAGGAAGAGGATGTATTGATGATAGAGGGAGAAAAAGAAGAAAGAAATATGCCTGAAGCTG
The DNA here is from genome assembly GCA_020465985.1 of Centrapalus pauciflorus. Taxonomy (NCBI): domain Eukaryota; kingdom Viridiplantae; phylum Streptophyta; class Magnoliopsida; order Asterales; family Asteraceae; genus Centrapalus; species Centrapalus pauciflorus. Next base: position 112,916 of record JAANYP010004620.1, on the reverse strand, counting down.
AACTGAAAAGTTTTGAATTTACCGAAACTTTGATGAGGGCAGAGAGGATTGTTGATGAAGAAGAACAGATAGAAGAGATACTAAAAGATTATGTAATGGTTTCCAAATAGATGCCAATGGTTGCAAAGCCTATGGTAAAGGAGTATGATGATACTTTAACTCCTCTGTTTGGTGTCTAGTACAATCCAGAGAAGAAAAAGCTAATGAAAACGATGACTTAGTTTGATGTGGTCAATAAGAAATTTATCATAGTCAAAGTTGAAGAAGGTGAGGTTGTTCCAATGACAGTTACAGGATTCCCAAATCAGTCCAACATGTCTCTAAAGATGAACTTACAGATAAATTCCTGAATGAATTTGTGTTGGCTGATGAATCGGAGAGACAACAATATTTGAGAATAGATGTTCAAGGAAAGCTTCGAAGGGAATTGATGATATGCTAAATCTGCTCGACAAAGAAGAGCTGAATAAAAAGTTGAATAAGGATAAATGGCTGAGATTGACTGCACAACAAAATGCCAAGTTTATCATGAAACGGAATCACCTACCTTTTTTTGGAGAATCTATTAGACAAAAAGATTTCTTGCAAGAAGTAGGCTCCTCTCACATTTTTGAAATTATACAGAGTAATCGAGCCCAACATGTCCCATTTAGTAAATTATGCAAGTTTTCTCCAAAATTGAGCATAGTCGGTCAAAGAAGTTAGAGTGGCAGAGCACCGTTCTCCGTACTAATCAGAAAGTTTACAAGTTCAGCAAAGCAGATCTCTTTCGTGTCTACATTGAAGATATTGAAGATCTGTTTGATGAACTTTGTAGAAACAAACGGGAAGAGAATTTCCGATTCGCGCTAAAAGCCATTGTCCACTTCATGCACACTAAAATGGTTCTAATGTCTATCCAAGACCTTCAGATTGGAGTGGAAAGGGGAATGCAGAGGATTAATACGACGGCGCCTAATCGAAATCTCAAGGAGATTGAAAAGTACAAGGAATTTCAAGTCGCGCTGAACAAACATCTGTGTTTGATATACAAGAAGAAGATCACGTCAAGAAGGCTATGAGAATGTCTGGGCTCAACATGTATTCTGATGCAACCCTCAGAATGGTACTGATGTCATTACGAGGAGTTTTAGATGAAGACAACTTGAAGCTACCTAAAGACGCCATGACGAAGATGGAAAGGATGATGACAGTGGACTTCATATCTGAAATAGAGATTCGATTGAGCAGTCGAAGATGCATTCGAAGGTTTGAAAGACAATTAGGCTTTAAAGAATGAATCCTGTTTTACTTTCATAAAAGGGGGAGATTGTTGGGTATATTTCATATTTGTTTATGAATGTAAAGTGGAGGGGCCTTCTTGTAATTTTCTTAAAGGTGAGTAGGATATAAAAAGAAAAGTGAATGAAGGTCTGACATTAGCTTTTTGAAAGAGAATATTGTAGCCGATTTTATTGTAATCATTTGCTACTCAATATTAATCAAACGGTTGGTATTTAATATGTTCCTTATAGTATTCATCTTTATTTATATTAGATTTTGATACTATCACTCGCAGAGAGTTTGAATTTTGTTTGTTCATTCTTCTGAATTCTAGTTGACTGATTCTTTGCTAATTTGCAGGTGGAATTTCATCTACACTCTGATGATGAGATTTTTTTCAAAGTTGTGTGCAATTTTTATAAGACGTATTTTTGTGCACGCATAAAGAAAATTTTTGTTATCAAATAATTTTTTGTGCTTATTTATGAGATTAAATGATACATTTTCATATCACTGATCTCTGAGACATATCATTGAGGCTAATTGATCAACTCTTTGTGATTTTCAAATCTCAATTCTTCTGTGATTCTCTTCATATTTTGATTCCCATGTATTTCTTATTTTCATAATTCATATCATTTTTTATTCTCCCATTCATTCTTGATTCTTCTATTCATTTCTGATTCTTCTACTTCATCCATTCTTTATGAAGTCTCCCATATACACATTCGTTCATGAAAATTTGATTCATTCCATATCCTATATCAAATTTTATATTTCATTCTAAATTCTACTGAATCCCCATTCCCCATCATTCCGATTCATATTCAATATATCATCTTCTGAAATACCTCATGGGCTTATGAGTTGGGCGTCATTGATATATTTTGTGAAATGTGAATCCTATATATCAATCAACAATCAATACAATTAATCAAGAGCAGAATCAAGAACACTAACCAAATGCTTGGATTTATCACAGATTCGATTACAAAGGAGAATGAGAATGACTTGCACTGTTGCCCTAATTCTCTGGAAATCCGTGCGTACAAAATGAGAGAATGCCAGATCTGTCAATCCTATTACAATGTCAACTATCTATTTATACAATTTACAACTACGAACAAATTACAAAATAAACCCTAGACTTTAATTTTCATCAACAAAAGCTATTCCAACAATCTCCCCCTTTGATGAAATAAGTAAAGTCTTTATCTTGAAAGCCCCAGCTTCATCTCAAAATTTCTCACACTTTTTCTGTTTGCTAGTCTTCACTTTATCTTTGAAATAACTTCAACAATGAGCTTCTTGTCATTTGCACTGAGGGTTCCTCTTTTAGTTTTTCTTTTCTAATCAGCAGCCAGCTTTCCTTTAAGGCCACTCATAACTTTCTGAAGAGTTCCATCACAAGAATTATTCAATTCAATGGTCCTCATAGCTCACAGCTTTCGATTTATGTCTTTATACATGACTATTGGACGCTTGACCATAATGACTTGAAATTCTTTCAGTTCCCCGGCAAATTTGATTTCTCTGTTTGGTGGAGTCACATTTATCTTTCTCATGTCCCTTTCAACACCAATTTGAAGATCTTGGATTGACATAAGAACGAGCTTTATATGCCTGAAATGAAACAAAGTCTTCAAAGCAAATCTGCAAAGCTCAATTCTTTTGTTTCTACATAATTCATCAAATAAATCTTCAACGTCAACCAAATTCATCCAAAACATATCAGCTTCTGTAAACCTATACGTATTCCTATCCGATCTTGTAACAGTGATAAAAGATCTTAACAAATCTATCCTTTTCAATCTTTATTAGATCCACTATCGGAAACTCAGTTCTAACTTTGTCTGCACTCTGAGCCTTGTTTTGAAGGAAACTTGCATAGTTCACCAGATTTGGTCGATTTGGTTCCAACACTCTCAGCAACTTCAGGAATGTACAAGGAGCTTGCTTCTTGCAGAAAATCTTTTTCTCTAGATGGTCTTCAAGATACGGCAGCTTGTTTCTTTTCCTAACGTATTCAGCCGATTTCTTCGAGGAAAGTTCCAGACCCTTTTTCATCTTCTTTCTAACTTCTTCTTCGTTCAGAAGGCACAACAAATCATCAATCTCTTTCTGAACTAGCCTTTGAACTTCAAACCTCAATTGATGTTGCTTTTGAGACTCATCTGCTAGCACATACTCATCAAAAAATCTTTCCACGACTTCAAACTCATTCACCTCTATCACAATCGGAGGAACAAAACTTTCGACTGGAAATGGTTCTATTTCTTCTTCTTTTACCTGTACCGTAACCTCAGGCTTTTCAACCGTTGGTATAGGCATATCATCATTTAAGATATCTTGAATCGACAATTCTTCTTCTTCAATTCTCTCAGCTCTAATAGCAACATCTGTTAGCTCTATAACAGCATCATCTTCTGATTCTTCAATCTCAACAACATCTTCAATCAATAAAGCTTTTTCTTGTTCCTCTTCTTCAGACTCTTCATATTCATCAAAATTGTATAACTCTGACTGAATGTTCAATGGACTAGGAACATCTTCATAAAGAATCAGTTCTTGTCCTTATTGAACATCAGCAGGTTCTTTTGAGCTTCCTGCCTCTCCTTTCTCTTTAACTTCAGACTCCTTATCTAGATAGGTAATCATTAATATACCCGGTGTAGGCTCATCAAGCTTCCTCATCTTCTCCCCCTCATGAGGAGCATCATCGGAGTCATCGTCATGCTCATCATGTTTACGTTTGGGCGCAGAAGCTTGAGCCTTGCAAGTCTGTTCAACAGCCGCCACACGTTCAGATAAATTTCCCAAAGCAGTAATAACGGTACTCTCCAATCCTATCATTCTCTCTCTCTCATTTCATCAAACTGCTCAAACACCAAATCTATCAGCTCTTCAATAGCTTGATTAGGATCAGGTTGCTTCACTGACTCCTCTGCTACTGATTTTCCTTTCAAAAACTTATGAATGTTATTCATTTGAGCCATTACCTCTGATAATTGAGCAGATACATGAGTGTTTACACCAGCAACAGCAGCATTTAATGCTATACTCAAAGTAGATTCAGTGACAAACGGGGAAAGAGTAACTACTGGGTCCCTAAGACTTCCAGTTGACACAACAGTGGAACTTGTAAAAAGAACCTCTGTGCGGCCAGTACTCAGAGTTGCCAAAGTCGTAGCTCTGACTGGACTTCCACCCTCTTCAAGTGACGGAGCAACGAATGCTTCCGTGACTGAGGATGTTCCGGCAATGACACCAAGTTCAACTGCACTTACTTCAATTAATGAAGTAGACGCAAGTGTCCTAGCGTGTATGGGTTCTAGACTTGGTGATTGAAATGAAGTCGTACACTCGGGCAGATGTGTACTTAATTCAATATCCCTTAAATCCAAAGGATTATCGAATAGCATTTGTGTTTGTTCCCGGTGCTCAAGTGAAACAGTCTCCTGTTGAGAGGAGACTGAGTGGATGGTGGGGTGTGCACTTGTCAGTGGGATACTGACTTCTTCAATGCTAACTCCCTGTTGGGAGCTAACAGCAGTTGTGGTTATTTCCCGGCTTTCTTGGCTTAGGACATCCCTCACACTCTCTTGAGCTATACTTATAATATCCATTAGAACGGCTCCTCCCTCATCATGAGGAGGTCCACCATCATCATCATCACCTTCCTCCGCTCCCTCATTTATGTTTGACAATGTACGTTTAGAATCAGAACTACTATTTTCTCCCTCACCTCCCCTTACATCACCTGCTTCTCCCTCAGTCACTTGAAGGCTTCCTTGAACTTCAGCCCCTTTCTGAAGTTCCTCTCGTCCTACAACTCCTTGGTTTAGAGAACCCAGTTCTTGGTCTCTATGGGAGCGTGATCTATTTGGTACAGCCTCACATTCTCACTTGTCTGATCTGCATACTTCAACAATGCTTCCGGTATTGGCATGATGTTAGCATTCGGAGAAGCAGAAACTTCATGTATGCTCATCATGACCTTATCAGGGCATCTTTGAGAGTTTGATTTTTTCGATATATTCTAGTTTGCCCTGAGAATTCCTCGGATTAAAATTTGAATAAACCTTTGTAACGGTACAAACTTCCTTGACCTATTTGTAGTCTTGGCAAGCACAATTTCCTTCAGATCCTCACAAATGCACTGTGCATAATCGTAATGTTTGTTGAATGCTATGCCGTGAAAGATTCGAAGACAATAAATATTGCATCTATCTATGCCAGTATGCTTTGATGTCATGCAACGATTGATAATCCCAAACAATGTGTACCATTCACCGTTTAGCCCATTTCGGTGGAATTTTGAACTTTTTGGTAAAGGCTTTGAGTATCCCAGGCAAATCAAGTCATGAACCAACTCTTCATCTGATACGAAATCTTCGAAGTCAGCTAACTCTGGAAAGTTAACGGTATCAATTCTTCGGGGTAGGAACAGATTGTGTCTAAGTCCGGCCAAAGTGATCTTAGACTTGAATTGATCGATGGTAACCTTGAAGTGATGGTTACCATCTGCTGGAACAAACTTAACTATGTGCCAGAATTGTTGAAGGTAAACTTGTGGAATGGAAGGTTTATACTGGAGAAGATATCCCAAAGGATATCCTTTGAGAATATCAACGATGATTGGGTAACTGAATTTGATCACTTTTGTATCGAGGCGGTGGTTATTGTCTTTGAATGGTAAGCAATATTTAGGTTTGACCAATTGATTGTCAGGGATAATAGTAGATGGTGAAGGCCTTGTAACTGAATCTGAACGAACAGGTTTGGAAACAAGAGTATGGTTAGACGATGAATGGGAGTCAGAAGAGTTTGAATGATGGGATTGACTTGGAGATGCCATTTGTAACCTGTGAAACATAATAAACATGTTAGATATAGCAGATAAACAAATGAAATCTTTCAAAAATAGAAAAATAGAACATTTTGCCAGAAAGTATAAAAATTTGTGGTAATCTGTTTAAAGCATCGAGATTCCAGACAATAATATGAAAATATTATTGACAGTATTCCAAAGTCAATCTTTCAGAAACCAATGTTAGAAAATCACAGATTTAAAACAATTTCTTGAAAAGTTGTTACATTTTTCTTAATACATTAAAATCCCAACACTTAGGAAAAAATATGAACAACTCTCGAATGACTCTGTATACATCTAGAATGACACTTGAACAAACTCGAATGACTCTATATACATCTCAAATGACACTAGAACAAACTCGAATGACCTTGAATGAATCTCGAATAAGGCTTTGTACAAAGTCGAATGATATTTAATAAATCTCAAATGAGTCTATGTACAAACTCGCATGAAATGGAATGATCCTCGAATATGTTCATGAACCAACTCGAATAAAATGAAATATTTCTCGATTAAGTCTAAGTACCAACTCTATTAATTCTTGAAGAATCTCGAACTAAGAATAAACTTAATTCAAATGATATATGACCCAACTCGAATAAAACCTAAGACTTTAAGAACTCAACTCGAATGAATTATGAAAGGACTCGAGTGTATGTACAGTCCAACTCGATCAAAATACAAATACAACTCGATCATAACGCATGACCAACTCGATTAAGTCTAACTTGTTCTCGATTGACTAAGTGAACAAATCGAACAAAACATGAGTTTTCTCGAGTGTTGTGTTATTCAACTCGAATGAAACTAAGTTTCTTCTCGATTGTAGTTTCATTCGAGAAAAGTGTTCTTTGAAATTATTTTCCAAGTCCTTACTCTGAATTTCCAAATTTTAATTTCAATGACTTTTTCACTGATTTAAAACTTGACCCAGACTCGAAAATCAATTTGAAAACAAGTTTGTTTAACTGAATTTTGTTTAAAAACAACAACTTGGTTGTTAAAAATCCAAAAATCAGTAAATGATGAACTCGAAACCATTTGAACTAAAATTTCAAATTTCTGTTTGTGTGTGTTAAATTGAGCCATGAAATTTCATATTCAAGTTTAGATGTATGAACCGCAAACCAACACACATTTAATTTCAGTTTATCAAACACAAATTTTGAAAAACCCATGAACACAGATATATGTACATACGAACACACAGAACAGATAAGAACATGTCTAAACTGAAATAAGATACCGAAACTAGAAAGAAAACTCACAATTTGTTGCTATTAACTCTGAAATAATCGAAAATATGAATGTTTTTAGGTTTCTTAGTAATGAAGGAAGGGTGTGTGGGAGGAATACGGTGAATAGTGTCTTTGAACCGAAAAAGTGTAATTTGAAATTCGAAATTCAACTTTATAGTTGAATTTTAAAATTTTGAAAATACCCGGCCCATATTTGAATTTCAAAATTGACATTACCCGGCCCACATTCACCAATCATAAGCCCATTTATTTGAAACCCAAAATTCCTTCCAAAAAAATAGAAACCTAAACAAAAACAAATGTAAAAGAAAATAAAAAAAATGATAACTCAAAAAAAAAAATTCTTTCACATAAAATGAAACTAAGAAAATTAAAACAAACATTAAAAAAAACACAAAAAAAAAATTTTAACTAAAAAAACAAACTAAATTTTAACAAAACAAAATAAACAAAAAAAGTTGAAAATTGTAAAAACATAAAATGCTCCCCTTGAAGTTTGGAATGCAGCTCCCCCTCAGATATATATAGTATTTTTCAAGTCAGCTCCCCCTACAAAATATCATATAAATCTTATCAGATTTTCTCAAAATCAGATAAAATTATTTTCTGCTCCCCCTGCACATGACAATCCAGATCTGTAAAATTCTAAAAAATTTAAACTTTTTAAAATTCATGAATTTAACATTAGATGAGAACCAATGTAAAAAATGTAAATTTAGAATTATAAATTGTAACTACTGAATTGTAAAATCTAACGATTCAACATACCGAATTTGTATACCAAAAAATTAAACCTTTTTTCATCTAATGCTTTAGTAAACAAATCAGCTAGTTGATATTCAGTAGGAACAAAGTATAATTCTATATTCCCATTTTAAACATGATCCTTAATAAAGTGATACCGAATGTCGATGTGTTTTGTTTTTGAGTGTTGCACAAGATTTGATGCAATAGCAACTGCGCTCTAAGAATCACAATATATCGGAATCTTCTGTGGTGTAAACCCGTAGTCTCACAATTGGCTCTTCATCCACAACACCTGAGAACAGCAAGATGAAACAGCAACATATCCTGCTTCAGCTGTAGACAATGAAACACAATGTTGTTTCTTGGATGACCAGCAGACGGGTTGAACTGCACCAGACGTACTTTTTCTGTCCATCTTATCACTTGCATGATCAGCATCAGAAAAACTAGTTAAATTGAATGAAGATTCTCTAGGATATCACAAACCAAGGTTTGGTGTTCCCTTCAGATATCTTAAAATTCTTTTTGCAGCAGTTAAATGTGATTCTTTTGGATTTGCCTGATATCTAGCACAAACACATGTAGCAAACATAATATCAGGTCAACTAACGGTTAAATACATTAATGACTCAATTATTCCTCGATAATGAATTACATCTACAAGTTTCCCTGAAATGTCCTCATCGAGTTTGGATTTTGAATCCGGAGCCATGGGAGTTTTCATAGGAGTACTGTTGACCATGTTAAATTTCTTTAACATGTCTTGTATATATTTGGACTGATTTATAAAAATACCATCTGTCAATTGTTTAACTTGTAAACCTAAGAAAAAATATATTTCTCCCATCATGCTCATTTCGAATTTCTGGGACATTAAGAAAGCGAATTTCTTACAAAATTCAGGATTTGTAGACCAAAATATATATATCATCTACATATATTTGTATTACTATAATATCCGGCCCCTGACGTTTTATAAACAGGGTAGTATCAACTGCACCTTTGTTGAATCCATATTTCAACAAGTATTTTTGAAAGTGCATCATACCAAGCACGCGGTGCTCGTTTAAGGCCATACAGTGATTTGTCTAAAATATATACATGATCATGTTTCGAAGGATCAGTAAATCCTTCAGGCTGATATGTATATACTTCATCAGTTAATTCCCCGTTTAAAAACGCAGTTTTAACATCCATTTGATAAACAGTGAAGTTATTATGAGCAACAAATGCTAGAAACATCCTAATTGCTTCTATTCTTGCAACAGGAGAAAACGTCTCATCATAGTCGATCCCTTCTTGTTGACTGTATCCTTTGGCAACGAGTCGTGCTTTGTTACGAATGATGGCTCCATGTTAATCCTTCTTATTCTTAAAGATCCACTTCGTGCCAATTATAGATTTATCTATAGGTCGCTCTACAAGTCTCCAGACCTTCAACCGTTCGAACTGATTCAGTTCTTCTTGCATTGCGACAATCCAATCAGCGTCCAGAAGTGCTTCATTCACATTTTTCGGCTCAATTTTGCTGAGAAAATTGGAAAACAAGCACTCGTTTATTGTAGCTCTTCTGGTTTGGACTGAAGCAGAAGGATCACCAATGATATTTTATGTTGGGTGATTTCTAGTCCACTTGAAAGTATGTGGATACGTTTGTATGTGGTCTTGATTGGGATGTAGGTCTAAATAGGGAAGTCAGGGGTTGGCTTCAGATGTAGACGGTAAGTTATCTGAGACAGGAGTTTCTGAGTGTTCAGATGTTAAGGGGATTTCAGAATATTCTGGAGGTTGAATAGGTTGTACACTTACAGTTGGCAAGTGCACATCTGTTGTCGAAGCTTCACAAGTTCTTCTGATATTTGTTGACGAGAATGATCCGAGACTACGACGGGATCTTCAGTAATCCTGTCAGACACCAAATTTAAAACATTAGTTTTGGGCTTCTTAAAGTAGTCTTCATACAAATTCTCAAAGAGTTTATTTAAATCTGAATTTCTGCACTCTTTTCAGTTGACTCCATAGAAGTCGGCTTGTTATGTTCGGGTCCTGAAATGGTATGTTCAGAAGCCATCACCACTCCTTCATCAAATTTAACGTTGACGCTTTCATTGACTGTCTTGGTCTGCTTGTTGTAGACCCGGAAAGTGACTGACTCCTTCGAATATCCTATGAAAATACCTTCATCAGCTTTTTGATTAAATTTTCCAAGGTTGTCTTTGTCATTTAATATGAAGCATCTGCATCCAAAGACATGGAAAAATTTAACATTAGGTATCCGTTTGTTTATAAGTTCATACGGAGTCTTTCCGAATCGTTTATTAATAATTGATCGATTCTGTGTGAAACAAGCTGTTGCAACAGCTTCAACCCATAAGAATAACAGAAGGTTGGAATACGCCAACATCGTTCTTGCTGATTCCCTAGTGTCTGATTTCTTCGTTCAACGACACCATTCTGTTGTGGAGTACAAGCGGCTGAAAATTGATGTGTGATTCCTACAGAATTCAAAAATGATACAAGAGATTTGTTCTTGAATTTTGTGTCGTTACCTGATCTGATAGTCTGAACTGAAAGTTGCAACTTTACTTGAATTCTTCGGATGAAGTCTATAATGATTTCGGTAGCATCAGATTTGGACCGCAGGAAGAAAACCCATGTGTATCGTGAGTAGTCGTCGACTATTACCAATATATATCTTTTCTTGTTAATACTTTGTATTCTCATTGGTCCACATAGATCCATATGTAGCAGTTCCAGTGCTCTCGTTGAAGAATGTTCGGATTTGGACTTGTGTGAAGCTCTAGTCATCTTTCCTTTTTCACAAGCGGCACACAACTGCTCCTTTGAAATTTGAAAGTTGGTAGCCCTTTAACTAACCCGCCTTTTGCTAGGTTGGTTAATTCGTTAAAGTTCAGATGTGAAAGACACCGATGCCATAGCCAAGCTGTTTTAAATGTAGCTTTTGACAGTAAGCATACATCCTTTTTCAGATTAATGGTGGCTAGGTCAATGGAGTACAAGTTGGTTTTCCTGTTTCCTGCAAGGATTTCTTTTCCTTCTCCAGATCGAATGCTGCACCGATTAGCTTTGAAGTTGACTTCCAATCCTTTATCGCAAAGCTGTCCAATGCTAAACAAGTTGTGACCAAGACCGTCAACATAGAAGACCTTCTGAATGGTAATTTTATCGTATGCAAGACTCCTATAACCTTTGATCGGACAAAACTGATCGTTCCTAAATCTGACCGTCCCACAGAACTTTTCTACAAAGTTAGTGAGTGTTTCTCTTTGTCCGGTCATGTGCTTCGAGCATCCGGAGTCATGATACCATACATGATTTACCTATAAAACGAAATAGCACATCAGGTACCCACTTATAGTTGGTTACTTTTGATTTTGGTAAATCATGCAGTTGATGATGCTTTTTCTCATCAGATATGTCTTTTATCTTAACAATTGATGATGATTTAGGTACCCACTTTTTAACAGTTCTTTTCGGTATCCACTTTTGTACAATTCGCGGCGGAACTATTTTTGAAAGATTATGATGTGGAACCTTTTTCTGTTTGAAAGATGGGTCCTTTTTCTTAAGTTGCCATACAAGTTTATAAGATTTTACAAGCAGTGATGTACATGAACTAGAATTCAAAGCAATTAAATCAGTTCGAGAGAATTTGATACAAGATTTATCAACAAATTCATTATTACAGATAGAATTTTCAAATTTGCTATTTCTATCTGTAACAATATTTTTCTTCACTCGCCACTCATGTTTTATTTTCTGGTTTTTCTGTTCTCTCTGCTTTTTTCGCCAAACTTGCTTCCGAGAACCGTTCACAATATAATCTGACATAGAAGAAACATGAGAATTAGTGATCTTAGAAACTTGTTTCTTCTGTAAAGGTTTCTTACCTTTTGAAGTTTGGACTTTGAGTGCAATTGAGTCCTTTGTAGAAGATGATTCACCTTTTTCATATTTAGGAGTATCAAAAGTAACTTTTGTTTTCTCCTTCTTTTGTTGCAAACTTGGTGAATTTTCAGATGCTTTCTTTGAATCTGTGGATATTATTTGCAGAATTCTAACAGGTTCTTTAAGATCATCAGATTGTTTGTTATGTAAAGGTTTTACAAATTCATCAATTTTAACAAACATCTCTTCTAATGAATTAATATCACAGTTCATACACAGATCAAATTCTATTTCAGAGTTGATAGATACAAGTGAAGTTGAAGATAATGGATCTGATAATATTTTGTTCTCAGGCTGTTTTTGTAACTTATGTTCCAGAATTTTAAGTTCAGCCTTAAGAGTTTGATTTTCTGTCTCAAAATTTGTAATTTTCAATTCGAGATCTGAGTTTAACTTTTCAAGAATTGAAACTGGTAAATATAACTTTTGAGATTGAGTAGTAGATTCAGATAGATCATTTTCAGAATATGTCTGAATATACTCCTCTTTAATGTCAAAATTATTATTTGATTCATTTACTTCTGTTATAGTCAACAAAATTTTGTATTTTATCTGATCTTAATCTTTTTGATTCTTCACTAGATTCTACCTCATCTGATGCTTTCATGAAAATCATTTTTAATCCTGGATTCATATATCTGACATCATATAAAGTCGGTGAATTTGAGATAGCTTTTATCAGATATTTAGGATTTTCCCAACCAATATTAGATTTAAAATTGTAAAATTCTGTGTCTTTTGGTTGATTTAAATAGATAGTTTGATCTGTTTGGCCTCTTTTGATAAATTCATCTTCCATTTTCTTAATTTTATCATAAAGCTTAGTTCTTTCTTCAAAAATGGCATGATATTTTACGAAAAAATTTGAAGCCTCTAATTCTGCCAAACTCAGTTTTTCTTGTAGGTCAGATATATTGTTATTAAGTTCTTGGATTTTTCTTTGAAGTTCATTTGCTTTGTCTTACAAATCTGAAACTGCTCGTAATGCCAATGCTTTATCCTTGGAAAAATCTAAGACTAATGCATGTTCATTACGTAACTTATTTTCTAAGGAGTGAGCATGTTTCTTTTCAGCCTTTAATGATTTTTCAAATTTCTTAAGCATAAAGGCCATTTGTGTTAATTTTTCTTCAAGCAAACAGGAATCATCATTTTCAGAGTCAGAATTAGAATTTACCTCTAGTGATTCTGAACTGTCTGATTTTTCCGACTCTGATTCATCAGTATCCTTTTCTTTGCTGCATCCATCTTTTCCTGTTGCCATCAACGCGAATTCATCAGCCACTTCCTCATCAGACTCTGTTTTCCTCATTTTCTTCATCTGTTAACCCAACTCAGACCTCATCTTCTGCTATCAATGCTGACTCACTCATTTTCGATTCATTGAAGACTTCTGATTTCAAGCAGATATTAGCATCCTCATCGAATATGTCTTCATCCTCTGATAACTGTAGCCAATGATCATCCTCTGCCATAAAGGCTTTTCCATCTTCCTTTTCTTTGGCTAGGAGAGCCTTTCTTGTGTAGTATTCAGAGTTTTGACTACTGGCATTCTACATTCACGAGTAAAGTGTCCTGGTTTTCCACAATTGTAGCACTTTTGCTCTGTTTCTTTCTTGGCTGATTTATCAGATTTTTCATATTTTTCAGCTATCCTGCCACTACTCTCACCAGCTTTTTCATATTTATCCTTCTTTTCAAACTTCCTTGAGCCAGTCTTGTAGCGCATTTTGTTGTTGGTTGGCTTACGATAGAATTTCTTTTGGAATGCCTTAGTAAGTAAGGCCATCTGCTTTTTCATCTCTTCTATCTCGGAATCAGCGGATGAATCTGATGTGTCTGATTCGGAAGAGCTACTCCTAATGACTGCCCGTTTCTCCTTTTTCAGCTTATACTTATATTTCTTTTCTGTCAATAAAGCCAAAGGGTCAACGGTTTCTTTCTCGGCTTTCTTTTTGCCAGATATTTTCCTCAAAACAACCTCTTGATAGTTATTGAGGTTTTCAAAAATCATGTGGAAGTCCATCTCTTCAATGTCTTTCGTTTGTTGGATAATCATCGCATACTATTCCCATTCTGGGTTAAGTACGTTTAAGAACTTGACATTGATATCAAGATTGGACTTTGTAACCCCATTTCTTTTAATCTCACTTACCAGACTTACAAACCGCAAGTAAGTGATTTCTAGTAATTCTCCTTCTCGTGCTCTAAAATTCTCGAAAGTCATCAGATTGTTCCTTGCTCTATTGGTTGCAGCCCTGTGGGATCCCCTCATTAACTTGCACACCTCATCCCAGATGGATTTGGCGGTCTTTGTGTTTGTAATACAGGTATAGATGTCATTAGGGATTGAGATCAGTAACAACTTCCTAGCTGTTTTGTCCCCTAATTTTCTTCTTTTATGTGCCTCAGTTAAGTTTGTAACCTCAACAGTTCTTGGTGGAATTGGGGGGTTTCCAGTGGGTACACCAGGGATTGTCTCCATGAATACAGTTGGTCCGTCAGTTACGGATTTTAGCATTTCTTCCGAGAGATCATGGAAACTGATAAATTCTAAAAACCTTTCCCTCCACTGTACGTATTCTCCCCAATAGAGAATTGGAGGTTTCGTCTCTGATCCCATGGCAAGCGCGTCTTTTGACATTATGACAAATAGATAGGAAACTTTCCAAGATCGAATGATCTTTGATTGAAATTGAATCAGTTAATCAACTATTTAAAATTGATCAAACTTTGAAAGAATGTTGAATGAAACTCGAATGAACAAGATAATCAACTCAAATGATGAGTTGAACAACTCGATTAATGAATGAATAAAACTCGAACCAATGTTTAATCAACTCGAATCTATAACAAATGAACTTGTTAGAAGTATGTAACTCGAATTAAGTAAAGACTCAACTCGATTGAGTTAGAATAAAACTCGAATCAATAGGGAATGAAACTCGATTGATTTTATGTGTAACTCGATTGGTTCTATGTGCAACTCGAATTAAACTAAGTGTAACTCGAATGAATATATGTGCAACTCGAATTAAACTAAGTGAACTCGAATGAATAAATGTGCAACTCGAATTAAAATAAGTGTAACTCGAATGAATATATGTGCAACTCGAATTAAACTAAGTGTAACTCGAATGAATATATGTGCAACTCGAATTTTCTTTCATTTGAACTTGATCAACTCGAATTGAATTTAGTTCAATTCGAATGGAATGCACTACCAATTTGAATGTAAGATACCTAAGAGCTCTGGTACCAATTGTGAAATGTGAATCCTATATATCAATCAACAATCAATACAATTAATCAAGAACAAAATCAAGAACACTAACCAAATGCTTGGATTTATCACAGATTCGATTACAAAGGAGAATGAGAATGACTTGCACTGTTGCCCTAATTCTCTGGAAATCTGTGCGTACAAAATGAGAGAATGTCAGATCTGTCAATCCTATTACAAAGTCAACTATCTATTTATACAATTTACAACTATGAACAAATTACAAAATAAACCCTAGACTTTAATTTTCATCAACAAAAGCTATTCCAACATATTTTCAAATATATCTGCAGACTTCGACATTGCACCAAACTCAGTGATTAGGCATATATGTCGCTTCTATGGTCTATAGCCAGAGCCGGTAGACCTACCCAGGAAGAAAACCACAATGTAGCTTGTGTGCATAAGGGTATTTAGGTCTTTTAGTTGAGAAGTGTCAGTTATCACGGGATACTGACAGGGTCGAGTAGAGGTAACATGTAAATGAAAATGATATATTTACAGGAGATAGTGGTGCATCAGATCATGTATTCACTATAAAGCTGACTGGACATTATTTTTGATAACTGAGCCGGAGGAAGCTAAGTTGAAAAACGCTGAGAGCTGAGAGTTGAGAAAGGATTTGAAGAAAGGATAATCTTATCCAAATTGTGTCGGCTGGGTAAACCACATAATCTATCAAACCCTTGATGACTTGATATTGAAAAAGACGTAATGGACCCAGTGAAGCAAAAACTTAACCTCACCAGCTCCTCAGTTGTCTCACAAAAGACTTCTGTTTCATATATCACGGAGATTATAGCAAATTTCTATCAATATATCATTTGGATATTATTGATATTGAAACAAGGAAGACAACAGCTTTGGTCTCCAACTTTGGTCTCCAACTTTATTCAGTGCACATTGAGTCTAGAGCGAAAATGTCATATCAAGACACATTGAGTCAATAGTCCACAAAAAGCATGTCCAAAGTGATATAGGGAGAACAAATATGAGTGATACTTACTGATAAGTATTTCACGGTGATTTTATGGAAAACTTATCACTATCAACATCAAACAGCGCTAAAAATAGGTCACATAGTGTGAGACCCTCTGATTTCTCAAAGGTCCCAAGTCAAGGCCCAGTAGCAACGCATTATCAATCATGAAACTAAGATAAAATTTACAATTGCGGAAATAAAATTAATTACAAACAGAGACAGAATTTTAAGTAGCAAGGTACAAATATCTAGACTATTACATCAAATCACATAATATAAACTAGACCCGAACCCCAAAGCTCAATCATCAGCTAAGTACCAAGGTGTTGGAACAGGTTCTAATGTACTTCAAGCTCTTTCAAGTCCCGACCTAAGAACTAGGTCCAGCCAATCCTTTGCCTTTACCTGAAAAATAATGCAACAACGGGTAAGCTTATTTGCTTAGTGAGAATGTAGAATTTCACATTTAACATGCAATTATGAACGCGGAAGCACATGCACTGCACTCGGCTCATGCACGGCTCAGCTCTATATGCACTGCACTAGGCTCATGCACAGCTCAATCTCGAAGGGTCATTGGCCAATTAATGCTCTTTTGATGCGCGGCTTTGCTCAGCTCCCAGTTATAAAACTGTTGTTGCTCTTGAGACTTTTAGACAAATTCATAAGGAATGCTCGGATGATGATAAATCCATACACACGCATCATTAGTGGGGATCAGCCACGTACTGGGCTAGCTACCAGTAAAAGCTCTATATGGATATCATCGGAATGCTCAGCTCTAGCTACCCTCTGTGCTTTCATCACGTAAATCAGCACATCATAAGCATAACATTAACCCAACACTGAGCAATAGTGATGGTGTTAAGCTTAACAATCAAGTGACTCGTCAAAAAATCGAATCTAGAAGAAGAAATACTCAGCTCAACAAATCATAGTAAATATACTATGACAATATTTCAATAAGCTCATGATCAGAATATCAATAAATCAGAATCATGCAACAAAAGTCTCAATTCACATAATATGCAGTTAAAGTGAAATCTATAACTCACTGTTACTGGCTATTTGTGCTCTTTTACTTTCTGGCTCTGGCTCTGTTGCTCACAATCTGTAGTGGATAGAACCACTATCTGACTTATATCAGACTTTCAGATGCTCGTCATTTTGCTCGTTGCTCAATCTGTTATTAATATCATTCCTGATATTTATTAGCTCTTATATCATCTGAATAATATATATTCAGTGTTCATCATTTATGCTCAAGATTCATTCGTTGGTCTTTGATCCCACAATCTTATATTTTGATCATATTAGCATCAATCTCAAAGTCTTATAAAGTTACATTTCTGAAATCTGATCATTCATATTTATATAAGGAATTCTGTTGTTATATTTTGAATCATAAAAACCACATCCGGATTAGGACCATCCGAATTCGGACCATCCGAATTCGGATCATCCGGTTTCGGTTCTAAGTCATCCGAAATGGTACATCCGAAGTTCATCCGAGTTCGGACCTTCTTCCGTCCGAAACGGTACTTTATCCGAAATTGATAATATCCGAACTCGAATCATCCGAGTTCGGACCAATACTTAACAAAATATTTATTTGTTATCCGAAGTATGGGACCGATATGGATTTCATCCGAATTTCGTGGTCCGAAATGGGACATCATCCGAATTCGGGTCATCCGAATTCGGATCCCACACTTGTTATTTTTTTCCAGAAATTGTTCTTGGTGTTCTTCATACGGATTTTTCATATTAATTCCCAAAAACACTTTTTAGTAACATGCAATGTTATATATTGATATAATAACATTATTGGAGTGTTTTTATACATTTTTCCCTATCAATAACATCCTAATTGAAGTAAGATCATCCAAAAATATGATATTTTTGTCAAGAACTCTTCTTTTGTTAAAATTCCGATTTTCTTCAATATTTGAATAATCCAAGCATCAAATTTTGTTTCTATTTCATTTATTTGTTTCAATTCATCATAATCTATCATAATTTTATACATGCAACCAAAAATCTTCACATTTTAATCTTAGATTTCGGTTTCTAATAAAACCGAACAAATTTCTTGAAATTATAGAGTTTAGTCAATAATTACCTCAAAAATCTTGTAGATTGTTGTTGATCTTTGATTCTTGTAACTCCTTTGTCTTGAATCTTCAATTGATTGTAGCAATTTATGGAATTTTGATGAATTTGTAATGTTGGCCGTATATGTAGAGAGAGAGTGGAGAGAGAGAGGTTTGATGATTAATGATCTTAATTGATCATTAATTTTGCTTTTATATATAAATTTATTATTTTTGCTATTTTACCCACTAAACTTTTGTATTTTACATATCTTTTAATTTAATCATCTCTAATAATTTATAACAAAATATAATTCAATTAAATAATCTTTGAACTTAATTAATTACATAACTAATAATGTAGTTAAATTTACATTATTTGGATCAAAAACTAAATAAAAGACTGAGATAAAAGCTGGGTTGTTACAGAATGGGCTCCACCACGCACAAACTTCGTCCCTGAAGTTAGATATGTTCGAACAGATTTGGGCAGATAGTTTTTATGATATCCTGATTCCCAAGACTGATACGAACCTTTGTGGTGTTTCCACTGAACGAGCACCAACTGTATTTCATATCTTTTATTTCTTTGAGATTCTCAAGCACAGGAAACTCAAATTTCTTTTCAGAATTTCATATTTGATTCATTATTTCACTTGCTCGATCATTTTAGGAATTCTGAATTATTATTCATACTCGTATTATATGAGTTTTATGCTTTTCGCCATATTCAATCCAGATAGCAACTCAATACATGAGTTAGCTCATATATCTCTTTCATTCGATCTTGAGCCAGTTATAGCTTTTAAATCTCTCATCTGTATTGTAAAATTTTCATTTGCTATCTTATACAATCACATAAGAGATTTTTAGGATTTCTGATTATCAGTGATATAGTCACTTTGTGGGCTTTTGAGATTTAACTTTATATCTCATACAATTTAGCCTGCAGCTCAATATATATCAATTAGCTCAGATCTCTTTTTCATTTTCCTTTGAAACTAGCTGTAAAACTTTTGGGAGTCTGATATCTGTACTTTATGTTTCTTTTATTGATGATGTTAAAATCATCAATCGCTTAGCCGATTTTCTGACTTGTGCTGACTTCTTATGAAGACTTATACTTTTCTTTGCTCTATCAAACAAATGAAATCTATCCTCCGGCGCAACAATTGGAGTTAACTCTTCATGTAGCGACTTCACCTCACCTACCTTGGTCTCAATTTGCGCTGTCATATCCGCCAAATCTTTTATGTATGCAGTCTCTTGAGAAGTAAAATCCTCCAAGAAGATCGAATGTTAGAAGCCAAGAATGAGAGTTTGAGGCAAAATGTTTGAAATGTTGTATTTAGAGCTTGTCGAACAAAACAGAAGTTATAATCGATCACATTTTCTTCGCAACGATTTCAACAGTTGATGGATATTTCAAACAAACCAAATATGATCCCGAATTTGAAGAGATCATACGCTTTAGAATCTTCCAGCGAATAAGAACATTAGTGACATGGAAAACAAATGTTATTCAGAATCGAATTCCAGGGAAACGATTTGATAGAAACCGACAATTTTCTTAGGCTTTCTCGGTGTGATTCGTTAAATATAACGGCAGCATCTGTTATTGAAGTCAGATCTCGAGTTACCAGAGTTCCGAAACCGTCTCCACGACCATTTACATCATCTTCTACTTTATGGCCATCGCCTTCCTCTATTAATTTACTGTGTAATTCGGTCAAGAGGCTTCGACAAAACTATAATCTTTAATTCTGTTTAATTATATGTATAGACTTAGGTTTGAATCTTCATTGGTGAATTTCTGAATTTGAATTACTTTACTATTTTGACGGAAGCTTTTCATTTTATTTGCATTTAGATGGAATAAGAATTCCATTTTAGATATCTCACTAGTCTCGCGTCGACATAGGGAGAATCCATTCTTACATTTATTTTGGCTTCTGACGGCTTTTCATAAGCCATTCATGGCTAATCGCTTGGCTTAACAAAGTTCTCAATCTATTTCTTTATCACTCTCGCTTTGTGCCTCTGACTTCTTTGATTTCAATTCAAATTGTTATTCGGTGTTTAACAATTTGATTCAAACACTTTTCTCATTAATATTTATTAGATCAACTACTTCTACCTCTGTCTCATTATAAGACACGCTGTAATCTTTCATATTACAAGGATTTACGAAGTAGCTTGTGTTTTGGATTATATTTCAATTTCTCTCGGTTTTGAATCATACACTATTCAGATTACAATACCTATATTGTCTATAGGTATTATTTCTTATTGGAAATGTATTTATATCGTAATTTCAACTTATACGACCCATATGTCATCCGCATTATTCACTATCGATGACAGGGTTGTACAGTTAACTCACTAATTATGTTGGAATTGGAATTCATATGGTAACGGAATTAAATCATTTTAGCATATAAGAAAAACTTAGTATTAGTTACCATTGTGGTCTTTTGGCGTCTCTGGTGTCTCCTCTGCATCCTCAGCAGTTATATGGAAAGCTCGCGCCTTTGCTGTAGGTATCATTGTAGTACTTTGTTGGATTGCTCTGCCAACTGGTTGTTCCTGATTAGTAAGCACACGTGCATTTGGACAATGTTTGGCATAATGTCCACGCTCACCACAGTTGTAGCATACGTCGTTTCTTTCTGGGCACTCATCGCTTCCATGTCCAATCCGGTTACAAGTGTAACAGGTCACATCTCTAGGGTTGCAGCGTCCGCTATGAAATTTGTTACAACGTTTACACAGTCGTGCTCCTGACTGTATGGAATAGACTCTTGTCTTCTGAGGCGTAGAGGATGCTTGTGACTGCTGCTGACTGGACTTTGATGAACCGAAGAATCTACCAGATTTCTGTTTCTTAGGTGGAGATGGACATGTAGGACTTACAGCCATCATAACGGGTTCACAACTAGAATCTGTGAATTCCCGCTCCAACATTCTTGCTGCTTCCACTATACTGAGATACGTCGTGAACTTTATGCTACTCATTTGTCTTCTATATGTTGGATTTAGACCCAGTCTGAATCGATTTATCTTACGCTCTTCTGTTGCTACTTGATATGACGAGTAGCCGCAAAGTCTCGAGAACTCATGCTCATATTCATCAACGGTCTTGGTTCCTTGTTTCAATTGCATCAACTGCATCTCGAGTTCGTCTTGTTTATCTGTTGGACAGTATTTGGCGTTCAACATCTCCAAAAACTGCTCCCAGTCCAATGTCGTAATTGCTTCCTCACCATAGATGCTCCTTTGTGTTTTCCACCAGTCTCTAGCAGCTCCAACGAACAGCGCTGTAGCAAACTTAACTCTATTGCTGTCCAGACATTCTGAGATACTGAAGATCTCTTCAGTATGACTTACCCAATCTAACGCTTTTATTGGGTCTACTGTGCCTTCAAACGTTAAGGCACCACTCGCTTTGAAATCTTTGAATCTACAGCCTTTTGGCTGCACAGCTCGTTTATTGACGTGCTCATCATCAGAATCGGATTCGCTTGACTGTTCAGTTTGCTTCTTTTTATATTTATTTCTCTTTTCAGTTTTCTTTATTGATTCAATTTGTTCTAGCATAAACTTGTTTTGTTGCTCATTATTCTGGGTTATTAGTTGTTGCATCATTTCCAGGACTTGCTCTGGGGTCATGCCACCTGATGGTCCACCTTCTCCTGACATAGCTCTGAAATTCAAATCACTAAACATTTAGATCATTAGCCTAGCACATTGTACCCTTTCATGCCCCATCCTACTAGTCTCTGAAACCTATCTTAGTTCAAGCCATCCTATCATGATTGATACTATAACATTGCACAAGTTTGAGATCATTGTATTACACGTAATACAATGATTCACTCAAACTATTGCTCTGATACCATCCTGTGAGACCCTCTGATTTCTCAAAGGTCTCAAGTCAAGGCCCAGTAGCAACGCATTATCAATCATGAAACTAAGATAAAATTTACAATTGCGGAAATAAAATTAATTACAAACAGAGACAGAATTTTAAGTAGCAAGGTACAAATATCTAGACTATTACATCAAATCACATAATATAAACTAGACCCGAACCCCAAAGCTCAATCATCAGCTAAGTACCAAGGTGTTGGAACAGGTTCTAATGTACTTCAAGCTCTTTCAAGTCCCGACCTAAGAACTAGGTCCAGCCAATCCTTTGCCTTTACCTGAAAAATAATGCAACAACGGGTAAGCTTATTTGCTTAGTGAGAATGTAGAATTTCACATTTAACATGCAATTATGAACGCGGAAGCACATGCACTGCACTCGGCTCATGCACGGCTCAGCTCTATATGCACTGCACTAGGCTCATGCACAGCTCAATCTCGAAGGGTCATTGGCCAATTAATGCTCTTTTGATGCGCGGCTTTGCTCAGCTCCCAGTTATAAAACTGTTGTTGCTCTTGAGACTTTTAGACAAACTCATAAGGAATGCTCAGATGATGATAAATCCATACACACGCATCATTAGTGGGGATCAGCCACGTACTGGGCTAGCTACCAGTAAAAGCTCTATATGGATATCATCGGAATGCTCAGCTCTAGCTACCCTCTGTGCTTTCATCACGTAAATCAGCACATCATAAGCATAACATTAACCCAACACTGAGCAATAGTGATGGTGTTAAGCTTAACAATCAAGTGACTCGTCAAAAAATCGAATCTAGAAGAAGAAATACTCAGCTCAACAAATCATAGTAAATATACTATGACAATATTTCAATAAGCTCAAGATCAGAATATCAATAAATCAGAATCATGCAACAAAAGTCTCAATTCACATAATATGCAGTTAAAGTGAAATCTATAACTCACTGTTACTGGCTATTTGTGCTCTTTTACTTTCTGGCTCTGGCTCTGTTGCTCACAATCTGTAGTGGATAGAACCACTATCTGACTTATATCAGACTTTCAGATGCTCGCCATTTTGCTCGTTGCTCAATCTGTTATTAATATCATTCCTGATATTTATTAGCTCTTATATCATCTGAATAATATATATTCAGTGTTCATCATTTATGCTCAAGATTCATTCGTTGGTCTTTGATCCCACAATCTTATATTTTAATCATATTAGCATCAATCTCAAAGTCTTATAAAGTTACATTTCTGAAATCTGATCATTCATATTTATATAAGGAATTCTGTTGTTATATTTTGAATCATAAAAACCACATCCGGATTAGGACCATCCGAATTCGGACCATCCGAATTCGGATCATCCGGTTTCGGTTCTAAGTCATCCGAAATGGTACATCCGAAGTTCATCCGAGTTCGGACCTTCTTCCGTCCGAAACGGTACTTTATCCGAAATTGATAATATCCGAACTCGAATCATCCGAGTTCGGACCAATACTTAACAAAATATTTATTTGTTATCCGAAGTATGGGACCGAAATGGATTTCATCCGAATTTCGTGGTCCGAAATGGGACATCATCCGAATTCGGGTCATCCGAATTCGGATCCCACACTTGTTATTTTTTTCCAGAAATTGTTCTTGGTGTTCTTGGTGTTCTTCATACGGATTTTTCATATTAATTCCCAAAAACACTTTTTAGTAACATGCAATGTTATATATTGATATAATAACATTATTGGAGTGTTTTTATACGTTTTTCCCTATCAATAACATCCTAATTGAAGTAAGATCATCCAAAAATATGATATTTTTGTCAAGAACTCTTCTTTTGTTAAAATTCCGATTTTCTTCAATATTTGAATAATCCAAGCATCAAATTTTGTTTCTGTTTCATTTATTTGTTTCAATTCATCATAATCTATCATAATTTTATACATGCAACCAAAAATCTTCACATTTTAATCTTAGATTTCGGTTTCTAATAAAACCGAACAAATTTCTTGAAATTATAGAGTTTAGTCAATAATTACCTCAAAAATCTTGTAGATTGTTGTTGATCTTTGATTCTTGTAACTCCTTTGTCTTGAATCTTCAATTGATTGTAGCAATTTATGGAATTTTGATGAATTTGTAATGTTGGCCGTATATGTAGAGAGAGAGTAGAGAGAGAGAGGTTTGATGATTAATGATCTTAATTGATCATTAATTTTGCTTTTATATATAAATTTATTATTTTTGCTATTTTACCCACTAAACTTTTGTATTTTACATATCTTTTAATTTAATCATCTCTAATAATTTATAACAAAATATAATTCAATTAAATAATCTTTGAACTTAATTAATTACATAACTAATAATGTAGTTAAATTTACATTATTTGGATCAAAAACTAAATAAAAGACTGAGATAAAAGCTGGGTTGTTACACATAGATTTGTTAATCTATCATGTAAACACGATTCTACGGAAATCTGAATGTTACTTGTTTGATATTTTTTCTGGCGAGGTTGTAATTTTTTTTAAGGGGAGAGAAGTTTGTATGTTGTTTGTTGTAGGAGGAGAGTAATACAACTTGCAGGGGGAAAGTGAATTCTTAAAGTAAAATCTCTCATGTGATCTTTGTTCTGAAGTTGAATGTAATATCTTTATTCTTTAGAGTTTGATCTTCATCTATATGATCATCAAGAGGGGGAGAAATGATTATTTTCAGAGACATAAGATTCAAGATAGGACAGGTAGTTTGTTCAATCAGTTGAAGAGAAGATCGGAGAAGAACAAATAGAATCATATCAAAGGTACTAAAGAGTTTGCTGAGATAGTATTTGTAGCTGATTTTGCTAATTCATAAAATCAAGGGGAAGAATACAACGAATTCGTGATTCAAGGGGGAGTGTATTCTATCAGAGAAGATAAGATCAAAAAGATGAAAAGAATTTAATAAAGTTCATGATTCAAGGAGGAGAGTGTTTTAACTAAGAAGGGAAGATCAGAGAAGACGAGACATGAAGATCATAAAGACAGGGATAAAGCTCGTAAAAAATAAAACATTAAAGGTCATTGAAGATGAATTTTCAAAAGACTGAAGATTCATACATGTTTAGTTTTTATTTGTACTTTCCGTTGTTACTGTAAGGTCATTGTGTTGTATTGTTTTCATATAGTTTTTTTTCACCTCTAATGGGAAGATTGTTAGGTATAAATAATAGAAGTGAAAACAACAATATATAGTAATTTTGAAAGTCTTTCATTTGAATTTGAGCTTCAAAGTGTACTCAAGAAGTGTGAAAGAGAAATCATCCAATTAAATGCAATATTCATTCCAGTTGTGTATGATTCACCTAGATCTAGATCTAACAATACTTCGAAAACAACAAAAAAAAAAAGCGTATTTGTTATATTTTTTTTCAATTATTTCTATAAAAAAAATTCTCTACCACTACCACTACCACTACCAATACTAATGCTATTATACGCACGAATTATAAAATCTCGGGTTACTAAATGAATTGATATTGTTTTGGTTTATGTGTATGGAAGTTACATGTGTTGGTCACTATTCACTTTGTTTTGGGGGGTTGAAGGTCTTGTATATGCTTCTTCGTAGTTACGTCTTGAAGATAGTGGTTAGCTTCTTCGCCAACAAATCCTGAAGCTAGTATTAAGCTTCTTCGCCCATAAGTTTGGAAGCTATTGTTAGCATCTTCACAAATGTAGTTTGGAAGTTATTAGTGAGCTTCGAAATATATGTTATGCACGTGCATTATGGCCATAAAAGGGATCCCTACTGGGTGCTGGGAGTAGGTGGCTCCAAATTCACTTACAATTTAGTAAGTGGTGGGTTAATTTCTTTAATTCACCCCAGCAAGTATTCATGTATTCTGTCTCACTTACTACTTGAGCGATTTAAGTGCTACTATTGTCACTGATTAGTATTATACATGCCCAGTTTACGATTTATTTACTCCTTAAGCATTCGCTTAGTGGTTTTGAACTTTTTAGGAAGTAAAAATAAACACAAAGGCATAAGCTTAGCATGATATTTACCTCAACTTTCTTAGTAATATTCTAGGAAGGGTAGAGAATTGTCCTACCGTTATTAATGTAATAGTTAGTTATAAAACTTGTGTAGTACATAAGGTGCAAATACTACTATTACTATTCGCTTGTATTGTAGGTTTATGACAATGTTACAATAATTTCATTAATGTTTTTTCTTCTTGAGAGTTTATCTTAATTATTATTGCAAGGGTGTCTCAGAATTTGTTGCATGTAACGAGTTAATTTTGTACTCAATAAAAGAATATTGTATTTTTAAGGGTTTAATATGAAAAAAACCAACATGTTTTTCATATTTTTTGTGGTTTAGTCCCTCCGTTTTATTTTTTACTAATGAAATCCTTAAGTTATATATTTGTTTGTGATTTTTTGGAATTTCTCTTTCTTTTTTCAAAAAAGTTTTCTAGTTTGTGGACTTTTTGGAGAAAAGTCAGGGTTAATTATGGAATAAAAAAACAGAAACAAAACTTTTCTGGAAACCGGATTGAAAACAATAACTTGAGGACTTTCTTAGGCAAAAATAACACGAAGGGACTAAATCGCAAAAAACATGAAAACAGTTGGTTTTTTCATATTAAACCCTTAACTAAATGTAGAAAATGCAGCTTTTTTGTTTCTTGTCATATTTTAACCAACACTTATCGACTTTTTATCATTACAAATGATCAAATTTACTATTTCTTAAAATATTTAAAAGTATGTTACCCTTTTATGGTGACAATCTTAATTAGTTTGTAACCTGAAGTAAAATTTAACCTTAAATATATGTAACGAAACATTATGTAAATATACTCAAAAAAGAAATTAAAATTGTGATTACAATGGAAAGATTACTAACTTATATTAATGAAATAAAATGAATTACAACTAAAAATATTTAACAAATTAACAATCTACGATGAAAATGAGGCTTGTTACAAACTTGCATATTGCAATTGTCGTAGCATAGGGGTGAGGGTTTATAATAATTGTATATTTGATGTCTGGTGGATCTATAGGCCTTCTTAATTGAGAACCAAATGCTAACTTGAAAAAATAATGTACAAATCTAACCAAAATCAAAAGATTTAAAATGAAACCAACACATACAATTGGAGTTTGTAGGCCCTGATACTTGAGAAATAAATGTTGGTAATTTGGAAACACAATTTATGAAAGGGTGTTACTTCATGCACCACATCTACATCCTATAATTGACCTAAAATATGCATTTTTTCATAACTCATCATTATACTTTATTTGTTTACACACTTTTGTCCAATCATAATATAAATATTTATAGGTCAAATGCATAGAGGTGGTGCATGAAGAAATAGCCTTTATGAAATCCACCGATAAATAATAACATTTGAAAAGAGACCAACATCATACCCTACTTAGACTCTTCACAGTATCAAAGTCAAATGCAGACTTCCGTAGAGTATAAAAACTTCTTCACTCTGTAGGCATCAACAAAGGTTATCATTTTCAACGCTCTTCAAATCTCTATCACTACCATCTATGCTAATGTGACTTAAAATAATATTCCACTTTCTAATAGTAACTACCGTTAATTAGAAATCTAACTAGGTATACTTTCAAGTGCTGAATATGTGCCGATAATAGCGCATACCACGCCCGCAAATATCATCGACGAGCAAACTGTTATCTGCAAGAAACAAGAACATAAGGGGATGAATATGAGCAAGAGAAGCATACGGATGTGCGTTGTTTAGGTAGATTCAAACTTATTGTTAATATGAACCATCACAAACGATTTTAGAATAATAGTATAAAGTTCTAACCCATACAATTTCAAAATCGCAACAAATCAAGTCATTTCTCAAATTACAACAAAAATTAAAATTTGATCATTACTCATGGGATAATAAAAGTATAGAATTTTTAAAATTATAATATTAAAGGGAAATATATGTACCAATAAAGGATTGATGCAATTAATTATATTAATTTATAGTATCTAAAAATCTTTGATATATTATTTTGAAACATCTCAATCTTAGTATATTTAGCTATTTAATATAACTTTTATTATGATTAGCGATGTAAATTAGCGTTGAATCAAATAAAAGTTATCGTCAAAGATTAAATGTGATAATTATTTGAAGTTAAGGTTAGGGGTACAGATTGTCAAATTGCTTAACTTCCAATCACTTAACACGTTTCATATGACTCACCTGCTCATTTTCATTTCATCACAATTTAAACCAAGAAACGTCTCCTTCTCTCACTGTATTTGATCTTCTCTCAAAGATTACAAACTCATTCCTTTGTGAAATTTGAATATTCAAGTTGTATTATATTCATTTGGTGATAAGCTACAAGAATCAAATATCATAACAAGGTAATTTTACCCTCTTATTAGTATAATGTCTGGCATATTGGGCTTTTAGGGTTTTTGCCTTATTAGGGTTTTCTTTGTGTTCTATATATAGGGCTCTACTATTGTAAGATTGCCCATCTTATTGTATTCTTTTCTTAAGTTTGCAATATAATAAAACTCTCACTACAATACACAGTTATCAGTGACGGAAATTTGCGACATAAATATCCATCTCCAATTTGCAACGGATTTGCAACTTATTTGCGATGGATTTCCAGTTTGTCGCAAGTTAATCACAAAACCTTGAATATTACAATATTTTCTTGTTTTAATTATATTCTGTCGCAATTTCGTCCCAAACAGTGACGGAAATTTGCGACGGAAATATCCATCTCCAATTTGCAACGTATTAGTGATGGATTTGCGAAGAATTTCCAGTCTGTCGCAAGTTCATCGCAAAACCTTGAATCTTATAATTTTTTCTTTATTTTAATTATATTTAGTCGCATTTCCGTCGCAAAGCAATTCTGTCCCAAACAGTGACGGAAATATCTATCTCCAATTCGCAACGGATTTGCAACGTATTAGTGATGGATTTGCGAAGGATTTCTAGTTTGTCGCAAGTTCATCGCAAAACCTTGATTCTTATACTTTCTTCCTTATTTAATTATATTCCATCGCAATTCCATTCCAAACTTTTAAATATTTGGGTGAATATATTTCATCATGGAATCAGAAATATCGATCTATGTTTGATTATTCCTTTGAAGTTCTTCTATCAAGCACCAGTTTCTGTCGATCGAAATCAGTGTTGGGCGTGGGATTTGGTTCTGTCGATCGAAATCAGTGTTAGGTGTGGAATTTGGTTCTATCGAAAATGATTTTGGTCTGATTTTGATCGTTTCTGTTGAAATTGCTTGAGGCCGTCTCTGTCTCTGTCGAAATCGAAACTTGATCGATATATTTTTATATAATTACGATATGGCTATTCCTTGCTATATTGTCGCTATGTTGCTGTGATTTTGCATTAGCATTAACCATTCGCATGCTCTATTAGTTTGTTGCGGCTTTATTTGTTTAGTTTTGCGGTTTTGTGCTATTGGTTATGGGGTATTTACTCGTTGGTAGTTCTGTTGGTACTCGGTTGGTGTCGTGGTTATATATTGTTATTTGCTCAAGTGTTATTTCATTGGTTATTCTATCATGGTGGTGGAAAATATGATTCATTGCAAGCTATTAGCACTCAGTTGGATGGTAAGAATTATGGTTATTGGAGTTATATGATGAAAAATTTCTTGCGTGGAAAGTCTATGTGGGGATATATTTCTGGTACTAATGTTAAACCTACTGATGTTGATGCTACCGATTATGCGATCGCTATTTGTTAGGCACAAAAAGGCCTCAGTCAAACCTGTTATACATCTTAGGGGAGATTATTAATCAAACATGTTTGATGCACTTAAAGGTATAATTTAAGGCCTGTTAATGCCTTATTGAAACCTGATAAGTGATTTGCAATAATTAGTCAAAGCTGCTTACCCTGTTGCATTTGTTGTAACTAAGGCAGACTGTCCAAACTGTTCTATTCTGTTGACCAGACTGAACATAAACTGTCTACGCTACTCATGTATGTTGAGCAGCTTGGACAAATTCTAAGTGTTTTGTTCTTTGTGAACAGAATCTGTTCTTTGTGAACAGGATAAACACCTTATGGAATATGTTTCCATGTCCTCATGTATTGTTTGGACCAAAAGATCAGTTTACAAAGTCGAAGACAAAGTGGAAAAACAGAAACTGCTAACACTGCCCACGCTATTCTATTACATGAAGACAAAGTGGATATTTGAAATGGGTGACAGACCATTTCTTATATCAAAATTGATATACAGAAGATGAAAGGTTTAAAGTTGACATTCTTCTTTTAGTTAAAGCCTTCTGCAACAGAGACAAAAAGGAAAAGACAAAGATTCTGCAATGTAGAGACAAATGGTGCTTTGTCAGAACGTGCAGAAAAGTATTTTTGTCTTTTTGGAAAGACACTCCACTATCTCTACATCCAATGAGGAAGCTTCACTGGGATTCTCTGTAAGAGCATAAAAGGAAGCTTCTAATGAATGTGAGATAACCAAGAGTAAGATATATTCAGAACGTGCAAAGAAGTGTGTTTTCATGCATGCAAAGTCTTCTTAGAATAAAACAGTTGAGTGTGTCTAAGCTATTCTTGTTCAAGCTGTATGTCTGTCTTGTAAAAATAGTGAGTCCATCTTTGTGAGTGTATTCTTTGTAACTGGTCTGAGTGTGTCTTAGATTAGTAGTTCATCCGTTGTATCTGTCATCTCAGCTTGAACCTTTCCGCAGTTCAAGCTTGTTTGTAATTAACACTTGTTGATAATATACATACAAACATTGAAAAAAGTGTGTTGCAATTTTAAATAGTTGTGCTCACCCCCCCCCCCCCACCCTCCCCTCCCCTCTACAACTTATAGCAACATACTAGGAAAACCTTTTGGGACCTACACTATTGCTATATCGGAGACTAATAGTTCTAAGATTATTACATGGATCAATAACTCTGTGGTTCAGTCTATTGGCATTCAGTTAGCAAAATATGATACCACAAAACAGGTTTGGGACCATTTGGAGAGAATTTACATGTAGTCCAATTTTGCTAAGCAGTACCAGTTGGAAACTGATTATGTGCACTTCAACAGAATACATTGAGTGTTTAGGAGTTTTATTCTACCATGTCTGACTTATGAGACCAATTAGCTCCTATTGAATCTGCCGCTTTTGAACTCTTTTCAGCCGTATATTGATAGGATGGATGAACAACGTTTGGTGCAGTTCTTGATGGCTTTACGGTCTGATTTGAAGGATTACGAGGGACAATCCTTCATCGTTTTCCTCTTCCTACTGTTGACTCGGTGGTTCATGAATTAATAGCAGAAGGAACTCGTTTGAAGTCTCAGGGTGACAAGGGGACTAAAGCATCTGTTTAACTACTGCTGTTTTTCTGTCCCAGAAAGATCTCATTCATCAAACGCTAAACAGACGCGACCTCCTTCTAAGTATGCCTCAGATGAGTGTGCTTACTGTAAATAGAAGAATCAATGGAAATCTCAGTGTCATTTATTGCTCTATAAAAGTAAACAGCAACCAAATCGTTCTTTGCAGCAGAATAAGTCACCGGGACCTTCTACATGGACACCTCGTTCATCTCAGTTTAATGTTGTTGCTGCCACACCTTCTGTTGATTCGAGGTCTACTGATACCAATCCCTCTCCATCTGTTTTATACCCTCACATGTTTGAGCAGTTTTGTCAATTCCTCTCCACTACATCCACTGCCATGTCAACTTCTCCTCATTCAGGTTTGTCTTCGTTTGGTAATTCAGGTATACCTTCATCCTTATGGATTCTAGATTTAGGAGCGTATAATCATATGTCACCTCACTTACATTCATTTATTTCGTTATCTACTGATTCGTCTCTGTCTATTAGGTACGCTAGTGGAACACCTATGCCTATAGAAAGTGTGGGTTCAGTTGTCTCCCCACATGTGTCACTTACTAATGTATACTATATTCCTACTCTTACCTTAAATCTTGTCTCGGTCAGTCAATTATGAAAATCTGGATATCATGTGCTCTTTGTTGTGTACAGGACCCTCGTTCTCAGACAGTGATTGGGATAGGCCATAAGCTAGGGGAACTATATATTGTGGATGATCTCAAGCTATCTAATGTTGCCACTTCGGGTGTTGATCTGTCTTCATTTCGTTTGTCTTCCTTGTCGTCTGATTTTTATTTATGGCATTCTCGTATCCGTCACGTGTCTGCGTCTCGTTTACAGATTTTAGCCTCCACGGGCGTTTTAGGACATATGAATAAATCTAATATTTCTGATTGTAGTGGGCATAAACTGGAAAACTTTTCAGCCCTACCTTTTAATAAAAGTATTTCTTGTTCTTATGCTTCGTTTGATCTTGTTCATTCTGATGTGTGGGATGTTGCACTTGTTTGTTCTAAAGAGGGTTCCAAATACTATGGACCATTCATTGATGATTACATTCGTTATACATGAGTATATCTTATGAAACATAGATCAGATATTCTACCTGTTTATAAGGATTTTCATGCTATTGTCAAAACCCAACATTCTGTTGTTATTAAATGCTCTAGTTGTGACTTAGGGGGTGAATATACTTCTAATGAGTTTACAAAATTGCTTGCTTCTGACGGTATCCTATATCAAACTTCATGCACTAACGCTCCACAACAAAATGACGTTGCTGAACGGAAACATCGCCATCTTGTTGAAACTATTAGCTCTCTATTACTATCCTCTGAGGGGCCTAGTATTTTCTGGGGGGAAGCTGCTCATACTTCAGCTTATGTCATTAATCGAATTCCTACGGTGCATACTTCTAGTCTGTCTCCCTTTGAAAAACTTTATGCGCATAAACCTGATTACTCCTTGTTGCGTGTCTTTGGTTGTTCCCGCTTGTCTTTCGTACGAATGTTGAACGAAATAATTTGTCTTCTGGATCTGTATTGTGTTTTTTTCTGGGCTATGGGATTAGTCAAAAATGGTATCACTGTTTTGATCCAATGAGCCAAAAGCCCTATGTCTCGTGTCATGTTATTTTCTTGGAACATATTCATTTCTATTATATTTCTGCCAAATCTCATGATATGACAAGATATGATCTTTTGTTTGTTGATCCTTTCGTTGATGATATTGATAACATGGATAGTCAGTCTCCTGAGACATCTGCAACAATGGATGCCTCTGTTACACAGACACCTACAGCCCCTTCTGTGCCTACGTCCACCCCATCACTGGTTGAGAATCCAAAGGTCCCTACTGTACGCAAGTCTACTCGTGCTCGTAAGTCTAATAAACTTCTTGATTTTTCATACTCGTCATACTCAGCTTCCTTTGCTTCTTTTATTGCTAAAGTTAATAGTCTGTCTGAACCCAACTCTTTTAGAGAGGTTGTTTTCGATCCACTTTGGCAGGATGCTATGGCTAAGGAATTGACTACTCTTCATCAGACTCATACGTGGGATTTGGTTCCCCTGCCATCTGGAAAGCATACTATTGGTTCTCGTTGGGTGTACAAAATTAAGACTAACTCTGATGGGTCTGTTGAATGGTATAAAGCCCGTCTTGTTGCTAATGAGTATTCACAAGAATATGGTATGGACTATAAGGAGACCTTTGCCCCTGCAGCCAAAATAACCACTATTCGTACATTGATTGCGGTGGCCTCTATTCACAAGTGGAAGATTTCTCAAATGGATGTCAAGAATGCCATCTTGAATGGTGATTTGCATGAGGAGGTTTATATGACTCCTCCTCTTGGCGTTGCTCATAAGCCATGAGAAGTTTGCCATCTATGCAAAGCTTTATATGGTCTCAAACAAGATCCTCGTGCTTGGTTTGAGAAGTATTCTACATTCATCATGTCTCTTGGTTTTCGTTCTAGTAATCATGACTCTGCTTTGTTTGTTAAATGTACGAGTGCCAACGGATACTCTTGTCTTTGTATGTTGATGAAATGATTATTACTGGTATTGATTATGCCAGCATTAAGTCCTTGAAACATGATTTAGCTCATCGTTTTGCTATGAAGGACTTAGGATTGCTTCGTTACTTCCTGGGAATAGAGGTTTCTCACTCTGGAATGGGATATCTTATGTCTCAGTCTAAGTATATTTCGGATTTGTTTTAACGCGCTCGCCTATCTGACAACAAGACTGTTGATACTCCCTTGGAAACTAATGCTCGTTATTCTCCTACTGACGGTGTTCCACTTGATGATATGACTCTGTATCATACTATTGTGGGTAGTTTGGTTTATCTCACGGTCACCAGACCTGTTATTGCTCACGATGTGCATATAGTAAGTCAATTTGTAACTGCTCCTACGACTACACACTGGGGGGCAGTCCTTTGCATTCTAAGATAATTAAGAGGCACTCAGTTCCAGACGCTTGTGTTTCCTTCAAAATCTTCTTTTGAAATAACGTGCTTACAGTGATGCTGATTAGGCTGGGGATCCCACTGATCGTAAGTCTACTACTGGATTTTGTATCTTTCTTGGAGATTCATTTGTTTCATGGGAAGAGTAAGAAGCATGAGGTTGTTTCTCGCTCTTCTACTGAAGCCGAGTATCGGGCTATGGCTGCTACTACTAGCGAGGTTGTTTAGCTACGTTGGTTACTTGCTGACATGGGAGTTCGTTTATCTCAGCCTACCCCAATACATTGTGACAACTAAAGTGCTATACAAATTGCTCGTAATTCGGTCTTTCATGAACGGACGAAACACATTGAGTTTGATTGTCACTTCACTCGCTATCATCTTCAGATTGGAACTAATTCCTTGTCTTTTGTCTCGTCCTCTCTACAAGTTGCTGACATTTTCACTAATGCACGCTCTTCTTCTCGATTTCAATTTTTGTCTGACAAACTCTCAATGTTCATTGTTGTGGCATTGTGTGTTTGAGGGGGATATTAGTATAATACTATAATGTCAGGCCCATTGGGCTTTTAGGGTTTTGCCTTATTTGGGTTTTATTTGTGTTCTATGAATAGGGCTCTACTATTGTTAGATTGCTCATCTTATTGTATTCTTTTCTTAAGTTTGCATTATAATAAAATCCATATCATTTGGTATATCTATTTTATCACCTCTAATCATCAATTTGTCATGTGTGTTTTGCTGTGAAGGGACTTACGGTTCCCAGGAAATATTTTGAAGATGAAAGTGCAATTAAACACCAAATTGACATTTAAATCTTGCATAAAACATCATATATGTCTCGTTTGTTTTTCATTAAGTGGCTCTTAAAACGGTCTGAAGTCTAAACTTCAGATCTAGAGTAAATTAAGATTATTTAGTTAGTTTTAGACTTAAGAGGTTGCAACCTCTAAATTTACCTCTTAATTTTAAGAGGTTGGCTTGGGTCTGAAAAAAAAAATAAAGAGGTTTTTTTTTATTTTTAGTTTAAAAACCTTAAAACTATTTATTAATTGTTATAATTTCACTTATCTTTTTTGAGGTGTTGATTAAAATATAAGTTCAGTTAATTATAATTTAAAATTACTAATCATATTATTTAATTTTGTTTATATAAATTAATATTTTATAGTTATTTTTTAGATGTTTCATATTCAAAAAACAAACAATTTTAAGAACACCCCTTAATTTCAGATTTCAGATCTTAAGACCACCTCTTAAATTCAGATATGATTTTCAGACTTCAGACATTTAACCTTTTAAAAAACAAATAGCATCATAATCATTGCATGCCAACATCTTATGTTTAATTTGACTTCCATAACATTTTTGAGCGTTGAAATCAAAAGATAATTTATGACTTGGAAACTTAGTTTCTATATTTTTTAAGGAGTCCAAGACTCATACAGTTAGGAGCCCCGAGTCTAAGACTCGGGGTGGTAACTTCATGTGTATGTGTTATATGTGTCAAGCATCGATCCTTCGTTTCACCTACTTTACTATCCATATAATATTTATATTTGATGTTATTGTTGTTTGAGGTGGAACCATGACCTCGAGACTTGCAAGTCTCGGGGCATATAAATGAGAAAGGACATAGTAGCAGCCAGCTAGGGTGATTGTGTTTTGTGTGTTCCATTAATTATATCCTACTCCAATGATCCTTAAACCTTCTGTCCAAGACTCTGAATTATATGCGTATAGGTTATTGTTGTTGTGAATGTGTTATAGTGACCCCACGACTTAGTCTCGGGGTGTAGGAGGAAGAGGAACCGAAACAGCAGCAAAGTGTTCGGGTTGATCAGGGGCATGTTCTGTGTGTGTGTGTGTTTAGTTTATTTCATACATTCATCTTCCTTCTCCAATGATAGTTCTATACCTCTGTTTTGCTACTAATATATATATATATATATATATTTATATATAGATATTATATATAATATTATATATTCTATTTATTATATATGATAATATATATAATATATGTATATATATATATACATACATATATATACACACTATAATATATATATAATATATATACATACATATATATATAATACATTATATACATATATACATATATATATACATATATATATATATATATATATATATATATATATATATATATATATATGATAAGTCTATAATTTTATATGTTTCAGAGTCATTTAATGATCATTTTAAGCACCGATACTTCGTAAATTCCATATTATTACTCCAAGTTTGTGTTTCAGGGCCAAGAGATCAAAAGAAAGCAACTCAAGAAAATTCAGAGCAAATCGAGCCAAAGGAGGCGCAGGCCTGCGCCACCCTGCGCTCCACAACAGAAGAGTTCCAGCTGTCCAGATGCTTTCCAGCGTATACCAGTGTAACCCTAGCCAGGGTGCGGGGAAGGGGGGAGGGGGGCAGGCCTGCGCCTGGTCTGCGCTGGGACGCCGCAAAAACGCGTTTTCCAGCCTGTGAACCCATAATCTCGACTCCTCTATAAATAGAGGTCGAGGGCAGCCTTGGAGAGAAGTCCCAACGTGTGTGAAAGAGTTAGCGAAGCCCTGCCGGAGTGGATCTACGATACAAGAACGAAGACGGTGATTCGCAAGCTACAAGATGTCTCAGATCTACATTGTTGAAGAGCATATGATGAGCGGCTAATCCGATGCCATTTGCGGAGGATCTACGGCTAAGTTTACTCTACTTTAATTTCTCATGTTTTGATGTATTCGTATTGATTGAGATCTATTATGTGTATGCAAATGTAAGCATTCGACTATGATTATGATTATATGTTTTGATTGGTAAAAGCAAGATAGTTTATAGTGGTATTATTATTTATGTCGAGTCCATTAGCTTAGGGATTAAGACAAGTAATGAATATTGCATAAGCTATGCCGAGTTCATTGGTTAAAACTTGTTTGAGTAATTTAGTCGCGCAATTAATTATGTCTATGTGATTGTTGCATGAAATTAGAGCGAGTAATACTTATGTCGTGGTGATCCCGTGAATGGTTATTCGTCTCTTGTTTATTTATTTACTACGTTAGTTATTTTGTCATTAATTCTAGTCACAAAACAATAGTAAATCATTGATCTAAACATATAATTCAAATCCACAAATTCTTCATTTACAGTGCTTTCAATAAAACTTATAAGGCTAATAACCTAACCCTAATTACAATCTCACTCCCTGTGGATTTGACCCTTACTTCTCTGAGCTAAACTGTGGATATAAGAATTAATTCTGCGGGTCACAACGACGGCCCGTCAGAATTTTGGCGTTGTTGCCGGGGAGTGGTAACGTTAGGGCTAGAAGTTAGTCTTTCGCCTTAGTTTTAAGTTTTTAAGTTTAAGTTCCGTTCTTTGGTTATTTTTAGTCTTTAATTTTCCATTATTAAAAATCAAATAAAAAACTTTAAGTTCAAAAAGGTAATTGTAGTCCTCTGCTTTACCACCAAAAATATAATTAGTTTAATTAAGTATTTAATTTTAGTATTTTATTAGTGTATGCACACACGTCGATCGGCTAGAGAATTGCCGCTACAATTCGAATTGGAGATCGAAAGAGTAGCGAAATCGAACCGAAAGACTGTCAGGATTCAAAAACAGCAATTAATCACGGAGAATTCAAACGAACAAGAGGAAGAAATTCCTAATTTAGAAATTCCCAATTCAGAGATTCCTAATTTAGAAAGCCCTCCGATTTCGCTGCGAAATAGTGATCAAGAAGAGCCTGAGCGTATATCCGCAATGGGTGATCAACCGATACGCACTGTTGAGTCACATTACCGTCCAGGTGATGTGCCCGACCCATCTCCGATCCGTTACCCCGAAAATGAGAACGTACCCGAAGTTCGTCCTCAATTATTTCAAATTCTTCCGATCTTTCGAGGGATGCCAAACGAGGAACCCAACGAACATCTAGCTGAGTTCACAGCTATTTGTAAAGCAAACCATGTTCGAGGTATAACCACCGATGGTTTAAAACTTTGATTATTTCCTTTCTCATTGAAAGAGAAAGCGAAGAATTGGTTCGTATCCTTACCAACCAATAGCATTACAACATGGGATCAAATGAAACGATAATTTCTTAATGAAAATTATCCAATTAGTAAAACAACCGAGAAAAGAAAGGAAATCATCGGATTTAAACAAAAACCGGGCGAACAATTCTACGAAGCGTTCGATCGTATGAATGAATTATTGAGAGCTTGCCCACATCACGAAGTACCCAAATGGATGCTTATCAAAACATTTTTTGATGGTGTGAGTCAAGAAAGTCGAAATATGATTATAGCTGCCACAGGAGGCACATTTTTAGGAAAAGAAGACAACAAAGCTTGGGAGTTGCTCAGTCAACTCAGTAAAGGTCTTAAAGTACAAATTGGTTCTGAAAACAGCATAGGAGTTCAAGATATGGGCATAGATAATGTCTGGAAACGTGAGGTTAAAAGTGAGATTTCAGAACTAGGCAAGAAAATGGATCAATTGATGAAGGGTCTTTCAAACCCTAATGCATCAATTAATTGTGTTACATGCGGTGATCCATCACATCATTCTGAAGCATGTCCTCAAGTGCAATCCACTGAGGAATTCGCTAATGAAGTTTACGGATTTAGAGCTCATCGAGAGAGGGATAATCCATTTTCGGAAACATACAATCCGGGGTGGAGAAACCATCCTAACTTTCATGGAAAAATGATCAGCCTACCGATCATCAATCCAAACCTAGATATGAACCACCAAAAAAAGAGAATATCAATATGGTTCTACTTCCGCAGCTAAGGATGAACGATATTATAAGTCAAATCATCGTGATCAACCACAATTCCAAGTGGAAAAAAATATGTCTTCTTCGCGGTTCTCAGAATTTGCAAAATTTATGAAGCAGCAATCAACTATCAGTACTAAGACCATGGAGATGTTAAGTCGCTAGATGGGTCAGATAGCTGAATCGCTCACCAGACGTGAGGAGGGGAAGCTTCCTAGCAATACTATTCCCAATCCTTCACATGCTCATCATAACAAAGATAAGAAACACGAGATAAATGAAGTTAATGAAGTATCTAAGATAACCACATTAAGAAGTGGTAAAGAGGTAGACAATAAAATTGAGATGCCTAAAGAGCAAGAGGCAGAAGAAGATAAAGACACTAAATTTGTGTATGAGGAGAAAGAGGATCCAAAAAAGGAGATTTCTAAGAAAGTTTCTTTTAAAGAGCCAATTTCTTTTAAAGAGCCAATTAAAGCAAATATCCCAACTCCCAAAGTTGGGGAGGCGGATAAGAACTAGGACACTTCAGTTCCTCCTCCTTATCCTGTTGCTTTAGAAAATCCAAAATCTTCTCCATATGGCAAAAGAGGCCCACAACCCGAGGATCTGTGGGACTTTTTCAATCAAGTTAAGATCAGTATTCCCTTGATCAAGGTCATTCAACATGTTCCCTCTTATGAAAAATTTTTGAAAGATCTCTGCACTCAGAAATAAAAAGTATAAGGTCTCGCTTCCAAAGCGAATCAATTTGACTGAACAATTAAGTGCAGTAGTCTCTAGTTCTCTACCTCCTAAGTTGAAAGATCCTGGATCACCATTGATTCCAGTGACAATAGGCAATGTGCAAATTAAAAAGGAACTGCTTGATCTAAGAGCTAGTGTTAATATTTTAGCTAGAAACTTGTTTGATAAGCATGATCTAGGCCAGTTATAGACAACTGACATTATCTTACAGCTGGCAGATCGGTCAACTAAGTGCCCAAGAGGTATTTTATCTTATGTCATAGTAAGAGTTGAAGACTTCTACTATCCAGTTGATTTCCTAGTATTGGACACCGAAAGTTCAATAGGAGATAATCAACCGGCTATTATCTTAGGCAGACCTTTCTTAGCCACGATTAATGCACAAACTAATTTTAGGACAAGAGCAGTGGATATTGCCTTTGGTAATAGGAAATTAAGATTGAATGTATTTAATGCTTCAAATGTCTCTGCTATTGATTCAGAGTGCTATCTTAGACATGGTGGACGAACTTGCGCAGTAGCATAGTTCATTAATCAACACCAAAGATACTACTGAGTTATTCTTTGCTGAGAATGAATTAGCCAAATTGAATCCTACTTAGTGTGATAAGCTAAAAGTAGTCATGGAGTCCACATAAGAATCAAAACAACCACCGTGGACCCACCTGTTCTAGAATTGAAGGAGCTACCATCTCATCTAAAATATGCTTTTCTAGGTCAGAATGACACTTTTCCTGTCATAATTTCATCAGATCTGACTGAAGCGCAAGAGAAGGCTCTACTGCAAGTATTAGTCAAATATAAAGAAGCCGTAGGGTGGACTATAGCTGATTTAAAAGGAATCAGTCCTACTTTGTGTATGCACCAAATCATCACTGATCCAGAAGCTAAACCAGCTCGGGATGCACAAAGGAGGTTGAATCCTAATTTAAGAGAGGTAGTTAAGAAGGAAGTATTAAAATTGTTGGACGCTGGAATTGTATATCCCATATCTGATAGTAAGTGGGTGAGTTTAACCCAAACTGTACCCAAGAAATCGGGAATTACAGTAATTAATACTGAAGAATGAGAGAAGATAACTACTCGCCCTGTAACTGGGTAGAGAGTTTGTATTGATTACAGAAAACTCAATGCTGCTACTTCAAAGGATCATTTTTCATTACCATTATAGATCATATAGTGGAAAAATTAGCAGGACAGAAGTTTTACTGTTTCCTGGATGGATACTCTAGTTATAATCAAATTCCAATCCATCCTAAGGATCAAGAGAAAACTACATTTACTTGTCTCTATGGCACCTTTGTCTACCGAAGGATGCCGTTTGGACTATGTAATGCACCCGCCACATTCCAGCGTTGTATGATGGCTATCTTCTCAGAGATGGTGGGTGGATCTCTTGAGATATTTATGGACGATTTCTCCATATTCGATAAAACATTTGAAAATTGTCTGGGACATTTAGAGAAAGTCCTAAAGAGATGCACTGAAACCAACTTAGTGCTGAGCTGGGAGAAAAGCCACTTTATGGTAAAAGAAGGGGTAGTCTTAGGTCACATTGTGTCCGAAAGAGGCATGGAGGTAGATAAAACAAAAGTTCAATTAATTTCTTCACTTCCACCTCCTACCAGCGTTAAATGAATAAGATCATTCTTAGGCCACGCTGGTTTTATCGGCGATTCATTAAAGATTTCAGTGAAATCTCAAGGTCGTTATGCAATCTTCTATCAAAAGATGTCGTGTTTACTTTTGATGATGCCTGTATGAAGGCATTTGAGAAGCTTATATCAAAATTAATTGAGGCGCCAATTCTGCAATCTCCGGATTGGTCTCAACCTTTTGAGATCATGTGCGATGCAAGTGATTATGCAGTTGGTGTTGTTTTAGGACAGAGATTTGAGAAAAAGCCAGTGGTCATTTACTACGCAAGTAAAACCTTCAATGAGGCACAAATCAATTACATCATTACGGAGAAAGAGTTATTAGTCATAGTGTTTGCCTTCGATAAATTCAGATCATATATTTGGGGGGCAAAAGTAATTGTGTACTCAGACCACAGTGCTTTAAGACATTAATTGGCGAAGAAGGATGTCAAGCCTCGATTGATTCGGTGGATCTTTCTATTGCAAGAATTTGACTTAGAAATTAAAGATAAAAAAGGCACAGAAAATGTTGTTGCCGATAATTTATCAAGGCTCCACTTAGTCCCAACAAACTTAACTGATCAAATCAGGGACTCCTTCCCTGATGAACAATTATTATCTATATCCAAAATTCTCTGGTTTGCGAAGAAAATATTTCTATGCTCAAGCAAGGCAATACATTTGGGATAAGCCTTATTTATTTAAAATAGGAGCAGATCAAATAATAAGACGATGTGTCCCTAACTCGGAACATGAGGATATTCTTAAACACTGCCATGCATATGCATGCGGTGGCCATTTCAGCGCAAAGAAAACTGGTCACCGGATACTGCAGTGTCGGTTTTTCTGGCCCACAATATTTAAGGATGCCTACGAGTTTGTTAAAGGGTGCACAAATGCCAGCAAACTGGTGGCATCGCAAAAAGAGATGAAATGCCTATGACCCCGATATTAATTGTTGAAATATTTGATGTATGGGGTATTGATTTTATGGGACCCTTCCCTAAATCATTTGGATATGAATACATCTTAGTTGCAGTAGATTATGTTTCCAAATGGGTGGAAGCAGAACCTACGCGAACTAATGATAACCAGGTTTTGTGTAAATCTGTTAAAAGAAATATCTTTGCACGACACGGTATCCCAAGGGTTATCATCAGTGACGGAGGGTCACATTTTAAGAATCAACATTTTGCTAAACTCCTTAAACAATATGGAGTTAATAGCAAGGCCTTATCATCCGCAAACCAGCAGACAATTCGAGATCTCTAATAGAGAGATCAAGAGAATCCTCAAAAAGACTATCAAGCCTGATCGTAAAGATTGGTCACAAAAATT
This sequence comes from Centrapalus pauciflorus, assembly GCA_020465985.1. Lineage (NCBI taxonomy): Eukaryota > Viridiplantae > Streptophyta > Magnoliopsida > Asterales > Asteraceae > Centrapalus > Centrapalus pauciflorus. The sequence continues at coordinate 69,643 of JAANYP010004620.1, read as the reverse complement.
GGAGGATGCACTGTGGGCATACGAAACCGCATTTAAAAGACCAATCGGTATGTCCCCTTATCGACTTGTTTACGGTAAGCTTTGCCATCTTCATAAGCTGAAGGAGATAGTTGGAGATTTAGTGAACACAAATAATGTGTTGCTTAAAGAGATCCAGACGCTTCGGGAAAATCAAAGAAGAACGATCAACTGTTTCAAACGCATTCGGACTGACTCACCAATCTCCATATCACTGTCGGAGAATTGGAAGAAATCGTCGCTCCTCTAGCAGACTTTTGATTTAATTTGATTATTTGAGTATTATGGCTTGATTGTGCGTGATAAACATTAATTATGGTTTGAATTTAATTCTGATGTGGTGGTTTGTTTTGTTTGGATTGTTTATTTTGTTTTGGATTGTAATCGTACTTTATTTTTATTTTTAAAGTGTGATTTTTTTATTTTAAGTTAAATATATAAAAGTTGAATTTTCTTTGTTTATTATTTAGTTATTTGAATTTAATTTTAATGAATAAGGAATAAATATCGTTCTATCTCTCTATGTTCTTAACCGATAAATTAAGTTTAATGTGACGAGGACGTCACAAAAGTCTAAGTTGGGGAGGGTAGGTTATTGCGATAAGATTAATTAATTTAGCCCTCACAAAAAAATTTTAGACTACATTTTATATCAAAAATTAGAGAGATTTACAGCTCCGCGTACCAAAACAGTAAAAAACTGAAAAATCAGCAGTGTTAAGCGCAGGGGGGCGCAGGCCTGCGCTGGCCCTACGTCCCATCGAGCTTAAATTCAGAATTGAGCCTCATTTGCCATTTCCACAAACCCTAAAAGTTTAGTCTACAGTTGGGTTTGCGTCTCTCTCCCAAAAACCTCATTTTTGTGCCAAAAATTTACAAATTTAAGCCTCAAAACACCCACATTTTCATAAACATCAAAGATCTAGGCTAGAAATCACCTCTTAGTGGGTAGATTCATCATTTTAAAGGATTTTTGGGTGAAGAAAGTGGTGAAGAAAAAGACTAGATTCTTGTCAAGTTTAGCTTCCAATCACTAAGGTTAGTGTTTTTATTAAGTAATTGCAACTTATTTCATACTTTTTGAGCAAAAATGAAAGCTTGAGCTTCATGGTCATCCATGAAGTTTTCATGGTGATTTTGACTTTTTAGAGTCAAAGTATGTGAAATTGCATGAATTTGATGATAACCTTGATATATGTTTTATGAGATATGTGTTTAATTGCTATTTTAGTTAATTTCTCATGGTTAATTTCTAGAAATTAATTTGGATTTATAAAGTTGGTTGCCTAAATGTGCATATAATGTTAAAATTATAAAACTTGGGTGATTAGCTAAAAAAATTAAATTTATGTACTAAATGGATTTTATTGAAATATGATATATGTTTAGTGCTTAAAATAATGACAATTTATAGACTATATATATGGGATGCAAAACTAGAGCGTAAAAGAGTGTGTGTGTGTGTGTGTCTATATATATATGCATCTTTAAATTGGGCGTAATTGTGTAAAATGCAATTATAGATTACATTACTTGATTTATCTCATACATATTGTGATTGGTTGGCACAATTGTAGATGTCGAGGAGAACGAGACAAAGAACTCAAAATGTCAATGTTCCTATTGATTGGACTTCAAACCTCTTATTATCCCAACACCCTGAAAATGTTAGGACGCATTTATTTTTGTATAGAAAATATTCGAATAAACTGTTAGCTGAAAAGAGGGTTAGGAGAAGTGATTTTGAGGACTATGGGAACCGTACCTTTTTTACTATTTGGGTTGGGAAAGTGTACTTGAGATGGGCGGCCCCAATATTTATCAGGCCGATGTGGTTGAGTGGATGTCTACCCTACGGAGGGAGACGGGTCGTTCACCGAACGACTTTAGATTGATAGGTACCGTCCATGGTAGGGACATGGTGATGGATGCGCAAATCCTTCACCAATTATTTAATTTAGATACGGGGTTAGGCCACGAAGGGTCTAACCAGCGGGGATATGAGTATAAGAATGAGGCCCAGTTGGCCTTTACTGACATGACTTGGTCAGGGGAATGGACAGAGCAGGTGAGTAGAGTTTTTGTTACATCCATTTTGGAATCTGAGTCCTCCACTTCCTATAGCCGAAGGGCTTTGACTCCGAGGTGTAAGGTGATTCTCAAGATTATTGTGAACAACATCTTGGCTAGTGATAGTGACCTGTCTAAGGTCAGACATAGGGATATCACGGTCCTACACGCCCTTCTTAAGGGTAAGTCCAGACTGTCCATCGCATGGACAGTCATAAATGATATTTGGGCTATGTACGATACGAGAGAGAGGACGATCATACCCCATGCTTGGTTGATCTCTAAGTTCCTCGAGAGGACGGGTTCACTTTCACCCGATTCCATGCTTTCCCCTGTTTAGGGAAGTTAATGAATGGTTCGAGATATTCGACAAAGAAACGAATCAGTCGTATATCGAGGACTATACTGAGGATGAGAGGAGAGAGAGAGAGAGAGAGAGAGAGAGAGAGAAGAGAAGGCCGCTAATGAGGCGGGAGTTCGGCACGAAGAATCGAACCGAGGGGCGTCTACCTCGCACAGTCGAGGTAATGATGGTTTTGATTTTGACCGCATGATGAGACAGATAGAGGACATAGCAGTGGGTCAGGGTGAGTTCCAAGAAGATGTAACCCAGAGATTAGATGAGATGAATGGGCGTATGACCCATATTTATGATCGGGTCGATCACTTGTCGGGTCGGGTAGATCAGCTTCAGGACGGGCAGAGTCGCAGAGAGCCCTGACATACCAAAATGCCTATTACCAGCACCATAACGAGACATACTGGGAGGGAGTCCGACATCACGAGGACTCCGTAGCCTGTATGCCCTATCAGTACTATGATGATTACACGATGCCCAATTACCAGGCCTACAAACCTGCCGTAGACACTTATCAGCGCTATCCGGCGCATGGAAGCCAGGACCTCCCAGACCCGATGCCTCCTCACTTGGTTCCGCCGACAGCACAATTCACCACCGGCCAAAACCCATACACCGACTTCTTCAACAGCGTCTTCGGTCCGCCTCCTCCATTTGAATGATCGGGTACTACCCTTCATTATTCTTTACTTTTCTGTCTTATATTTTATTTTAGTTTGTTATGCATTTAATTTCTTTATTGTAATTTTCATTTATTTTGAGTTTTAGCCGAGTCCTATTTAGAGCTATAATGTTTATATAGTCTACCTTATCTTCCCCATTTGAGTCTTGTTTGCCGATCAGGCTGTGGAACATGATGATACATAGAAAATACAGTACGAGGGAATTGGCTAGTGTTGATAAGATATTTTATGATTAAGAAAAGAGTCGTAGTAATAATTAAAACTTTTGTCATGTAAAATGAAATTAAGTACGTTAAAATTTATTTGGTCTTAGATATAAGAATTGTGTCAAAAGATTTTGGAAACTCATGCAACAAGGAGGAGAACTTAATCATGTTTTAGCCTCAAAAATGAGTAATTGTAGTCTAGATGGTTCGGGAAACTAAGTCCGTAGGGGTACCATTCATGCCTAATCCCCTAAAACCATCTGGTTTGGGAGTGGTTGACCAAAATCTCGTTACATGGACCATCTAGCTAATCTAGCTTGAAAAGAAAAATAGATTGAAGCATGGTGTTAAAAAAGAAAAAAAAATTGTCGTAAACATGCAAAGAGGAAAAGATGGTCAAACGACCCACATGTTTTAAGTATCGTAACCTTGAGCTAAAAGGGTATTTCCAAGAGTGAGATACATTATAAAAATTCTAAGGGAAGTATATTTTAACTGAAAACGTCTTCAATTCACATGATAAAAATTTTAATGCATTAGTGCAAAGGCTAGCTTAACATAAAATTCCTGGAGTCACTGCTAATACATGCTCGTGACATAGTTAAATCTGATTCCAAAAACTTGTTCGGGGATGACCAAGAGTTAAGTTGAAGAGGTTTGATAAGTCTATAATTTTATATGATTCAGAGTCATTTTATGATCATTTTAAGCACCGATACTTCATAAATTTCATATTATTACTCCAAGTTTGTGTTTCAGGCCAAGAGATAAAAAAAAAAAGCAACTCAAGAAAATTCAGAGCAAACTGAGCCAAAGGGGGCGCAGGCCTGCGCCACTCTACGCTCCACAACAGAAGAGTTCCAGCTGTCTGGATGCATTCCAGCGTATACCAGTGTAACCCTAGCCGCACCCTGGCGTAGGGGGGGCGCCGGCCTGCGCCTGGTCTGTGTTGGGACGGCGCAAAAACGCGTTTTCCAGCCTGTGAAACCATAATCTCGATTCCTCTATAAATAGAGGTCGAGGGCAGCCTCGGAGAGAAGTCCCGACGTGTGTGAAAGAGTTAGCGAAGCCCTGCCGGAGTGGATCTACGATACAAGAACGAAGACGGTGATTCGCAAGCTACAAGATGTCTCAGATCTACATTGTTGAAGAGCATATGATGAGCGGCTAATCCCATTAGCCGTTTGCAGAGGATCTACGGCTAAGTTTAATCTACTTTAATTTCTCATGTTTTGATGTATTCGTATTGATTGAGATCTATTATGTGTATGCAAATGATAAGCATTCGGCTATGATTATGAATGTATGTTTTGATTTGTAAAAGCAAGATAGCTTATAGTGGTATTAGTTAGTTGAGATGTTAAGAGACCACGTAAAAACCAACATAGAATCTTTATTATATAAGAATATTATATTCTAATGAACTGTTGGTTAATTTCATTTTAATGGGATTTAAAAGGTGGTTACCAAAGTGAGTATTAGGTATATATAAACACACTAATTAAATCGAATGTATAAAAAGAAATTCACATGCTTCACTTTCTTAAGCTCAAAGAAAACTCTAAACGTATATGGCTATATGCATGTGTGTTGTAAGCAATAAAGAGAAATCAAGTGAGTTGAAGAGGAAACAAAAGCTATTTGTACTTCATCATCTTCTTGTCATAATCCTCGATTAAATTAACTTTAGGCCCGTAAGCATACACTCTACCCATATGTATGAAAATTCTAAATTCAAGTAAATTAAGAATTTATAAATGAATTTTCCTAACATTCAATGCCGTTTTCGCCATTTAAATTTGAGTGATTAAAATTAGCATAAGTTTATGATAATGTCAAAAAGATATGGACTAGTAGAGAAGTTTTGAACCTCATATGTTGTAGTTTGACCGCGTAGCAAGCGTAGATAGCAAGCACAAGGGAAGATTATAGACTGTAAAAGATCAAGAAAATAAGTCAACAAAAGAATTTTTTTCTCGACAAAGTGAATACAATATAAAAGATATAGGAGGTAAAATGAGAAAAACAAATTACGGATGAACTAAAGTAATTAAAATATAAAATAAACCCAAAGTTAATTGCTACTACACATGCATATAATGCAAACAAACGTTAAAGAACGCTTAAATCAAATGCGGTTAAAACTATGAAAAATTACAATAGAAGAGCACAAATTTTAAAATGTTCTTTCATCACATGACAGATAAACGATTTCTCTAGCATAATGGAGATGTGAGTATAAGAAATCGAAATGTGGGGATAAGAAACAGTATATTAGTAAGAAAAAATCTACAATCAAAACAACATTTGAATTTATAAAAGAAAAAATAAAAGTTTATAATCATTTTGTTATCCTACAATTAAAAAATAAGTTTCCGCAATAGTACTCAAGTGGTTGGTGATATAGAATTCATAGGGGAGGTTCAATGTTCAAACTTTGTACATATCCCTTAAGGAATTACATAATTTATCTTCTTCATATATGTTGGACGTCGTGAGACCCGTCGGTGAAGACCCTTAAACGATGGGATACTTAGTGGATATTTATTTTAAGATGGAAATGTTACATGTATATGTAAAAAGAAATTAATATGAATATAATGGTTTTTACATTATGAAAAGAATAAACAATAATATATATATATATATATATATATATATATATATATATATATATATATATATATATATATATATATATATATAAAGGGTCAGATTCTGTGGGGAACCTGTATGCATTGTGCAACTTGGGAACCTCCATACACCGTTAGATCTATAATTTCAATGGATCAGATTTTAGTGGCAAAAGGGTAATTAAGTTGAACTTTGTTGTACCGGTGCACAACATATCACATGCGGAGGGGCAAAATTGAAAGAAAGTTCATTTAGCTAAAATTCATCTTCCTTCGTTGCATACGGCGATTCTAGCCCTCCTTTCATAATTCGTATTTGCTCCGGATTTCGCTCAAGATTCCTCCCTCCATCTTTATCCCGAAAATCACTCATGCACACTCAAATTATTTAAGCTTTGTTCTTCAAATACACAGATATAATGCATACGGTTCAAGGGTTTTCAAAAAAAAAAAGCTAAAAGCAAGCATTCACGTGCGAACAACAGTTTTTTTTAGCCGTTGCAACTTCGATTATTTTGTTAAATGGAAGTGTGTTGTTGCATATTTCGTGTTCATTGAGGTGTTTAGTTCATAATCGAAGTGTGTATTTCGTATTTGAGGGTTTTTATGCCCTAGTTAGTTTTGGGTTTAATCGGTAGGGTGTTTAGTTCATAATCGAAGTATGTGTTTATGAAGGTTTGAGTTGCATCTCTTTTGAAATGCATTACGCGCCGACTTTCAATATGCATATTAAGGTAATTTCAGTATGCATATAAATTCAATTTCAATAATGTTTATGCATTGAAGACATGCATATAAATTCAATTTCAATCGGATGTCTAGCTACGGGTGTGGAGATAAAAATCGTATGAAGACATGTATGGATAGAAAGTCAAAACAAATGCAATCTATCATAACTAAAACTCCACGATTTTAGCAATTACCATAATATATATCCGATTATTTGAATATAGAATATTTTAAATATCTTAATATAACTAAATAATTGTTTAAACTTCCAATTATACGCTTATTTCATCATTATTTATAATATTGTGCATTTTTGGTTCCCCCAATTCACAATACATCGTGTTGCCCCATAGATACTCAATCTATGTGTGTATATATATATATATATATATATATATATATATATATATATATATATATATATATATATATATATATATATATTCAAGATCAATGGGGTACCATGTTAGATTGGGGTACCGGTGAACCATTTATAGTCAATCATTTATCATTAAAATCATTAAATAAAATATAAATGTTGCTTAAAAATCTTTCACACATTAATTAGTATTGGGGGTAAAATTGGTATAGAAATTTCAAATTAGAATCAAAGATTCTATATATCCCATAAAAATCTCTATTTCAGTTAGTATCATTTTTTACATTCATACTGAACATGTGCAATGATGACACACCATAAATCTTGGTTTATCACCAAAATGGAACTGATCGACTACACACACCATAAACCATGACTGAGTTCAGTACCGTCAATATATATTGGTTTATCACCAAAAGGGTTAACAGCAACTAAAAACACAATAAACTCTGATTCCACATGTTCATAATGTGTATATGAAATTGAATCTTCACGAACGGTTGATGAAAAATAATAAATACATTTATTTGCCACATTTCACTAAACTAAATCTCATTGTTGAATCCGATTGAACATGTTCACTGAAACTCATTGTCGAATCCGATGGAACATGTTCACTCAAACCCATTTTGAAATTTATTAAAGATATTGTTATGGAAATAAATCTCTATAATTAAGGGATTAATAAATTCATTAGTTGTCATCTATA
>JAANYP010004620.1:0-60961 GCA_020465985.1 Centrapalus pauciflorus | reverse complement strand
TGTGTATATATATATATATATATATATATATATATATATATATATATATATATATATATATATATATATATATATATTCAAGATCAATGGGGTACCATGTTAGATTGGGGTACCGGTGAACCATTTATAGTCAATCATTTATCATTAAAATCATTAAATAAAATATAAATGTTGCTTAAAAATCTTTCACACATTAATTAGTATTGGGGGTAAAATTGGTATAGAAATTTCAAATTAGAATCAAAGATTCTATATATCCCATAAAAATCTCTATTTCAGTTAGTATCATTTTTTACATTCATACTGAACATGTGCAATGATGACACACCATAAATCTTGGTTTATCACCAAAATGGAACTGATCGACTACACACACCATAAACCATGACTGAGTTCAGTACCGTCAATATATATTGGTTTATCACCAAAAGGGTTAACAGCAACTAAAAACACAATAAACTCTGATTCCACATGTTCATAATGTGTATATGAAATTGAATCTTCACGAACGGTTGATGAAAAATAATAAATACATTTATTTGCCACATTTCACTAAACTAAATCTCATTGTTGAATCCGATTGAACATGTTCACTGAAACTCATTGTCGAATCCGATGGAACATGTTCACTCAAACCCATTTTGAAATTTATTAAAGATATTGTTATGGAAATAAATCTCTATAATTAAGGGATTAATAAATTCATTAGTTGTCATCTATAATTAAGATAAATCTAATTGACTATATTACCATTTTTTACTTATAATCAAACATGAGTGGACTCCGGTTTTCCAGTCTAACATGGTACACCATTGATCCCGACCATATATATATATATATATATATATATATATATATATATATATATATATATATATATATATATATATATATATATATATATATATATATATAGTCAGGTTCAAAAAAGTACCTCTCGAAATCAAGTGCACCCGAAGGTACCAACCTTAAAAAACTTTTTTTAAATTTTTTTCTCATAACCATGTTTAAATTAATGTTATACACATGATATATGAATTTCATATACATTCACATTTTCTGTGTCCTTAAAAATTATGTGAATGCTCAATGCATATTTATGTGAATGGTGTGAATGACCATTCACATGATCTTTTTTTTACTATTCATAAGATTTATGATGTTGCTCGTTTTGAAAAAAAGTCTTATAATGTTGTTTTATACATGTCTATTAAAAAAATATATATGTGAATGATCATTCAAATTAGGGTACGCTGGGTACGCTGGAATCTCATAGTTACGCTGATAAACCTGATTCTATATATATATACATATATATATATATATATACACATATATATATATACATATATATATAGATATATATATATATACATATATATATATATATATAGATATATAGATATATATATATATATATATATATATATACACACACTAAAGATCTTTTGTTAACATTGTGAACAACCATAACATAGCTTTGAATCTTATGAATCTTGTTGAAAATACTACAAAACCCTTCTATTTACCTATTAATCTTATTGGATCCTATAGATTTTATTGAATCCTATTAATTTGTCGAATCTTATGAATCTTGTTGAATCCTATGCATCTTGTTATAAAAACTACAACGAACCTTTTGAATGTTCTGATCTTGTTAGAGACACTTCTATGAACCTTTTGAATCATTAATCATGTTACAAACACTTGTTGATACATATGAATGATTATATGTATTTTTTTATTTGTTCACAACGAATAACTTGTTCACAATGGATCTCATCATATATATATATATATATATATATATATATATATATATATATATATATATATATATATATATATATATATATATATATATATATATATATATATTATTTCTCTTAAGAACCTAAATATTCATGAGCAGTTGAGAACCTAAGAGTCTATATATAGGTTCTTTTAAGAACCTAAATATTCATGAGAAGTTGAGAACCTAAGAATATTTTTTTTTAAAAATGTATATTTTCTTCTTTTTAACCATAAATATCCCGGTAGTCATTCCCTCTCTCACTCTCTCATTTTATTTCCAAACTATAAAAAAATTCAGCCTCCATTCTTACCCTCCCTCCCTCCCCCCTCTCTAGAAAAACTACACGAACAAAGTTAAAAAAAACAAAACATAAACTCTCTCTCTCTTCTCTCTCTCTCTCTCTTCTCTCTCTCTCTCCTCTCTCTCTTCTCTCTCTCTCTCTCTCTCTTCTCTCTCTCTCTCTCTCTCTCTCTCTTCTCTCTCTTCGTCTCTCCTCTCCATCTCTCTCTCTCTCTCTCTCTCTCGAACCACCACCGCCGCTACCATCAACTGCAATTGCTACCACCGCCACTACCAGTCGTCGTCACCACGCTCTCTTTCTTCTCTCTTTTAGATCTCTCACTATTTGAAAAGTCTGATCGTTAAAAAATGATGATTTGGAAGTCCGATGGACAAGAAATGAAGAATCTTTGTAAGATTTTAGATCTATAATTAATATAATAGTTATATACATGTTTTTTGTTAAAAAAAGGTTTTGTATATGATTCACACGATTTGAATGTTATTTTTTGTTTTAAACTGTGCTTTTGTTGAATTTTGTATATTTTGCATAACAACTGTTTGATAAAATATCTATTGAAATCTTCTTTTTTCTGTTGTAGTTCGTCTGCGATATTATATATAGATTACGCGATACTCTACGTTGAATACGCGATACTTTATATAGAAAACATGATATTCTACAGAGATGATGTTCATCTGTTCGTCGGAAGTTCTGGTTCCTAATGTTTTGTCTTTGATGATTCTGCGTCTTTATGTATTCTATGTAAATTTGTTGTATTTTTATATAAATATATGATACTTTATATTGAATAAATAGTATTCTATACAGAATTAATTGTAGCTAGTTTATATCTATGTATAATATTGTTATTGTTATACTAGTTAATTTGTTATTGTTATATCTATATAGAATACATAACATTCTATGTAGAATATTTAGATCTGAGATGCTATACTTAGATTTACGTTTTTTGTTAAATAGATTTTTGTACATGATTCACAACATTAAATGTTCTTTTTCTTTAAAACTACGTATTTTTGTGTATTTTGTATATGTTGAAAACCAAGTGTTTGATAAAATGTCTAAATGAAATCTTCTGTTTTTTAGTTTCAGTTTGTCTGCGATATTCTATATAGACTATGTGATATTCTATACAGAATACGCGATACTCTACATAGAATACATGATAATCTACAAAGAATACTTTCATCTGTTCATGGGGGTAGTTCCTAATGATTTTGTGCTCTGATAGTTTTGCGTCTTTATTTATTCTACGTAGAATTGATTTAAATTTTTATATAGAGTATATGATACTTTATATAAAATAAATAGTATTTTATACAAAATTGATTGTAGTTCATTTGTATCTGTTTAAAAATTTGTTATTGTTGTACTAGTTAATTTATTTTTATATAGAATATATGAAATTAGTGATGTTAATCTATATAAAAATATATAGGATTATATAACATCCTACATAAATCACATAATATTTTATATAAAATATGTTAAAATTTTAGCGGTAAAATAATTTTCTATACAGAAAAACATTTTTATTATAAAAAGTGTTTTTTTATTAAAAAATCAATTCTCATGAAAGAGAGAAAAAAAAAAAGAAAAAATGAAAAAAGGAAGTGAGAAAAATAAATAAATAGAATTTTCTTCCTAAAATACCCACTACACATATTTTCAAAATTCCTCAATATCAAAAGTTTAAATAATTACAAAATGTCAATTACCTATACAATTATTTTCACTACAAAATTATTCATATCTTCTAAAATACACGTATGAATATTTTAGTAACATCCCAATTTTAGGTAAGGTACGTGGAATTATTTAATTGGTTTGATTATAATATTATTATTGACTTTGGCGAATTATTGAGTTATATGTGGAACCGTCACGTGATAAAATGTTGAGTTAACTGGGTTATAAGAGTAAGTTTTATAAAAGATTACAATCTTGATGATTATTAATTAGATTGGGACTTGGTGATATAAACTTGCGTTTTATGATAATGAGATCAGATATTGGGTGTCGGACCGAGTTAAACCCAAAACATATATAAGGTTGAGCTACTTGCTTAGTTGCTTCATTACTTTTCATCTAAAATCTAGAGCTAAAGGTGTGTGTGTGTGTGTGTGTGTGTGTGTGTGTCTGTCTGTTTTTGGCTTCAAACGGCTGCAACAACAACCAATTCCTAATCTGTGATTCGAGTTGCCAACCTTCATCTTCTTTCTTCAACTTAGTTATAAGGTAAAGTTGAGCTTCCTTAATCAAGATTGAAGTGTTAAATTGTTTCTGGAAGTGTTGAATTGGGTTTATTCATGTTTATAAGTAAATTCGAGACAAAATAAATGGGCATAATCGAGTTGGGCATGAGTTGGGGATTAAGTCCCCCTGCTGTTTCAAAACAGAGCAGAACCGCCTCTGTTCGACCGTGAGCGCTGTCGCGATCCACTGATCGCGGGCTACGATGTTCTTGAGATGAGTCTGGGCCGCGTTGCACTGGGCGCAATGGATCGCGGGCGGTTCGGGTTGAGCGCAGGCTGCGTTGTGATGAGCACAGCCGCGATGAGGAGTGCGACCGAGATCGAGGGACCACGACCGCAATTGTGGGAGCGCGGCCGCGATCCGACTAGGGTTTATGGTTAGGGTTTTGGGCTTTTGTGAGTCTTGTGTTTGGGTGTCCGGGCTTGTGTGTGTTTCTTGGGAATTGTGTATAGAGTTATTGAGTTATGATTGTGATATAGAGTTATCATATTGTGATTCCAGGGTCTCGAGTTGATAAAGTTGGGGATACGGGCAGGGAACCGACACATGCGGAGTGAGTTTCCAGGGTTAAGTGAGTTTGCCTATTTTTCTGAAATACTTGTACGATTATTTATTAATACTTACATGATCTTTACTGAGCTTTCTTACGAAATTATTACGAGCCTTTTACCGAGATATTATCATGCATGTATTATTGAGTTTTATTGTAAATTGTGTTTTATATTATGAGATTTGGGACACTTGAGCTACCGAGTTACTAAACCGTACGACTGGGCAGGGGTCTGGTCGTTCCCGATTCCCTTTTGAGCTCCTGACGATTGCTTTGTGCGGTCCAGGGATTTGGGTACGTGGATTCGTCCACACGGGTTGAGTACCTATATGAGCTATATTGTGGGATCTCATATACTTGTTCAGTAGAGAACGCTGAACACTTTACTGCTAAGTATACTTACTTTTACTGAGTTTTTATAATCGTACTATTAACACTTGCGTTCTCACCAGCTTTAGCTTATCTGTGTTTTAAATGTGTGTATCTCAGGTGACCGGAGTATTAGTAGGCCTGCTGGACCTAAGTAGGTTTACATCTGCTTGTACAAGGAGGTAGCTACCTTCCTTAGAGGTAGTTATATTTTGGGGATTGTGTGCATATGCTTCGGATATTATGTAATAATCAGGGATTTTCGTGATTTGATATGTAAATTAAAGTTTTAAATTATCGGGGTTTTCACGTGTATATATTGGGAACAGTTAGGGATTATTATATTATATTTTGGTTGATGTGTTAATTGCATGGCTTTGGAAATTAGTTCGAGGGTGTTACAATTTTCACTACAAAAGCTACAAATATTCATGTATGAATATTTTTACAAATAAATAAATCACATACATGAATATTTTTAAAATTATTTATGTATGAATACTTTTATTTTGCTAATAATATTACATATATGCATATTTTTTAGACGAAAAAACATTGTTATAATAAATATTCACACATAAATATTTATTTCTTGTGAATAACATTATTTTTAGACAATTAATAGAAATATTTATTAAACAATTTAAACAAATCATTAGTTACCTAACAATATACGAATACTTAAATTAACGACAAAACTACCCTGGTAAATATTCATATATGAATATTTAACATTTATAATACAATAAAGGCACCAAAAAATATTGACATATGAACACTTCGTAAAAAACACTAAACTAGCTGAATACCTGTGCATTGCTCGGGTGATGTGCGATTAAATTAATATTTATAATTAGTTTTTTTACGACAAATTAACCTACCTATTCATAAACTATCATTTTGCCGCAAATGGGGAATTCAGAAGTTAGTTCCACTACCTAAATTCCAACTTGTTTCCGACGGGAGTCGAACGCGTGACCCAACACTTACACGTCACCTCTCATATCAAATGGGTTAAATCCCATTGGTATTTATAATTAATTGATGACACAACAAAAATTTATTTTTTTTAAGAAAACTATACATTGTTTGCGAAGAAAATGTTACTTATATTAATCATGAATATTAATTATTACACATAATTATATTTGAAGTCTATACATATCTAGTTTAATACATGTGAGTTGATCAAAAAGACTGATTTTATTTTAAAAAATCGTGTATAAGAATGAAGTATATAGAAAAAAAAACTTACAATAAAATGAAAACCCATCATTTTTCCATCAACTAATATACAAATACGTATTTGCAAAGTATTACTTACAATATCGTCTAACATAATTTTATAACAACAATTTATTTAAACCAATTAATAAAATGTTATCAAACAAAAGCGGTTATCATAAGAAATTTAATAAATCTTAATAAAATCACATCGAACAATTTAAACGGCAAATGACATATCTCATTGGCTAAAGATTTGTTTAAAGAATTATCGCTTCATTATTAACGGAGATATTCAGTCTATACTGAAAAATATTAAAACATGTGTTAATTTTGAAACATTAACACATAAACAACACAAAATAATGAGAAGCTTTAAATGTAAAAAAAAAGTATATCAATGTGACATTTTTTCTGAGGTTTAAATTAGGGATGACACAATTTTGACTCAACAGACTGGACGATAAAAATGGCTCTTAGTAAAAAAAGTAAGCTAGCATATAATGTTTTTTAAATAATAAATGTCATATGTTTACCTATTTTATAATATATGCTGATTAAAAAAATATTTTTATATATTTATCTGCCGTATTTTATATGTTTATTAAACTGAATCATCAATAAAATTTAAATTTAAATCTAAATGTAAATGTAATCCAATCAATACTTATCTATATATTTTATAATATTTTTCCATTTACTTATAAGTTTATTAAAAATAAATAAACATTATATAAAATTATTAAATTTTAAAAAAGTAAACACACGATATATAAAAATATATTTCATAATATTTATTTTATTATAATAAAATATAAAATATTGTTTTATCTATAAACTAAAATTTTAATCTATATTAATTAAAACATATATATTTATAGATGAAAAATTTAGAATAATCAACTATTCATAGCTATTTTATACAACTATAAAAATAATAAGTTTGAATAATTAATGTTTAATTGTAGTTTGTATACGTAAATAATTATCTCATTATTTTATGCAGGTTTGTTAGTATTGATACGATTGCTGATATTATCCAATTATTTTTGAAATTTTAACAAATTATATAGCGCCAGATCAGCGTCCTTAATTTTCTGAATTTTAACCAATCATATTGCGCCAAATCAGCATTAATTTTCTGAATTATAACCACTAATATTGCGCCACGTGAGCATTTTTTCTCTCTACTCCGTCGGCAATATATATATATATATATATATATATATATATATATATATATATATATATATATATATATATATATATATATATATATATATATATATATATATATATATATATATATAATTCACAATCTCAATTATTAAGGAAAGGATTAACGAGGAGAGAGAAACTAATAATATGTATACCCTTTTTACCACTTTATTAATTTTTAAATTTACATTTAGACCCTTTATTTGATCATTATTACAATTATATTATATTACACGTTGACCTCTCATCATTGAAATGATTGGCTCACGTTGCTTAGTTACTTATCCAGAATTTTTTAACTTCTCAAATGACCCTATCCACACACACGCGCGCGCGCGCGCGCACATATATATATATATATATATATATATATATATATATATATATATATATATATATATATATATATAAATGGAGAATCTTCATCCATCGAAAAATCTCAATGCACCACCACAAATACATCATAATTTCCGCGTGATGCATCATTATTTCTACGTGATGCATCAAATTCCTATGTGATGCATTAAAATTTTTTGCATTATGCATCACCTGATCCAATAGAAATAAAGTGGTTCCCCGATTTTCCAATTAATATAGGTTCTTCATTGAACACACCACTACATATATATATATATATGTGTGTGTGTGTGTGTGTGTGTGTATGTGTGTATGTATGTATGTGTATATATATGTATGTATGTGTGTATGTACGTATGTATGTGTATCTGTGTGTGTGTGTGTCTATATATATATATATATATATATATATATATATATATATATATATATATATATATATATATATATATATATATATAGATTTGGGTTCAAATGAGTACCACTAGTTTTGCGGAGTACCGGAGGTACCTCGCTTAAAATTATTTTTTTTGAAATTTATTTTCATAATCATGTTTAAATTAATAATATAAGACTATTTGCAAAAAATCACACATAAACACACACTATAACTATGTGAAACGTGCAAGGTCACATGAACTGCACTGTTGTGAACGTATGTTCACAGCTAAGCATGTTCACATGAATTTTTCCATGTTCACATGACTTTTAAGAGGCTACGAAGTGTGCATGCGTGTAATTCTTTTACAAATATGCTTATATTATTTGTATCTAAATGAATATGAAAAAAAAATTTTAAAAATAAACTCTTTTTCCGGAGCATGTTCACATCTTAAACCCGTGTGTTCACAGTTACTCACGGTACTCTGCATTTTTTAGGTACTCACACGAACCATATTCTATATATATATATATATATATATATATATATATATATATATATATATATATATATATATATATATATGTATGTATATATATATGCATGTATGTATGTATGTATGTGAATGCATGCATGTGTTTATATGTTTAGATTATCGTGAGAAGTTAAATATATCTTGAGAAGTGTGATAAGTACTATAATTCACTAATTTTGAATATTGATTCATTAATTTTACATATTGATTTACTTTTTTCTTACATTGATTCACCTTTTTTTTTTTGTGAATTTGTGTTTCATTATTTATATAAATTTAATAACTAATGAATCAACGTAAAAAACTAAATAATTGTTGATTTATTTAATCCAGGTTTTACAATTCGTTATTTATATATTTAAAAATGATAAATCAATATGTAAAAAAATAAATAATGGTGTTGCTCACACTTCTCAAGAAATATTTAGTTTTTCACGATAATCTAAGCATACATATATATATATATATATATATATATATATATATATATATATATATATATATATATATATATATATATATATATATATATATATATATATATATATATATATATATATATATATATATATATATATATACATATATATTATATATACATATATATATGTATATATATATGTATATAAATTTTGTATAAATGAATCAATAATTCACTACTATTTTACATTGATTCATTAGATTTTGAATAAAAATAATAAATCATGAATTTAAAATAAATGAATTAATGTACACAATAAATGAATCACTGTGTTTTTCACTTCTGAAAATATATTTAACTTCTCACGATAACGTAAGTGTGTGTGTGCGTAGAGACTATATAATTGCAGAACCTAAATTTGGTGCAGAATCAACTTTAAAATTAAATAACATAAGAATTATTAATTTTTGAAAGATTTAATATTGAAAAAACTACAGGATTTTCGGTAAAATATAACTGATAAAACAAAAGGTTAATAGACTTAATCTCTATAATATGAAAATATGATGAGTTTTTTCCAACATTAATCAAGTAAAAAAAACTAAATTACTTGTTTGGTAACCGGTCAAACACGTCAAATATATACTTTTGAATAAGACAAAATAGTTTAAGGGGTTAAACAATAAGAAAAAAAGGGTTTAGGGACTTAATCATGAAAAAACACTTAATAACCCATTACTTCTCAATTAAGTCTCTAAACTTATTTACCAATTATTTAAGTCCCTAAACTATGTTTGTCTTATTCAAAAGTATAAATTTTTGACCGGCTATCGGATTAGCAAAATAAAAAGTTTAGGCATATAACCGCTAAAATATTGAAAGATTGTGGGTTTTTTCAACATTAATCAAGTAAAAAACTTAGTTTAGTCGGTGAAAAAGTCAAATATACACTTTTGAATAAGACAAAAGTTTAGTGACTTAAACAATAAAAATAGAAGTTTAGGGACTTAATCATGTAAATGAAGAAAAGTTGATAAGGTTTTTTCAGTATCAACCCTTTTTAAAGAATAAGAATATAATTTATGGACTTAATAATGAAAACGGGATTTTTATCTTCTATAAAACATGACCGATGATTTTATATTTTTCAAATTTTTTTTAAATATTCAACATTGAATATTTATCACTCAATATTCGACATTGAATATTCAACACTGAATCCTTTGAATTTTATATATTCAACATCGAATAACGTTATAAATTTGAGTATTCAACATTGAATATATTGTTTCAATAGTTCTGTACCAAATTTAAGTTCTGCAATGATTCCAACCCTATATATACATACATATACATACATATATACATACATATATATATATATATATATATATATATATATATATATATATATATATATATATATATATATATATATATATATATATATATATATATATATATATATATAGTGAGGATTAAAATGAGGATCGTGTTTATAATGAGGACGTTAAGAACCAATAGAATTACTTTATATAGTGAATCAACCAATAACAAGCAAGGTGACATAATTGTAATAAATTGAATATTATATGAGATGGAATATAATAAAAGGGCATTTTGGTCATTGTGCACCATATATTTCAAATTAGTTTTGTTGGTTTTTAATTGTGAATCAAGCAACACCGATTTCGTTGGCACCATCGTGATTCACAACACCTACAATGATTTACAATGTCATCGTGATTCAATGACACCACCGATTTTGACGACACAACTTATGGTTCACAACACCAATTTCGACAACATCACTTATTGTGAATCAGTTCGACGACCCACCATTATTCATAACACCTACAATGATTCACGACGCCACCGTGATTCACGAAGGCAGATGCTTTGGACTTTGAGCTGTTCACGGCGGTTCACAGGTCAAACAAGTGAGGAAGAGACGAATGGCGGTTCACGGTTCAAGCAAACGATTCACAGCGGCGGCGATACACGGTTCACGAAGGCAGAGGATTCACGGCGAACAACAGTTAACGATTCAAGATTAAGAGGAGGAGGATGCGAGCGTCGGCTCACGATTCAAGCAAGCGATTCACGGCGGCGGTAGTCTACAGTTCACGTCATTGACGTTGGTGCCGAGTTCACGTCATTCACGTTGGTGATATCACAGCGGTGGTGACCGCGAAAGAGTGGAAGGGGTGTGGAAGACGGCCGGAGAAGATGGTGGTGTGTGTGGCACCATGGGAGAGAGAGAGAGAGAGAGAGAGAGAGAGAGAGAGAGAAAGATTTTATTTTGAACTGTAAATAATTATGATGGAGAGAGAGAGATTTAAGGATGTAATTATGAAAATTGGAGAGAGTGAATTAATTCTTTTTTATGTTATAATTTAATTTAAATTTATAAATGTCCAAAATACCCTTGATGATGTGGATTAATATTGATGATGTGTCTAATTTTTATTGGTTTTTACCTTCTTCATTTTAAGGATGGTCCTCATTTGATCCACTCCATATATATATATATATATATATATATATATATATATATATATATATATATATATATATATATATATATATATATATATATATATATATATATATATATATATATATATATATATATATATACACGAGATCCATGGAAAACTATATTAGATTGGAGTACAGGAAAGCCATATCAAATGTACATATTCATTATGATAAAATGTTAAATTTCATGTAAAATTATATCATACATATGTTCAAATTTGCATTATAATTAACTATTCATATAATTTATATGTTCATTAAAACTAAATGTTTAATTTCATGCAAAAATACATAATATACACATGTCTATGCATATTGCACATTTGAACATGTGCATATTGTTATTTTGCATGAAATTAAACATTTAGTTTTAATGAACATATAAATTATATGAATAGTTAATTATAATGCAAATTTGAACATATGTATGATATAATTTTACATGAAATTTAACATTTTATCATAATGAATATGTACATTTGATATGGCTTTCCTGTACTCCAATCTAATATAGTTTTCCATGGATCTCGTATATAAATATATATATATATATATATATATATATATATATATATATATATATATATATATATATATATATATATATATATATATATATATATATATATATATATATATATATATATATATATATGGTTGGGTTCTGGTAAGAACCACTTAGTTCCCTGAGAACGTGGTAACCACTTTAAAATTTGTGAATTTAATGCATAAAATTATGCATTTAATGCCAAAATTTATACATTTCATATAAATATATACGCATATCGTGGTAACCACTTTTAGTGGTTTTCACGTTCTCAAAGAATTGAAGGGTTCTTATCTGAACCTAACCCTATATACACACACACACACACACACACACACACACATATATATATATATATATATATATATGTGTGTGTGTGTGTGTGTGTGTGTATGTATGTATGTATGTATGTATGTATAAGTTTAAGAGAGTACAAATTATTATGCAGGGCACCATTGCGTAAAATTGTTTTGTGAGAAACCTACGATAAACCTTTCGGTGGTTTCAGAGAGACACCTAGTCGATGTTATACTACTCTTTTTTTAGTTTATGTTCTTGATTGTTGTGATACCTGAGACTTTGGATGTTTTTCGCAAGTAAATGGTTTAAATGGGGTTTGTAACCCCATGACTTTGGCTAAGGGAAGGGTATTGAACCCCATTATGTTCATCTAAATGTAACACCTAGACTTTTAATGAATGTGTTTGAACTTGATACATGAAATTACTAAACACTTGTTTCATTTAATAATGTAACTTATGAGAATTTAATCATGTGAATTACTTTATTGTTAAAAATAAAGAATTTTATGTTAGCAAAGTACAATTTAAGGGTTGTAAAGTGCAAAACTCACTTTCCTTATTATGCGTGAACAAGATCAAATGATCTTTTCACTTTTATAATCTCTCTCTCTCTCTCTCTCTCTCTCTCTCTCTCTCTCTCTCTCTCTCTCTCTCTCTCTCTCTCTCTCCTCTCTCTCTCTCTCTCTCTCTCTCTCTCTCTCTCTCTCAAAAACCCATGATTTCTCCCTCCCCCCCCTCTCTCTCTGAAATAATAATTTTGTTAAGAGATCTAACAAACAATCGGTTAGCAAGCATCTAAACAAAGATCTAACATTATTTCAAGGTAAGATTTGTGTTCAATAAAGGATTTTAGCCATGAATAGTCCTAATTTTGAGAAAAATACTGATTATGAACACACAATAAGATTTTGTTTTGGCATGTGTTGTTTCTCAATTGCAAAGTGAAATTTGAAGTATATCAAAGCTATAACAATAAATTTCAGCTCCAATTTTCACGTAGAGGTTAGTCAATTTAAGATTCATAGGTGTGCGTGAAATGTGCTTGCACAGTGTTCGTACACAACCAATTTTGGCCCAACTTCAAGCAATAAACACCAAATTAGTGTTAACTATTAGTTGCAATCAGTAGCTAAAGTGGCTAATGTGTGTACTGATAGATTTTAGTCATAAGAATGGTGTTAAACATCAATTGCAATAACAAGGGATGAAGTTTGAATCATCCAAAGGTTCAGAATAACCTTGACCTGAAGCTCGTACAATATATTATAAAAGTAAAACCTAATGCTAAAGTTCAGGTAATATTAAGATCCGAAACTCATATATATATATATATCTGAAGTTCGCATAGCCCGATCCGAAGTTGTTGAAGCTCGGACCTAAAGTTCGAAGTTTGGATCTACTTAGAATAACCTGAATATGAAGTTATTCGAGACTCAAGTTATTCGAGACTCACAATCCGATGTTTATATAAAATACATCTTAATGCAATGTACTTCAGGGTTGTAAAAATCGGCCTAGGCGGCCGATTAACCGGTGCCTAGGTGGTAGGCGGCCACTCAACACTATGATTTTCATATAATCGGTTTGTCTAGGACAAATTGGTCAAAAATCCGCCTAGTTAGCCCTAGTCGTCAGCCCAGTGGGTTTCGAAGTCAATGTCGGTCAACAAATTTTTCCTTATGAAAAAATGTTGAAATAAAAAAGAAAGGAGCTAAAAGAGAGCCCAATTAAATTAGGGTAAAATCAATACGCAGTCAAACACAACCCTTCGTTTACCTCTCTCTCAAGAAGGTCGTCGATCAATCTCTATCTTCTCACTTGCTGTTGTGCCTCTCCTGTGCTCGTACCTTTTTTCTATTGCCTGTGCATGTGTCATTCATCAATCAACCGTTGTTGTGCTTATCTGTCAAGGCAGTCGTAGGCTCGCAGTTGTGCTCATATCATCTCCTCTCAAATTAGGGCATTAGGTTGTGCTCATCGTAAGTTACTACTCTTTTAGTCTTTTTAAAAACGGATTGTGTGATACATATAATGATATAGGTATGTAGCTATATGAGAATACCGTGTTATATGATCATAGCCACTGCTCTTATATAGTGTGATACGACCCAGTTAGAGTTCAAATCATTGAACAATATGGTCAAAATAAATAGGGATAATCAATCTAACTATAACGATAACACCCCAATAATTATAAGGTAATCAACTTTGCCCTAGTTGAGATAAATACGAGTTAATGAATATTATAGAGAGTATTTTCCGAGTATTAAATACACAATGTTTATGATAATATCAATTATAAAATGAGGCTAAATGATAATTTATAGTGAAATTGCCAAGTTTGGAAAATACATTTTAAAATTTGTAAAATGGGTAATATTGTTTGTGATGGAAATATGAGAATGAGAAGATGAAAGTTTGGGGTATAATGTGTAATTGTAGATGTGTGGAGGGGTGTAAGTGAATGAAGAAGAAACTCATCTCATTTCACTCTTTTTAGCCAATGTTTTCTACACACACGCGGGCGCCTTTAGTGTGTGTTCTTGTTTTTAGAAAGAAAATAAGAAGAAAATAAGATGAAAAGAAAGAACAATTGCTAGTAATTCAGGTTGTATGTAGTTGATTGAAACACAACCCTTGAAGGAGCTTCAATGAAGCATCCATGGTGGACTTGAAATGAGTTTACATGAGTTTGGTGTTAAATGGTTCCAACCAATAAATATGTTGCCTTATGTTATTAATTAATTAAAATGAAGCCAAAATATGTACTTATATAGTGTGGTAGTGTTTGTTAGAGTCATAAATCCGATTTGGGCTCAATGGAGCTCAAATAAAGTAAAGGGTTAGATTTAGTAGTTTTAATGTGTTTTGGATGTTCAATGCGATTAATAATCGTTGGTTTATGTCTTGGAATCATTTCCAGGTATTGGTTGGGGATAATTACGAACAAAGGCTCAAAATGATGTTTTGTTTTCTAAACCGCACGCCAAGTGTTTGATGAATGTCTTGAATGTATTTTGGCTTAATATTGGTGTGCAGATGACCCAAATGATTTGTAAACTCTTTGGTATCAATATGTTATTTATATAAGTTAAATTGAAATGCTTAATATGAGTCAAATTGAGAAATGAGACAAACCTCATATGACTTTCGAGTTTTTTGAACAACTTTGACATGTTGTTTTGTAAAATTCATATGAAATCACTCAAAACTCCGTTTTGGAAGAGCCATACGCCTTTTGAAAGCTAAGAGAATGTACTTTAGTTTACAATAGTCATATGAAGCTAAATTAGGTATTAATCATGTCAAAAATGCATGATATTGCTGTTGACCTGCAGTTGACAAAAATTGTGATATCAAACTTTAAAATTTCATATAGAATTGGTTATAGATCCGTTTGGGATTATTCAAATTGGATATGAAAGATAAAAGAATCTACTTCATTATAATTTAAAATATGTTAAGATAACTCAATCTATAATAATGTTAAAAACCTATTTTTCACAACTAGGTATAAACAAAAATATGAGATGTTTGGTTTTGATAATTTGATTGTTTTGTTTGAGATGTTCATGCAACTTCTTTAATATGATATTATAGGTCATATGTATACATAATTTGGAATACTTTTGAAGTTCCAAAGTACTTATGTGACTTGAAAAATCCATGTTTCAGTTTGAGGCTTAATTTGAATTGGATTTTATTTGGGACGATTCTGGAGGCTGAAACCTTATTGTCGATCACTGTGAGTTCTATTATTGATACTTTATAAACTGCATTGTATGTTGATGGTTATGTCATTGCATGATACAGTTGGGACTTGATTGTTGCTTCTCAATTATACTTGCATGTTTCATTCACATTGAGATGGGATTTGGAATATATGTCAAGTTTGAGATATATTGATTCTTATAACTTTGATCATCTTTTCATTTGGTCTCACCTGGATATCCATGGAGTGTTGGACTAGATCTAAGTCTAAATTGAGCAAATTGTTGGACAAGTTGTAAGTCTAAATTAAGCACTACTTTGGACTAGCTCTAAGTCTAAATTGAGCAATACGTTGGACTAGCTCTAAGTTTAAATTGAGCACTACTTTGGACTAGCTCTAAGTTTAAATTGAGAAATACGTTGGACTAGCTCTACGTCTAAATTGAGCAATACGTTGGACTGCCTCTAAGTATAATTTGAGTGATACCTTGGACTACTACTAAGTCAAAATTGAGCATCCATTCATATATTAGTTTGGCGTATCATTTGTGGTATTCACATGCATTATACATTTTTTATTAATCTAGCAATTCACTCAACGTAATGTTGACCCTTTAGTTGTTAATATTTTACAGGTCTTGAGTTAACTTATAGGGAGCCTCTAGACTTCCTTACTATTTGGTTATCCTGAAGCTAATGGTATCGAGACCACCGGTGCTGGTACACCTTGATTGCTGTTTTGGGCAATTGGGTAGTTTACTTCCCGACCTTGAATACTCGTTTAACAGGATCTTCAACCTGTCCCCTTGTAGAAATTCATATTTGGTATTTTGTTGGCATCATGTTTGGTGTCGTTAATTGTAAAAGTTAAAAATTCTACCATAATTCAGCAAGTATCATGTATCAGTTATTGATAAATACTACTTCAAATTGTATTATGATTGTATGTGTGTTTCAATAACATCAATGATCTATGCTTTATGTTAGAAGTATTTGAAGTTTTTTTAACAATTATGATTATGATTATGATATTAAAGATATTTTTAGTACTATGCATAATTGTAATTATATTTGAATATTTATAAATATGTTGTATGTATAAATCTGAAATTTACGTACTAAAAAATTTCAATCTGACTGCTCCCCGATTAATCCCCGCCCAGCCAATTAATCGCTACTTCCATGTCGGCCGGCCGACTAC
This sequence comes from Centrapalus pauciflorus, assembly GCA_020465985.1. Classification (NCBI taxonomy): domain Eukaryota; kingdom Viridiplantae; phylum Streptophyta; class Magnoliopsida; order Asterales; family Asteraceae; genus Centrapalus; species Centrapalus pauciflorus. The sequence goes on along the minus strand of JAANYP010004620.1, from coordinate 43,248 downwards.
CGTCTAGCGATTTCTACAACATTGATATTCTTTAGCATAATATTATATTGAGCCTTATGCATGAATAATTTGCAATAAATACAAAGTGTAAGCACAATTGTAATCAAGTTAAGTATTATTAAGCTAGTAGCAGCCTAAGCAGTAGCAGTCCACACTTTATGCGCCTAAAGCACTCCAATTTACAAAGCATATCACATAAGCAAGCATACCCAAGCACTGTGAGTAGTAGATTTACTTTTTCTGCATTTTATGTAATTTGAGAGTTCTATTACAACATTAGCTTCAATTGTCATTCTTATAAATATAGATAGCTTATAAAAGTTGTATGACATGATTTTCTGATCAGCTTAAATCTGTGCATACTTGTCATATTATTTATACAGATTCTCTTGCATTTCCTAGCTATTATCCTTAAAACAATTAGCACCAACACTCGTGTCTAGTGTTGGGCGGCAAGGTAAGCCATATATTGTGCTCATTTAGTTGATGATAATCACTATAGTAGCATAGCACTCGATGATTCCCATGTTGTATACTAGTAGCTTGCCCAGGACGTAGCTGATCCTTACCGAATTCCTATGTATGGTGTTATCATCATTCTACTCTAATTGCCTAATGTCTCAATAGTGACAATAGTTTAATATCGTTTAGCAAATCACACATCTTAACAACATAATGATCAGTTCCTATTGCAATAATTTGCCACAAGCAATACACCAGGCACATAATTCATGTAAATTCTTTTGTCTACTCACTCACTAAGCACTTAGCTTACCCATGTTGACATATAATTTTTCAGGCAAAGGCATAGTTCAACGGGACGTTCAAGCTAGGTTAGACATTATTACTGAGGGCATCTAGACCACTATGCTTTAGTGGTATTTTTCTTGTAATATTTGTGTATGGTTTATAGCAACTTATATTTTCAAAATCTGATATAAGAGATGAATAGACATGTACCACAAAGCACGTTTAGTGTCTGGTTGATGTAGTGTATATTTCATTTAATTTATGCATGTTATGCATATTATGCATAGTTTATTATTTTATCTTGATGATTGCTTAGGATGATCTTGGGGGATACATAAGATTGTAAGCAAGATGTCACACCAAGGCAAGTTGATTGTGTGATTATGATGAATTCAAAAGGTTTGAATCATTGATATCGATCTGATCGAATCAAATTTGAAATAGAAATTGAAAAGGGTTTTGAACCCTCTTTAGATTCAGCCAATGTAATGGGTTCTTGGAACCCCATAATTTCAGTCAAGGTGATGAGCGATTGGTTAAACACGTTTCCAAGGAGTTTTCATTTCAGATACATTTTGGTTAAATCGAAATTTGAAAATAAATTCGAAAAAATTATTGTTAATGTGATGATCAATTCGGCCTAGACATGGGAAATTCAACCCTAGGGGTTTAGGCCCTTGAGAGGTTTGATTTCTCATGATGTTCGGCTTCAGTTTGGATTGTGTTGATTTTCTCCATTTTTCTCGATTGCTTTTTTTCGGTTTAGTCGAAAGTTTAATAATAAAAATGGATTGGTTAATTGAGAAGAATGATTAAAGGCTAAAACAAGGGTTTAGAACCCTATATTATTCCTCCATGATGGGATCTTTAAACCCATGGTTTCTTGACCGAAGAGTTGATATGAAACTTAAACGTCTCAAGTTTGACAAATTGTATTCACTTTTTTTTTTAAATGGCAAGAGCAAAAAATCAGCAATAACAACAACAACGAAAATAATAATAAATTTGTCACCAATTCGAACATGGATAGCCTGTCTCTAATGCCCATCTTGGAGAAGGACCAACCTTATCAACAACCCTTGTCGATGTTGGTGCTTATGATATGCAATAGGTGGCTATGAGACATGTTTAAGACATGTGCTAGAACCAAAAATGTCTAGGGAAAATTACCTTAAAAACTAACATACTTTTGGTATTTTTCGAATAAGTCATTGTGCCAAAAACGCTTTCATAAAATTCTCTCAACTTAAAATTGGTTTTATAAAAATCACTGCACAAAATATGTTTCCATAAAAGTCTCTTAACGTAACAAAATCTTATAAAAGCTGCTAAAAATCTCATAAAAAACACCATACATAAAAAATACTTCAAGTTGAATGACTTTTATGAAAACGTTTTTGGTATAAGGACTGTAACATCCGTTAATTTAGGTACTATTTTATAAAAAAAACTTAACTAATATATATATATATATATATATATATATATATATATATATACACACACACACCTATATATAGACACACACACACACACATACATGTATATATGGTATTGTCCTAGATATTGTATTACATATATCTTACCTTTAAACCTATGAGAAACTAAATACTAATTAAACACAAATGTGCGTTATGTAGTTGTACCTTGTGGACAACTAGTGGTAATTAAGGTATATGATAACAGAGACAAAACGAAAAAGACGAAGATTCTGCTACAGCGGGACAAATGTTGTTTTGTCAGAATGTGTAGAAAAGGTATATTGTCTTTTTGCAAACGCACCCCACTATCTCTGCATCCAATGAGGAAGTTTCACCAGTATTCTCTGAGAGAATATAAAAGGAAGCTTCTAACGAATGTGAGATAACAAAGAGAGAGATATTCACAACGTGCAAAAGAATTGTGTTTTCATGCATGCAAAGTCTGCTTAGAAAAGAATAGTTGAGTGTTTCCAAGCTGTTCTTGTTCAAGCTGAAGGTCTGTCTTGTAAAAACAGTGAGTGCATCTTAGTGAGTGAATTCGTTGTAGCTAGTCTGAGCGTGTCTTAGACTAGTTGTTTATCTGTTGTTTCCGGTCATCTCAGTTTGAACCATTCCGCAGTTCAAACTTGTTTGTAATTAACACTTATTGATATATTTACATACAAACATTGAGAAAAGTGTGTTGATGTTTTTAATTGTTGTATTCACCCCCTTCTACATCCTACAGCAACATACTTTAGAAACCTTTTGGGACTTACAACTAGTATCAGAGCAGCTTAGAGTGTGTGTTAACTCTAGATCTCTTACATCTCCCTATTTCCCACCATGGACAACAGTTCTGCCAACTCCTCCTCTTACTATGACAATGGGTCAATGGAAAAACCTCCTAAGTTCAATCATCAGAACTTTTCTGGCTAGAAGTGCAGAATGATGCTCTATCTAGAGAATCTGGATGTACAACTACCAGAAATAGTGATGGAATGTCCCTATGTGCCAACTTCTGTCACTACTATAACTGCTGCTGTTGAAGGAGCTGTTCCTGAAATAAGGACTATTGCAAATGAAAAAGCTCAAAGGTCTGATGAAGACAAACGTCTGGTTACCCTTGATGCAAAAGCCAGAAACAACCTTGCAATCTCTTTACCTGATGATGTGTTCAAATAGGTTGAAAAGATGAAGACTGCGAAAGAAATGTGGGATACTTTGTGTACCGTCTATGATGGCCCCACAATGAATTGGATAATAGGATCAATAATCTTGTTAGATAATATGAACTGTTCTTTGCAAAGCTAAAGGAGACTCTCACTGAAACCTACACCAGGTTCACTGCCTTGATCAATGATCTCAAAGCTGTTGGGATCACCAGGTTCCTTACTAATTGGTTATCCTGAAGCTAATGGTATCGAGACCACCGGTGCTGGTACACCTTGATTGCTGTTTTGGGTAATTGGGTAGTTTACTTCCCGACCTTGAATACTCGTTTAACAGGATCTTCAACCTGTCCCCTTGTAGAAATTCATATTTGGTATTTTGTTGGCATCATGTTTGGTGCCGTTAATTGTAAAAGTTAAAAATTCTACCATAATTCAGTAAGTATCATGTATCAGTTATTGATAAATACTACTTCAAATTGTATTATGATTGTATGTGTGTTTCAATAACATCAATGAACTATGCTTTATGTTAGAAGTATTTGAAGTTTTTTTAACAATTATGATTATGATTATGATATTAAAGATATTTTTAGTACTATGCATAATTATAATTATATTTAAATATTTATAAATTTGTTGTATGTATAAATCTGAAATTTACGTACTAAAAAATTTCAATCTGACTGCTCCCCGATTAATCCCCGCCCAGCCAATTAATCGCTACTTCCATGTCGGCCGGCCGACTACCGTCTAGCGATTTCTACAACATTGATATTGTTTAGCATAATATTATGTATGAATCATAAATATTTCTACACATTGATTTCTACAACATTGTTGACTCTTGGTGCCATTCGGCTAAAAGAGTCAGTCATTGTATGAATCAGTATATTCCTGCTCAAATCCAAGCCTATCTTGGAGGAGATCTTGATACGGCAGCTTCTATTGTTGAGATCAATAGTCTCAAAAAAGACTTGTCCTCTCTTGGCGAGCTTCCAAATACTTTTATCCAAAAATTAAATGGAAAGCTGGTTACAAACAAGTTTTTCAGGCCTCAAAACACTGACAGTTTATGTGAAAAAACTACAAAGGCTGATGATGGAATGTGTTCTTCATCAAACCAACTTGCTAAGTGTCTAGCCAGTTCACATAGACAAAAGAAGGGAAAACAAGTTAAAACAGCAGCTTTGGCCACTAAACCTGTCAACCAGATAGGTTCTGGATCTAAAGCTGATGGCAAGAAACTTGTTAATCCATTCAATGCTGAACATTTTGAGAAAAAGTTTACAAAAGGGAAGCAGCCTACTTCCAACAGGGGTAAGTCTCATGTTGGAAGCAAATTTGCTATGATTTCAAATAAGTTATTAAATCATAGTGGAAAGATGGTTATATTTGAAGGAAAATCTTTTGTTAAAACCAGAATTGATGATCATGTTGATAGGCAATAGTTATCATATCTCAGTAAAGGCAAAGGCAAAGTCATTGCTCAACCTGAGAAATCTGGGAATAAGTTTCTCAAACCTGTGGAAGGACAAAAGACAATCAAATACATGTGTTTGATCTCTGTCCTCCCAAAAAGAGGACACAGGCAAAGCTGTTGCTATTGTACCTTCTACCCAAGCTATTGGTTCTTCTAAAACAAGTGAAACTTTGTTAAAACCTGTTGAGAAACCCAACAGAGATAAACCAGAATGTGTTTCTAGGAGTACTTCTTCCAAAAAGACTAAAAAGAGAAAATGTTACAAATGTGGAAAGAAGACTCATATGGCCAAAGATTGTCTTGAAACTGAGGACATAAGGCCTGCTGACACTGCTAGCTCCAACATTGCAAACACCAGCAGTGTTCGAAGTAACATTGTCATTGAGGAGACCAAATTGTGAATATTAGTGTAGATCTCAGTGGTCCATCAACAAATGTTGATGAAGAAGGAGAACTCATCCTTATGATGAGTTCCCCTAAAAACTAATATTTCCCATGTCACTCTGCAGGTTAAACAACCAAGCCAGGTTTGGTACTTAGACAGTAGCTGCTCTGGCCACATGACAGGTTGCAAAGTTTTGTTGAGTGATCTCAAGCCTAAAAAAGGCCCAAAGGTCACCTTTGGTGACAATGTCAAGGGATCCACAGAAGGATATGGAACTCTTCAAGCTGGTGCTGCAATATTCAACAGAGTAGCCTATGTGTCTGGGCTGAAACATAACCTTGTTAGCATTAGTCAACTTTGTGATGTTAGCTACAAGGTTAACTTTGATGAGCACCTGGGGTACATATATATTGGACTCCCAAGGCAAAGTTGTGCTGTGTGCACAAAGAAAGAAAGGTGTATATGCTGTAGATATCTAATCTGCTGATCCAACAACTGATTCCTGTTTCATCTCAAGAAGCAATGCAGACCTCAACTGGTTATGGCACAAAAGGCTATCACACCTGAACTTCAAGAATATCAACAAACTCTGTAAGAAAGAGTTGGTAACAAGTTTGCCTTCTATAACTTATGTTAAGGATATACTCTGCACAGCTTATGAAAAGGGTAAGCAAAGAAAAACATCTTTTAAATCCAAACATAATTTCTCTATTGATACACTTCTCTTCTTAATCCATATGGACTTGTTTGGACCTGTTAGTGTCTCAAGTCTAGGAGGTAGAAGATACAGTCTAGTAATGCTAGATGAGTTCTCAAGGTTTACATGGGTGATTTTCCTAAAGACCAAAGGAGAGGCCGCCAGAGAGATTATTGGATTTATCAAGAATTCTGAACTCTACCCAAGTCAAGCAGCTTAGAAATGATCACGATACTGAATTCAAAAACAATACTCTTGAGGAATTCTGTGAAGAAAGAGGAATCTCTCAGAACTTTTCAGCTGTGAGAACTCCACAACAAAATGGAGTTGTTGAAAGGAGAAATAGAAGTCTCATAGAAGCTGCTAGAACTATGCTGTGTGCATCAGGTTCGCCTTCATCATTTTGGGCTGAAGCTGTCAATACTGCATGCTTTACCCAAAATAGATCATTAGGGGTGAAAAGGCTCAACAAGACTCCCTATGAATTAATCAAAGGGCAAAAGCCAAATATAAGCTATTTCCATGTGTTTGGATGTCCTTGTTTCATATTGAATCAAAGGGACCAGTTGGCCAAATTTGAACCAAAGCTGATGAAGGTGTGTTTGTTGGATACTCAACTGTTTCTAAGGCCTACAGAGTATACAACTTTAAAAGAAAGGTGATAGATGAATCTATCAATATCCCCTTTGTAGAGTCCAAGAATGCTCCTCCCAAAGCTGTTCCTGAATCAGCTTCAGGAGATTTCAGTTTTGATGATCTTATGTATTCCAAATGTGGAAAAGGACTCAAAAGCTTCCATATCACCCAGAGTGGAACCTGTTAACAACAATGGGCATGATGATAATTATATTGGTACACATGTGTGAATAAGTGTACTGATATAGTTAATGCACCATGTCCAGAACCAATCAATGCTGATTTCCTGGATCCTCTGCTGATGTGTTCAACAATGATGATTCATTCTCAATGGGTGAACAGGCTCAAGATATCAATGTCTCTGAAATCTTGAGAGTTGTTCTACAAGACCTGGTGAGAATGAAACTGATACAGGAGAATCTTCATTAAAACATGATCCTAAGTGGATCAGGTGTCACCCCAATGATCAAATAATTGGTGACATTAACAAAGGTGTGAAAACAAGGTGGGACAACCTGAGAAACTTTTGTATGTTTTCTAGTTTTGTGTCCATGATGGAGCCAAAGAAAGTAGATGATGCACTGAAAGATGCCAATTGGATTACTGTCATGCAAGAAGAACTCAATCAGTTTGAGAGAAACAAAGTATGGAAGCTGGTCCCTGTACCTCAAGGTAAAACAATAATTGGCACCAAATGGGTGTTTAGAAATAAAATGGATGAGCAAGGTCATGTCATATGAAACAAGGCAAGACTAGCTGCTCAAGGGTATAGGCAAGAAGAAGACATAGATTATGATGAAACATTTGCTCCTGTGGCCAGGTTAGAAGCAATTCGTTTGTTTCTGGCCTATGCTGCCCATAAGAGCATGAAGGTATTTCAAATGGATGTCAAGAGTGCATTTTTGAATGGTAAGCTGCAAGAAGAAGTATATGTCAAGCAGCCTCAAGGTTTTGAAAGTGAACAACATCCAGGTTTTGTTTATAAGTTGGACAAAGCTCTCTATGGTATGAAACAAGCCCCTAGAGCCTGGTATGACACTCTTACTGATTTCCTTATGAGCAATGGTTACTCCAGAGGTAAAGTGGATACCACATTGTTAATAAGAAGGTGAAAACTGATATTATGCTTGTTCAAATTTATGTGGATAACATAATATTTGGTTCTACTAATGAACAGTTATGCAAGAACTTTTCACTGATCATGAAATCTAAATATGAAATGAGCATGATGGGTGAACTTACTTTCTTTTTGGGATTACAGGTTCATAAAACCTCAAATGTAATTTTCATAAATCAAATGAAAGTATACATTGTATCTTTTAAAAAACTTTAACTTTGATCAATGTTCTCCCATCAAAACCCCAATGGCAACCAATGTAAAGTTGGATCAAATGAAAGTATACATTGTATCCTAAAGACTCCGGCCTTGAACTAATAGGTTATTCAGCATCTGATTTTATAGGTTGCAGGCTAGACAGAAAGAGCGCAACAGTTGGATGTCAACTCCTTGGTGGAAAGTTGATCAGTTGGTGCAGCAAGAAGCAGAATTTTGTTTCTACTTCTACTGCTGAAGCTGAGTACATTGCCGTTGGAAGCTGCTGTGGGCAGATTTAGTGGATGCATCATCAGCTTGAAGATTATGGACTTGTATATAGGAAAATTCCTAATCTATGTGATAATACAAGTGCCATAACTATTTCCCAAAATCTGGTCTTCCATTCTCGAACTAGGCATATTGAGCTCAGACATCACTTCATAAGAGATCACATCCAGAAAGGTAATGTGGAGGTAACTTTTGTTCCCACAGAAGAACAGATTGCAGACATTTTCACCAAACGTCTTGATGAAAATAGGTTAAATCACCTTGTAAGCAAGCTGGGTATGTTAAATAAAACTCACTAAGCGTCATTGATGTTCAAAAGTCACTTGTTTAAATCTACTAAAATTTCACAGAACAGCTTGGACAGAACAGGTTTTATCTGCTCTGTACTTAGCCAGTTTCTCAAATTTTGAACATCTTGGACAAGTAACAGGTTTGCCAAAATAGATTTTAATCTCAAACCTGTTCTGTTGTACAAACTTACAGAGATGGGACTACTCTGAACATGGCAAAGTGGATATTCCTTAATCTGAGGAACTTGGTGCAACAAGAACAGCGTCCATCAACTGTCAGATGTCCAAGGTTTTTAAGCCTCATTATCAAGCATGTTTGTGGTGAGCACCTGTATAACTCCCAATCTCTCTTGACTACTACAGTATTTCCTGTTATAGGAAATAGGGTATTTTACACCCCGGTACTTGATAATGAACCTCCTCTGTCAACTCCAATTAGGAGGTTCCTTGATTTGGTGGAAGGACCTTCTACTCAGGAGGTGGATCCAATCGTTGCTCCCAAAGGAAAATCCAATCACGGTCTAAAAAGGCAAAACATGCCTTGAGGACCAGTGAAGCTGAGCCTGTCACCAAGAAGGCTAAAACAGCTAAGTCTGCACCCTCAGCCTCAGTGGCTAAGGGGGAGCAGGCCTGGTCACCCTGGTTCATCCGTTGAACCTGAAGCCTTTGTGGCTGGTGCCTCTGTGGCACCTGAGACTATGGAATAGGAACAACCTCTGGTTTCTAGCCTAGTCTCCCCACCAGTCCGAACAGAACCCCATATCACCTCTCCACAACATCCATCCTCTACATCCTCCCTCACAACCTACAACAGGCTAAGAAAGAGATCTTTAGCCAAAAAGAAACCCTCCACTCAAACAAACCCCTCTGACCCCTCTCAACAGGAGTCAATTGAAAAAGAAGCAACCCCTGCTGCCTTTGCTTCTCCTATTTTGGGAATACGTGCAGCCTCTATGGAGAAGGCTTCATTCCATACATAGTCCTCCCAGAGTCAGCCCCAACCCTCTGATTCCTCAAAAAAGGAGCTAGTTGTACAAAAGGAGACTACCACATCCACTATCCTAGCCTCTCAACAGGGTGAGGATACTGAAAGACAGGAGTTCACTCCACTCCATACTGAGTCCACACAGTCTTCACCTCATATTTCTTCTACACCTTCTGAGTCTGCACAAGGCGTCAAAGCTGCTGGTACAGAACAACTAGCAAATCAGCCTTCATCTTCTGTTCCTCATGACACAGTTGTTCCACACCCAACAGCTGTTGAAGGACCAACAACCTAGGCTGATGAACCTCAGGGTATGGAACATCCCTCTGGTGAAGCTGCTCCCCAAATGCACATTTCATCATCAGCTTTCACCACTGATGATGTTGAAATGCACATCCCCTCTCCCCATGAAGAGGTGCCTGCAAACCAAGGCACTACTGAGGGAACCACCCAAGGTCTTGATGAAGGTGTTACCATGCCAGTGACATCTGAAAGGCCACTCATGATGCAGCTACAGCCACTGTTGAAGGTTCTATTGATCTTTCCAAGCTGGGTCACTTAACTTATGCCCAGGCTATGGAACTTTTCTCTAAAGCACCCTTACATTCTCCCAGTGACCCCCATACTCCTCAATCCTCACCATCACACTCATCCACATCAACCCAATCCAAACAATTAACCCATACACCTCCATCCCCCAAGGAACTTTCTGTGAATGACCAGCTTTCTGTGTTGTCCAACAAAGTTGGTTCTTTGGAATCTTCTATGACTTCCCTCCCATCTATCATTACAGACTCCGTGTCTGCTCAGCTTAAAAGTTTTCTTGATTCGTTCAAGACTTCCTTTCCAACTCCTGCTTCCCAACCTGATCATTTCTCTAAGCTGCTTGCACTCACTGCACAGTCGCAATGACTCTCCTCCTCCCTATCATCCATTCTTGCTCACCTACAGGACTCTGTGTCCAGCCTGTCAGATGTTTCCAAACAGCTGTCTGGTATTGCTGAAACCTGCTCTACCACACTGCCATCCACACTGGCCTCTCTAAATACCTTAGTGGTATCCCTGTCAAACTCTGTGGCAGCAAACTTTGATGATATGCATGAGTCCCTTGAACTAACTCTTGCACAGCTTCAAAGTTTGGTGTTCACAAACACTGACAGGGCTGCTATTTCCCAGCTCTCATCCTTTGCCACTTCTCATTCCTCTTCTCTTCAAACCTATGTTACCCAACTAGCAGAGGTTAAGGACAACGTGACTTTCTTAGTGCATAGCCTGGTTGGTTCAAAGCCTATTACCAAACCTGCTGCTACCCAGCCTGGTGGATCTGTTCCTTCAAGCAAGACTTGTGTTGAAGGCATTGTGTCATCTTTTTCAAAAGGGGAGAAGTCTACATCTGCCTCGAAGACAAAGTCTAAGGGGGAGAAATCTTCATCTCCCTCTAAGGAGAAATCAACTTCAGTGGGTCAAGCAACAGGATAATTACAAATTGGTGATGCTGCAGGTACTTCAACTGTCTCTGCAACCGCTACTCAGTCTATTTAGGTTGGATCTCCAAGCCCTGCACCATCTAAGGGGGAGGAATCCATTCTTGAGCACAGGCCAAGCAGGAGGAGAAACTTGATTTTGGAACAGACTGAAGAAGAAGAAGAGGAGGAAACTAAAACTGTTCTGACTAGAGCAGCAAAGGGGAAAGGGAAAGCCACTATGGACACTAACACTCTAAAAGCTGCTTAATTAAAATTTGACAAATCTCAGGAAAAATATATGAGAATTCTAATGGAGACTTATTATCAATGGAAACAAGAGCAGCTTGAGATCCTTGAAAGAAAGAAGAAGGAATAAGCTTCTGCTAAAGCCCTTGCATACAAGGAGGCAAGAAAAATTAAAATGCTCTCCTTGGATGTTCAAAGGAAACTGATAGAAGCTGCCAATAAGTCAGTGACTGAGAAAGAGCAGAGTTCACAGGTCTTGGTGACCAAAACAAAGCCTGTATCCTCATCAGATAAAGCCCAACTCCATTTAATATAGCAAGAAAGAAATTCTTTGATGTTGCAAACAGAAGACTTGCCAAAGAAACTATTATCAAAGATGTCCCCACTTCAAGAAAAGGTAAGTAGTGGAAACTTCAGATCACTAGGCTAGGTGCTGATGGTCCTGAATTGGAAGCCTGTGAATCCATGATGTTGTCTGCATGGGATATAGAGAATGGGTTGAGCTGGCTGTTGCCCTGAGCGGATCAAAATCTGAGACTGCTAAAACTGTCAGGGCATATGTCAATACGCTGATGGAAAAAGTGAAAGACCTGGGCCTAATTTCTGAAGAACTGATCAAGGGTACCTCACTAGTGGAACCCAAGATTAAGCCTAGGAGACAAAGAAAGGATACAGAGATTGAAGAGCTGATTATCATGATTGAACAGGGTATGCACGATGTTGAAGTCAAAGGGATAGATCACAGTCTGCCCAAGGGAGTTGAGCCTGGAAAAGGATAATTCATTGAAGAGCCTGAATTAGGGGTGTTCTTTGTGTACCCCTTATCAAAGAAATGTGTTTCCAGAGAGCCTCAGATCTTCATAAGGCTGGTCTCAAGAAGGTCATAGCCTTCAGACACTTAAATGCTTTCGAACAGCATTCAAGATGGAGAGCCATCATCTGGGAACAGCTTAAAGGCTTCTATGAAAGGGGAGAACTCCAGAGTCTAGGCTTCATGTTCCTTGGGAATGAAATTGAAGAAATTGATGAGACTATGGAACATTATCAACAAAGGTATGAACAAAGACAACAGCTTCAAGGTCCATCTACTGCTGAGTAGATGAAGAATGGAAGTTGTCCATAAGTTGGACAAGCTTACCATTACTTGCTCCAAACATCAACAGTCCAAATATGTTGAAAACTTGTCTTGTACATTAGTCATACGTATTCTTTATTTGTCGTAATCCACCAGTACATCAGTTGTATTTCTGTAAAAACATATGTTGTTTGAATCAATATCAGTATGTATAAACTGATCTTTTACTTTACTTCAATGTTGTACTTTCATTTCAGCAAATATAATGTAATATATATATATATATATATATATATATATATATATATATATATATATATATATATATATATATATATATAATGATTATTGATAGAATCAGCTTAGGCTGATTATCGCAAATAGGAGGAGATTGTTAGGCACAAAAAAGCCTCAATCAAACCTATTCTATATCATAGGGGGGAGTTTTTTTAATCAAACCTGTTTGATACACTTAAGGGTATAATTTAAGGCATGTTAAAGCCTTATTGAAACCTGATAAGTGATTTGCAATATAAGCCAAAGTTGCTCACCCTGTTACATTAGTTGTAACTTAGGCGGAGTGCCCGAGCTGTCCTAATCTGTTGAACAGGTTTGGCATAAACTGTCTACGCTGCTCATGCCTGTTGAGCATCTTGGACCAAAACTAAGTGTTCTGTTCTCTGTGAACAGGTTATACACATTATGCTTTTGTTTCCATGTCATCATGTAAAGTCTTAAACATAAAGATCAGTTTACAAGTCGAAGACAAAGTGGAAAAATCAGAAACTGCTTACACTGCCCAAGCTGTTCTTATACATGAAGACAAAGTGTATAATTGAAATGGGTGACAGACCATTTCTTATATTAAAATGGCTTACAAGAAGAGGAAATGATTAAAGTTGACATTCCTCTTTAAGGTAAAGCAATCTGCAACAGAGACAAAACGAAAAAGACGAAGATTCTACTACATAGGGACAAATGATGTTTTGTCAGAATGTGCAGAAAATGTATCTTGTCTTTTTGCAAAGGCACTCCACTATCTCTGCATCCAATGAGGAAGTTTCACCAGTATTCTCTGAGAGGGTATAAAAGGAAGCTTCTAACGAATGTGAGATAACCAAGAGAGAGATATTCAGAATGTGCAAAAAAAATGTGTTTTCATGCATGCAAAGTCTGCTTAGAAAAGAATAGTTGAGTGCGTCCAAGCTGTTCTTGTTCAAGCTGTATGTCTGTCTTGTAAAGACAGTGAGTGCATCTTAGTGAGTGAATTCATTGTAACTAGTCTGAGCGTGTCTTAGATTAGTTGTTTATCTGTTGTTTTTGTCATCTAAGTTTGAACCATTCCGTAATTCAAACTTGTTTGTAATTAACACTTGTTGATATATACATACAAACATTGAGAAAAGTGTGTTGAAGGTATTCACCCCCCCCCCTCTACAGCTTACAGCGACATACTTGGGAAACCTTTTGGGACTTACAAAAGACCTGATTGGTCTAGAAACTTAAACCCCATCTATTTATGCCTTCTCCAATTCATTTTCCCACGTTTTTGGGAGCCCTTTTTGAGACCAAGAAGAAACTTCAACAAAATCTGAGTTTTTGAAGAAGAAAAGGAGCCATTGTGGTAGGCATTTGAAACTTCATCTTCTCCGTTATTGTGTCATCATCTTGTTCTTGATTCTTGATTTAATAATGGGAGATTTAGGTTATAGCAATCAAAGAAAAGGAGGAAATGATCATTGAATAACAAACAATCTAGTCTATAAGCATTGCAAACAAATTCTAGCATGATTATAGAAGTATTTCATTGTTAGGTTGTTAAGATAATCAAAGAATTTAAATGAGGATATTGATGATTAAAACTTGGATTTGATAAAATCAAATGAAGGATTCAATGATGTTAAAATGGTTTAAAAAGTGTTTAGAATGTGTTTTTGATGCATATATGAAAGGATTCAAGTGAACAAGTTGCATACTTGAGCTATATACAATCGCATCACCAAGACAGCTCTCTTCGTTCTCATTCGAGAGACTTATTCTCTGAATCGGTTAGCTCAAATTTACATCAATGAGATTGTTTCACCGCACGACATTCCCAAGTCGATCGTATCTGATCGAGATTCTCGCTTTACCTCTCATTTCTGGGATAGTTTTCAGCAAGCTTTGGGAACCCGAATAACAATGAGTACGACGTATCACCCTCAAACTGATGGCCAAAATGAGCGCACCATTCATACACTTGAAGATCTATTACGGGGCATGTATTATTGATTTTGGAGGTTGTTGTGATACTCACCTACCATTGGTTGAGTTTACTTACAATAATAGTTATCAGTCATCAATTGGGATGCCTCCTTTTGAAGCCTTGTATGGTCGGAAATGTTTGACTTCGACTTATTGGCAAGAAGCAGGCGAAAAGCCATTGTCCGGACCCGAGATTCAGTTAACACATGAAAAGATCTAGGGATGAGCTAGGGGCTAGTACCGTAACGACCCGTCCCGAATCCCAATTTCCCGACTCCCGAATTAGACGAAAATACGAGACCAAGTACCATACCAAGTTGTGATATTCGGGATCGGTACTAGTACCGTATTCGATACTAGTCCCGTTTGGTACCATTGTTCGATATACAACATATAATGCATGCCAAAAAAAATTGGTAACAGTTCTTATACCAATTATTAACAATTTTTATAGTGTTATAAATGTTGAAATTAAAAATAAAACACAAAGAAAAACCCAAAGAAAAAAAAATAACAACAGTTTTATCTAACTGATGATAGTTTCATAAGTGTTAAATGATTGTTTGCCAATAATGAGGAATGAGAAAATTGGGATTTAAGATAGGTTTTGTATATAATTAGGAGTTAGGAAATGATATGGACTAAATAATATTTTTTTAAAACATGACTATTTATACCCTAATTCGGTATCTGGAATTCCCGAATTAAACTAGTCCCGAATCCCGCTTTCCCGACTCCCGTTTTAACACTAGTACAAAAATGACCTTTGGTCACGGTTTTGTCCAAGTTGCCTAGCCACTGTTTTTGTTATTGACGTGCTTAAAGGGTCATATATGAACTTGTATTATTATGATAGCCATAGTTTATCTCAATAACTGTGACCATTGCAAATCACATTCAAACCTTAAGCCACAGTTTAACATAAGGATCGTGACAAAGACTTGTCATGGTTGCCACATTGTTACCAGATGTCATTGTTTGTCACAGTTATTTGTTTGATGTCTATAATAATCTTGTGATGGTTATTAACTGTGACGATAAATATGTATATGGTCACGGAAATCTCTTTCGGTGACCAAAGGGAAACCATGAAGTCTAATTGTATGACTCTAAATTATATGGTGGAATTAGTCACATGAATAAACTGTGACAGAAGGCTAACTTATATGGTTACGAAATCGCTTTGTGTGACCAAAGGGTGGAGTTCATTAGCCACGTATGGTAAAAGAAAAATATTGTGACTATAAGTATTTAATTGTGATTATTTAGTTGATTAAGTGTGTCCAAAAGTAAACAATTGTCATGAAATAAGAAAATTATTGTGACTATAAGTATTTTACAGTCACGGTTTAGTTTCTTATGTGTGTCTAAAAGTATACAATATTCATGATAAAAGAGAATAATATGACTAAGTGTTTTTTTTGTCACGATTTAATTTCTTTTATGTATATAAAAGTAATTAATAATCACGGTTTAAGAAAAAAACATATCACCATAATTATGTTTTGGTCACAGTTTAAGACACACAAGCATGTAACTATTAATATTTAAAGGTGACAGATTAAGTTTTTATGTGTGTCTAAATGTAAACAATAGTAATAGTAAAATGAAAAAGATATGATTATAAGTATATTTAAGTCACGATTTAATTTGTTTTGTGACTAAAAGCTATCAATCTCACACATTAAAAAAATTTCAATATAAGGAGTTTTTTTGTCACGGGTTAAACAAATTTGTGACTATTAATATTTAAAGGTGACGGTTTATTGTTTTTATGTAACTAAAAGTAAACAATGGTCATGGTAAAAAAATGTTGTGACTATATTTTTTTAATGATCATGGTTTAGTTAATTTCTTATTAGTGTGTAAAAGTAACGGTTTTGATGATCAAAGAAAAAACAGTGGCTATAAGTATTCTATGGTCACACAAAAATTGGTTTGTGTGACTAAAAGTAATCGGTGGTCATGGTTTAAGTGAAAAAAAAATGTCCCTATAAGTAATTTATCGTCACAGTTTAATATATTATTGTGTCTGAAACTAAACATTAACCATGATAAAAGAACAAAAATGTCTTTATAAGTATTTTATGGTCACAATTTATTTTATTTTGTGTGGTTAAAGAAAATCAATTGTCATAGTTAAAAAAAAACTTGTTAATATGAGTATTTTGTAGTCATGGTTAATTGTGTTATGTGTGTCAAAAACTAAACATTAACCATGATAAAAGAAAAAATATCGTGACTACAAGTAGTTTATGATCACGACTTATTTTTTTATCAGTTGCTAAATGTTATTAATTGTCATAATAAAAGCAGCAAATGTGGCTATAACTACTTTATGGTCACGATTTAGTTAGTTTTGTGTGGTTAAAGGTTATTAATTGTCACATTTTAAGAAAAAACTTATCACTATTAGTATTTTTGTGGTCATGGTTAAATGTCTTATATGTGTCAAAAAGTAAACATTAATTATGATTAAAGAAAACAACCATGACTACAAGAAGTTTATGGTCATGTCTTAATTTATTTTATGTGACTAATAGTAATTAATTGTCTTAATAAAATAGGCAAAGTGTAGCTATAAGTTTTTTATGGTCATAATTTAGTTTGTTTTGTATGGTTACAGTTATCAATTGTCACAGTTTAAAAAACAGCGTGTCAGTATAAATATTCTATGGTCATGATTAAATGTCTTATATGTGTCAAAAACTAAATATTAATCACGATAAAAGAAAACAAACCATGACTACAAGTAGTTTATGGTCACGTCTTATTTTAATATATGTGGCTAAAAGTAATTAATTGTAATAATTAAAGGGAAAAAAATTGTGAGTATATGAATTTTATGGTCACACTTTATTTTATTTTGTATGACTAAAATGAATCAATGATCACCGTTTACGAAACAACATGATACTACAAATATTTTACGGTCACTATTATAAATGTTATGTGTGTCTAAAAGTAAACAACAATAACGATAAAAGAAAACACATGTGGCTGTAAGTAACTTATTGTCACGGTTTAATTTTCTACACGTGTCTAAAAGGAACAATAGTGATTTTAAAAGAAATATAATGTGACAACAAGTATTTGATGGTCACCAAAGGGCCTTTGGCCTGACGGTAAGAGGGTGGAGATACAAGTGAGAGGTCACGGGTTCGACTCCCGTTTGAGACAAGTTGATATTTAGGTGGTGAAAGTAAGTCTTGTGGTAAATGAGTAGCTTAGGAGTAGGACTAGGACAGTTTGCCGTTAAAAAAAGTATTTAATGATCACAGATTGTATTGTTGCATGTGTCTAAAAGTTACCAATTGTCACGATTAGGAATAAATAAGTAACTATAAATACTTTATGGTCACGGTATTGTTTATTATATGTGTCTAAAAGTAAGCAGTTTTCATGAATAAACGAATTATTATGTGACTAAAATAATGGTATGGTCACGGTGTAATTATTTTTGTGTGTCAAAATGTATCAAGTGTCACGGTTTAATACTTTATGTATGTCCAATTGCAACCAATGGTCACATTTTAATTAATTATATGTGTCTAAGTGTACCCGACGGTCACAGTTTAATTGTTTATGCATGTCTAAATGTACCAATGGTCACACTTAATAGTTTATGTGCGTCAAAATATAACCAATTGCCACGGTTTCATTAATGAGGTGTGTTTAAATGTCTCAAATAGTTACTGTTTAGCTGATTATGTGTGTATAAATTTATCCAATGGTCACGATTAAAAATTTGTGCGTCTTTAAATATACCAGGTGGCCACGGTTTATTTGTTTATGCGTGTCTGTAAAAATGTTAACGCCATGGATTAATTGTTTGTGTCTAAATGTATCCAACTGTCATGGTGTTAAAAGAAATTGTGACTAAAAGTATTTTATGGTCACGGTTACTAAAAAATATATACCTCAACTATATAGAAATTGTTACCATATAGCCACAGTTTTAGGATATGGCCACAGTTTTACATATGATTTAGTCACGAATATTAAATGTAGCCATAAGGTACCAAAAGTGATGCGACCTTTGGTCACGATTTAAATGAAAAATAAAACTGTGGCCAAAAGTCTGTGGCAACAGTTTTTTAGTGTGACGAATGACATATTTGTACTAGTGTAAGTCATATATGGATCCCGAGTACCGCCATCTTCGGCTAATTGGTACCGGTATCGGGACAGGTTCGGCACGGGACGGAAAAAATGGGATTTTTGCTCATCCCTAATAAGATCAGTTAATCCGAAATCGACTCAAAGCAACTCAAGATCAGTAGAAAGTATATTCTATTAAGAAGCATAGGCTAGTTGTTTCAAAGTCGATGATTATGTGATGTTGAAAGTTTCCTTGTGGAAGGGAATACTTCGTTTTTGGTAGGCGGGGTAAACTTAAACCTCAATACATGGGAATTTTCAAGATCCTTGAGAAAATCGGATCACAAGGTTACCGTTTGAAGTTTCCAGGGATTCATAACGTCTTTCATGTCGGTTATCTGCGGAAATGCCTCATTGAACCAGATGCAGCCGTACTAATGAGTGATGTTCAAATAGACAGTAAGTTGAGATATATGGAGGAGCCCAAGTCAATTCAAGGCGAGAAAGTTTAGAAGCTTCGAAACAAAGAGATTGAAATAGTTCTTTTCAAATGGACACATCACCACGGTGCACATCTTACATGGGAAACGAAGGCGGAAATGATGGCCAAATATCCGGAGTTATTTACCTCGAAGTGATTCCGTGGGATGAATCTTTTCAACGGGGGAGGAATTGTAACATCCGTTAATTTAGGTGCTATTTTATAAAATTTCTTAACTTATATATATATATATATATATATATATATATATATATATATATATATATATATATATATATATATATATATATATATATATATATATATATATATATATAGATTGAGGTTCAATTGAGAACTTTTGTGCATCGGGGCACCTCGAGGCACTTTTGTGCATCAGATAATCTAACAAGGGTGCATAAAGGACATTTTGAGAAAATTAAATATATGAAATTAATTAATTTTTAAAAATCATTAAATGATAATTATGAGTTAATTTAGGAATTAAAATCTCACATTAACAACATTCCCCATTATCCTCCCTATTTCTCTCTCTCTCTCTCTCTCTCTCTCTCTCTCTCTCTCTCTCTCTCTCTCTCTCTCTCTTGCTTTTGATTAAGATATGGATTTTATGATGAAGAGATGCATTTTGGAAGATATGAATGTTTGTTGGAATGATGAACGATTAATGTTTGAATGAACGATGCATCACGTTAAATTAAGGTGCATCTTGGATTTTTGATTAAGAGATGCATTTTGGAAGGTACAAATTTATGTTGGAACGATGAACGATTCATGTTTGAATTAACGATGCATCACGTTAAATTAAGGTTTTTGGATGAACGATGCATCACGTTAAATACGAAGTTGATGAACATGAAGATAATGGATGAAGATGATGAACACAAAGAATGAACAACAATGATGCATCAGAATCTTTATTTTTTTATTTGAATTTGTATTATTTTTGGAAATGTAATAATTAAATGAGGATTGCATAATTCCCGTTTTACCCCTCCGCATATTTCATTATGTGCACTTGATGCATAAAACTTTCTATTTAATTACCCTTTTGCCATTTGATCTAAACCACACATTCTTTTCATCTAAGGGACATTGGAGGTTATTTTGTGTCTCGATGCACAAAAGTTCTCAATGGAACCTCCCTATATATATATATATATATATATATATATATATATATATATATATATATATAGACACACACACACACATGTATATATATGTTATTGTCCTAGATATTGTATTACAAATACCTTACCTTTAAACCTTAAACCTATAGAAATTAAATACTAACTAAACACAAATGTGAATTAGGAGGTTGTACCTTGTGGACAACTAGTGGTAATTAAGGTATATGATAATGTTGACAAATATGTGTGGGAATGTAGGAAACAAGGATTTTACATATTGGTGGCTAAAATAAAGGGAACAAGAACTTTAGTTGATTAGAAGAGAAGATTTGAAGGACGAAAATGCAAAATTGGAAAGTAAAATCAAATTTTTGCAAAGAAAAGACCTGATTGGTCTAGAAGCTTAAACCCCATCTATTTATGCCTTCTTCATCCTCATTTTCTCACATTTTTGGGAGCCCTTTTTGAGACCAAGAAGAAACTTCAGCAACTTCTGAGTTTTTCAAGAAGAAAATGAGTCATTGTGGTAAGCATTTGCAACTTCATCTTCTCCATTAATGTATCATCTTCTTCTTGATTCTTGATTTAACAATGGGATTTTAGGTTATGGCAATCAAAGAAAAGGAGGAAACATTGATCATTGAATAAGAAACAATCTAGTCTATAAGCATTGCAAACAAATTCTAGCATGATTATTGAAGTATTTCATTGTTAAGTGTTAAGATAATCAAAGAATTTAAATGAGGTATTGATGATTAAAAATTGGATTTGATAGAAGCAAATGAAGAATTCAATGATGTTAAAATTGTTAAAAAAGTGTTTAGAATGTGTATTTGATGCATATATGAAATGATTCAAGTAGAATAAGTTACATACTTGAGTTCTATACAAGACTTGGGATGTGCATCCATGAAAAACGACCAGAGCAGGGTTGGGAATCAGAGGTCACGCCGTTACCTCCCATTAGTCATGGCGTGACTAACAGGCTGAATTGGAAAGTTCGTTTTGAGCTTCGGTCGGTTTGGCTTGGGTCTTATACTTGTTTTGCACTTCTAAATTAAGGGTATAAAGTATTGTAAAGTCAAATTGGGATTAAGAAACTTGTAAGGCCTTAAAATGATGTATGAACCTTCATGTAGGAACCGAAAATATGTATATATGCAACTCAAGTGTCGAGATGTGTTGCTTAGGCCTTAGAATCATTAAACACTTACTAAACATGATAAGTGACTACCTTAACCTTTAAACAATAGTTGAGAGATAATCTAATTTCTAATAAGGAACTTTGAACCATACTTATAAGTTCATAGAAGTAAATGTAAGCTTACTTAAAGAGATTGTTCTTGACTTTTCTCATCTTAACATGCTTGGTGAACTCGTGTTATGTCGAGGTGTCGTGTAGCTAACTTCGGCGGCACTTGGAGCTTGTGGGCGAGGCATTGACTAATTTTATGAGCACCTATTGTGTTAGCTTGTTAACAACAGGATCTTTTATACATTTATTGTGAGTACTAGTGATATATGTGTACTACATACGTGATGATAACTACTTATTTCTCATGATTTTGCCACTTGTTTCATGTTTATGCTTCTTGTTGTCTATCCGATAATCGTTATGCTTATCCCTTTTACCTTGGTTGATTTATATGGTTATTACTAACATGTACATGTGCATTTACTTGACTATGAAATAGTACATTACTGTGTGTGATGTACATTATAGTACTTCATTGTTGGCGGGGGTACGATGGACACTGCCTGCCCTGATGATTTTTGATGTTATCACATTCCTTGGAAGTACTCATAACGAGATAATGTTGTCGTGATACTAGCAAGAGTCTCCCCGATGATTTTTGATGTTATACCTAATGATGCTATACTGTTATTGTTATATGCTTTTGCAGGTTCATCAATTTATTAGCTATCCGTATGTAGTACGATATTGACCTAGTCTAAGCTAGCTTGATGTACTTAAATTCCATTATTTAAGTTGTATTGGTGGTCATCATATGTTAACAGACAATGAAACCTTGGTATTTTGGGTGGTTATAACTCAAGTCTAATTCTTGTAGTTTCATTAGATCCATGGCCATATAGCGTTTAAATATCTGATATGTTTTGGGTATTGTACCATGAAATTGGTGAACTGGAAACCTTATTTTGTACTTATTCTTGACTTTAAAATTTACATGATGGATTTGTTGATATTACGTATAGGTCATGCCAAAATTTTATTAGAAATCATGTGAATTATCCTTATTATTGTAAATTAGAGTTATGGTGTTACAAGGGCTTAATCAAAAAATATCAAAAACTTCATGTAATTTTCCTAAGGTTTACTACCACACACGCTCTAAATTCTTGTAAAATGGTTGAGGGGTCATCTGTTAGTACTCACGTCCTAAAAATGAAAGGTGTACACAGACCACCTTCATAGTAACAAATGCCCGGTTTCCTAGAAGATAGCAACCGAGTTGCTCGAGCTCACTGACTAAGGAATACAAATAATTTGTGATCAATTTGGTGAATTGCATCAAATGTTAAAAAATGGTGAAGAGAGCATAGGTATTACATTCTGATAACAAGTATAAAAATGTTCTGATGGTGAGAAAGGAGATTGTCAAGAAAAGAAGAAAGGGAAAACGAGCAGAGGTTCCAAACTAGAAGCGAGAGGCCCCAAGATAAGTTCAATACCAAGGCCAATAAATGCTTCTAGTGTCAGGAATCGGGACACTAGGAGCAGAACTATCCAAAATACCAAGAAAAGGTCAAGAAAGTCGGTAAGACAGGCACTTCAGGTACCTGAAATATTCATTTATCTGATTTATTATGCAGATGATGCCAAAATATTAACTCCTTTATACAAAATGTTTGTGAGACAAAGAGTAATGAAGATATACTAAAGCAAATGTGTTGGTGGGAGCACAACTTGACTAGATGCTGCAGTTTCTTTAGTTGTTATAATTATTGATATATACTATCGGACCTCATTCGTTAGGGCGAGATGATGAAAAGGAAATTAGTGTCCCACTAATGCATGCACATACCTAAACCAGACACTTTATCCAGTGCTCACTCGGAGCATGCAAGCATTGAAATTAAAATTCAGCAACCCCTGACTTTGCCTTGGTTGATAACATCGAGTCTCAGTCCGATACACATTATGACACAAAGATCAGTTGTCTTTGTGTAACAATCGAAACACCTATAATGTTGCCATCTGACACACAAGAGTTATGTGGTAGACCTACAAGAGCTAACAATCCTACAACTCTTATGAAAGGGCATATAGTGAATTCCACTGGTGTGTCAGCAGAGCTTCCATTGGACTCTAGTTGTGATTTCCCAAGATTTGTCACAGAATATGTCTTTAATGATTCTTTCAGGATCCATTATATCATGTAAGTGAGGCATTTGGAGAGAGGTTTTCTGAGATAAATGAACAAATGATGGCTTCACAAAGTTGATAAAGAGGAAGGGAGTTGAAACATCCATTCAATGTCCCCTCAATCTATTCAGGAGAAGGAGATGGAAAAGGAAAAACATTTAAGCATTGATGAAGTACTTACTCAAAATGAAGCTAATGTCTATTTCCTAAGATTCGTCTGCCGAGATTTGACTTTGATTGATGCACTAACTAGAGAGTCTGTAGAATCACCAGCATCAATGGAACAAACTTTCGATGGGACAAAATTTATGGATAATGAAATAAAGACGTTCAAAGAGAACGATATTAAGACAAAATGGAAAATAATCTTATGGGAGTTATTCAAATGTTGTTTAAACGGATTGCAAATAAAGATGACACTTGTCAGCAGAGTGCCTCCGCACTTAAACAAAAAACAGGATGACTGATAGTCATGAGGGGGAGTAGTAGGAAAGAATAACAAAAGTGTTAAAGACAAGCGTTCATCTATCTATTAAAGATCAGAAATGAGCAGATACTTAAGAGAAAGCTCTAGTGTTTGTACTAAAGGTTGACTGCTGAGCATGTTTGAGAAACACTTAATCAGGCTTGGCAGACTTTATCACAGGGATAAACTTTGGTTTACCCACTAAAAGTTTGCACAAAGCTTTCTATCTTCTAAAGTAGAACAAAACCTTTACTTCATAGTCTTCATGTTTGAAAAACATGAATCCTTGTAAAGCTTCTTCATTGGATCAAGCAAAAGAGCAGGATGTTTCACAAAGAAACAAAAAGGTAGCATCTGAAAAGTAACTACAAAAGTATCTTTGTCTTTTACCTGCAGGTTTTCCTCTTGTCTTGTCCCTGATATTTGAGAATTGTTTTAATATCATAATGGCAAGTCAAATTAATACTTTTCTCTTTGATATAAAGTCATTTTGATATAAGAAAACTTCTATCATATTTTCAAATATCTCTTTTTCTTCAAACGGTATTTAGGACTAACAAACTTGATTTTGTACTTTGATAGATTGTCTTCAACTTATGAAATATTCTTGTCTTGGACCTGCCTTGAAGAACATCAGTATTGAAACTTATCCAACACTAATTTTCAACTAAGTACCCAATCATGATCACACACAGTCTAAGCATGGCCACCTAGGTTCTAAACTTAATTGAAATAATATCACTAATGCGTCAAATGGGAAAATGACTTGGCCATTTATTAAAATATCACTCTAACTTTGATTGAGATTACTTTGTTCCTAATAATATCCATTATTTAATTAGATTTGATTAAAAATCTCCTCCTTAATAAGTGACAGGTTTGATTGAGACATTTTTGTGCCTTACGTTATACTAGAAAATTTTGGGAATTTATTAGTTTACATTGTAAAAAGATTTGACGGTAAGGATTATACATTCTTAGAGGTTGATTACATCAACCTGAGACCGGAAGACATAGAAGATCTAAATGTTGTAATTTAAAGGGAGATGAAGGGATATTGATTGTGAAACAAGATTAACTTCATTGTATCACGCTAAGTTTGTTTTTATGATAGTCGAAGATTTCCAGATTGGGAATGAAACGCGTCTGAAAAAATCAATTTGACTATACCTAAAGAGAATTTATTGGTCTTAAACAGCTGAAACCTTATCAATTAATCAAGAAACCTGAGCGCGGAGTTGTTTATTTGAATAATGATGATCGAAAATAGTTCATACGACTCGTTGAGTGAATAAGCATTCACATGGAACTCTTGGGATGATTTCTGAGGAAGTCTTTTGCTATTAAGACATCCTACATTCATGATATGCTAAATGCTATGGAAGATTATATTTGTGACAGGAACTTCATAAGAATTTCTAACAAAAGTATCGGTTGGAGTTAGGCTAAATGAAGAATCAACTTTTATGTTAAAAGAGGGAGAATGTTAGATATGTGTTTGTTTAGCATGATTGAAGGGACTATCTTGTCAATATTTCGTTCTTCTAATAAAGGGTGTGTGTGTAATTTAGTGGTGACAATTTTGACCTAACGGATCAAACGGATGGAAACTAATTTTTAAGAATATGAAGCCCTAATAGATAGTAAGATTAATATCTATGATTATTCTTTTAGATTAAATAATAAAATCTATGATAAAATAAATTACATATGTCAATATGAGTAGGAACCAAGTATGTGGTAGTGTAGTTGACAAGTAAATGGACATAATTTTATTAGGTAAGTAAATTTAATATCTATGTTATTAGAAGTTATATTTTAGATTATGGATTTTTTGGATGATAGTTGATATGATATTATTAGGATTATATAATAATTACTAATACTGGAATTGTTCATTCGATCCAATTATAGTAGGTAAGTAAATTAAATATCAGTTAAATTTTATTATTTAATAAAAAGATAATATTATAAGCTATATATTAAAAGCATTATCAAAACTTTGGATTTTAAAATAATGAACTTTAGAATTATATGAAAATTAGATCTTAAGATAAGAATTGAAGGTCTGGATGATGTCACAACCATATTATTAGAAGAGATATACTCAAGATATTTTAGGATAAAGATATACTCAAGATATATAGGATAAATTTGAGTTCATAAAGGATTTGTATAGTTTCCTTGTTTAGTGGATAGGTCCCTTATATATATTTGCATTCCTCATGTACTGTAGTTCTCATTATGGAATAATAAACTCCTTTATGGTAATCAGAGCCAGGGAATATCCCTATTTTCCCTAACCATCACCGTAACTCTTTCAATTTTTCCTCCCAATTCACGGCGGCACCATGCCAACTGCCGCTAAACCTTCTTCTTCCGATACCAATAACGGAAAACCAACCCTTCATCCCGCATTTACGGTGACGAATGTCCATCAAAAAATCCGTATACTAGATGGCAAGAAAACGCCCTACTCAAATTGGGTAAAATTGTTCAGAAATCATCTCAAAATCTACAAGATCCTCCACCATGTTGATGACACAGACCCACCATCTGAAGAAGATCCGACTTACGACACGTGGGCGGAACTTGATGCCCTCATTCTTCAATGGATCTATAGTACCGTTTCCGACGAGATCCTTAACCGGATTCTTGATGAGGATACAACTTCTTGCAAAGCATGGCTTCAGATTCAAGAAATCTTTCTCAATAACAAACATGCTAGAGCCGCAACCCTGGAACAACAGTTCACCAACTTAACCCTCTCCGCTTCCTCCTCATTCGATGATTATTGTCAGAAACTAAAAGACATCGCCACACAACTCGGCGATATCGATCAACCCGTGTCCGAAAGTCGACTTGTTATTCGAATGGTTCGTGGTCTTCCCGTTGAATATGACACCATCGGCACCATCATCAATCAGCAATGCCCCACTTGGGATGACGCCCGGAGTATGGTAGAAGCGGAGCAACAACGACAAGCGGCTAGATCCACATCAAGCCGTGATGCAGTGCTAATTCACTCGTCTTCTCCTGCCGGACAACAGCAAGGTAAAAGCAACAACCCTCATGATCATACCGACACTGGCCGCTCCCCATACCCTAATGGATATCGGGGGAAAAACTACGATCCGGCAAAGGCAACGCGTGGCAGGGGACGCGGTTGCCGGTCCTCAGGTCGATCAAACGGCTATGGCTCGAATTGGGGGACACAGTCGCACAATACCTCATACACTACAGGGGAATTATCGGTCCAGCAAGGAACAGAGGCGGGTCTCGGTTTGGCCAGCCTCCACATGGGCTGCAAGTTCAATACCCATCTTCGACACCACCACCGAGTCCATTCCCCTCTATGCCGACCCAGTTCCAACCATGGCAGGCTCACCTTATGCAGATGCAGCAGCAGCCCACTTCATTCCCTCCACCAGGCTTCGGTTTTAACCAGCAAACTCCAACGGGTCTCGATGCTTTCTCCCCTAATGACATCGGAACTGCCATGACAGCTATGAACCTCAATTCCCCTGATCAGGCACAATGGTTTATGGACACAGGAGCATCTTCTCACATCACTTCTGATTCAGGTAACATTAAAGTTCCAAGTTTATTACCTGTCAACCCTATATTTGTTGGTAATGGTGACTTGTTGCCAATTGTTGGTTCTGGTAATGGCTTTTACATCACCCCAAATAAAACCTATCACCTAAACCAAATCACTCATTCTCCTACTGTCATCAAGAATTTAATTTCTGTTCGCAAGTCCACCATTGATAAACAAGTCTCAATCGAATTTGACCCATTCGGTTTTTCTTTGAAGGATCTCAAGGATGGGGAACTGCTTTCCCGCCACAATAGCAGTGGCGACCTGTATCCATTCACATAACCTGCTACAACTATACTTGCCACGTCCACTCCACACCATGGCATGATCGTCTCAGCCATCCCGGCTCGACCGTGCTTCACTATCTTAGTCGTTTTATTTCCTTTAAGAATAATAAATCTATTGATTCTTTGGTTTGTAATTCATGTCAAATTTCGAGTAGTAAAAGATTGCCATTTTCCGAATCGTTATCTCAAACCTTTCAAGCCTTTGATTTGGTACATTGTGATTTGTGGACCTCTCCGATACTTAGTAATTCTGGCTACAAATATTACATGGTCCTTATTGATAATTTCACTCATTTTGTCTGGGTGTACCCGCTCAAATATAAATCTGAAACTCTCACCAATTTTTCCAAATTTCATAAATTAATACAAACCCAATTTAATTCTTCCATCAAAACGTTTCAATGTGATCTAGGGGGAGAATTTGACAACAACGACTTTAAAACATTTGCCACCCACCATGGACTTGTCTTTCGCTTTTCGTGCCCACAAACATCCCAACAAAACGGGAAATCTAAACGCATGATTCGACGGTTGAATGACATTATTCGTGCTCTCCTGCTACATTCTCACCTCCCGTCCACCTTTTGGGTCGAAGCTCTCTACACTGCCACTTACCTTCATAACATTCTTCCCACAAAAAAACTCACATTCAACACCCCCACCTTTGCCTTATATCGGCGACACCCTACATACGACCATCTACGTGTGTTCGGATGCGCCTGTTACCCAAACATGTCCGCTACTCAAACAAACAAACTTTCCCCTCGATCTACCCAATGTGTGTTCCTTGGATATCCGGCCAACTTTCGAGGCTATAGGTGTTACGACCCTACCACCGGTCGTGTCCACTTATCTCGTCATGTCCAATTTGATGAACACACCTTCCCGTTCAAATCATCTCCATCCACCAACACGTACACCTTTCTTCATGAGGAAACTCCTAATTTTTCTAATGTGTCTTTTCCTACTGCTGCCCCAACCGAACACCACCACACACAACCGGACCCACCTCCAACCCCACTGCCTACCAACTCCCCTACATCCCAAAGCCGATCACCCACCACCCCACTCCTCACACTCCCTCGGCCCCACCTTCTACCTCTACCACAACCCAACAATCCCCACCAACATCAACCCCACCAATCCCTCCCCTACAAACGACTAACACCCACCCCATGCAAACGCGTGCCAAAGATAAACCCACGCTATCTCTTTGTCGCATCAACCAACATCTGTCCACTTCCTACTTCATATGTAAAAGCCCTATCAGACCCTAATTGGCTTCACGCCATGAACGATGAATTTAGTGCGTTACAGGTCAATAACACATGGGAGATCGTTCCACGTCCCACAGATAGACCGGTCATTCGATCACTTTGGTTATTTCGGCACAAATTTAAGGCTGATGGCTCGCTAGACAGGTACAAAGCACGGTTAGTATGTAATGGTAAATCACAAACCGTCGGCGTTGACTGCATGGAAACATTTAGTCCAGTGATCAAACCAGGTACCATTCGTACAGTGTTATCTCTAGCGGTCTCCAAATCGTGGCCAATTCACCAGCTCGAAGTCAAGAATGCCTTCCTCCATGAAACTCTTCGGGAAACTGTCTACATGCAACAGCCACCGGGTTTTATTCACCCCAAGTTCCCTAATCATGTTTGTAAACTACAAAAGTCTCTGTATGGCCTTAAACAAGCGCCTCGAGCTTGGTACTCCAGATTCTCAGGATTCATCACGTCCCTCGGGTTTCGACGCAGTCTTTGTGACATATCCCTGTTTATTTATCATCACGGTGCTCAGGTCGCCTACCTACTTCTATATGTGGATGACATCATTCTCACGGCTAGCCATTCATAGGTATTAACACAGGTCATTAAACGGCTCTCACACGAATTTGTTATGACTGATATGGGCCCTTTACACCACTTTCTTGGCATTCAAGTTACTAGGGATGCCAATTCTGTCTTTCTGGGACAAACTCAGTATGCTAGAGATATCCTTCATCGGGCTAACATGACCACGTGTAAGCCATGTAACACACCTGTCGACACCAATTCCAAGCTCAGTGTTGCTGTCGGGGCACTCTTACCAGAAGGTTCCTTATACAGAAGTTTGGCGGGAGCACTTCAGTATCTCACAATTACTCGTCCGGATCTGTCATATGTTGTCCAACAAATCTTCTTGTTTATGCATGCTCCTCGAGAACCCCATATGATTTTTATGAAACGATTTCTTCGTTACTTACATGGCACGTTGGATTACGGGCTACGCCTAACGACTTCACTAGATTCATCTCTTGTCGCCTATTACGATGCAGATTGGGGTGGCTGCCCCGACACAAGACGATCTACTTCAGGGTATTGCATCTTCCTTGGCCCTAACCTCATCTCCTGGTCTTCTAAACGTCAGCCTACTATTTCCAGGTCTAGTGCCAAAGCAGAATACAGGGGCATTGCCAATGCCGTGGCAGAAGCCACCTGGGTGCGAAACCTATTATTTGAACTACGGGTTCCAGTTCGTAAGGCCACTCTTGTCTACTATGACAATGTTTCCGCCGTTTACCTCTCCGGTAATTTGGTTCAACATCAAAGAACTAAACACGTGGAGTTGGATATTCACTTTGTTCGTGAAAAGGTTCAAATTGGTAACATTCGGGTGCTTCACATCCCTTCTCCCCATCAATATGCGGACATATTTACCAAAGGGCTGCCTAGATACCTGTTTGATTCGTTTCGTTCCAGCTTGAACGTGTCAGCTTCACCACGTTCGCACTGAGGGGGAATATTAGAAGAGATATACTCAAGATATTTTAGGATAAAGATATACTCAAGATATTTAGGATAAATTTGAGTTCATAAAGGATTGGTATAGTTTCCTTGTTTAGTGGATAGGTCCCTTATATATATTTGCATTCCTCATGTACTGCAGTTCTCATTATGGAATAATAAACTCCTTTACATATATGGTTGTTAAAATTCGATTTTGATTTTAAGATATTATGATTATGTTGGTAAGAATGAATCAACTCCTAATCGTAAGATCT
Organism: Centrapalus pauciflorus; assembly: GCA_020465985.1. NCBI lineage: Eukaryota > Viridiplantae > Streptophyta > Magnoliopsida > Asterales > Asteraceae > Centrapalus > Centrapalus pauciflorus. The sequence goes on along the minus strand of JAANYP010004620.1, from coordinate 12,232 downwards.
TGGTCAAGATCTAAGATCTACCGTAAGACGATTTGATCTTACTTTTATTTAAATAGAGAGAACTTCATATATACCCAACTTAAACTGCATAATATCATATATACCCAACTCAAAATTTTAATATCATATATATATATATATATATATATATATATATATATATATATATATATATATATATATATATATATATATATATATATATAGGGGTTCAATTGAAAAACCACTATGCACCTGAAAACTTGTGAAAACCGCACTGCACCACCACAAATGCATCAAATTCCCCACGTGATGCATCAAAATCCCGCGTGATGCATCAAAATCCTGCGTGATGCATCACCTTATTTACGATCATGTCACCGCGTTTTTCATGAAATGCACCAAATCGGACGGTATGCATAAGTTTCTATAGTTTTCAGGTGCATAGTGGTTTTCCATTGAACCCACCCCTATATATATATATATATATATATATATATATATATATATATATATATATATATATATATATATATATATATATATATATATATATATATATATATATATATATGAATCAGGTTCATCAGCGTACCTGTAAGATTCCAGCGTACCCTATTGTGAATGATCATTCACATATAGTTTTTTTGAATAGACATGTATAAGACAACATTATAAGACTTTTTTTCAAAAGAAGAAACATCATAAAGCTTGTGAATGGTAAAAAAAGATCATGTGAATGGCCATTCACACCATTCACATGGTGTGAAATGATCATTCACATGGATGACCATTCACATAAATATGCATTGAGCATTCACATAATTTTTAAGGACACAGAAAGTGTGAATGCATGTGAAATTCATATATCATGCGTATAACATTAAATTAAATTAAACATAGTTATAAGAAAAAAAATTTAAAATTTTTTTTTATAAGGTTGGTACCTTCAGGTGCACTTGATTTCGAGAGGTACCTTTTTGAAACTAAATCATATATATATATATATATATATATATATATATATATATATATATATATATATATATATATATATATATATATATATATATATATATATCTCCTAAACATCATAATATATATATGATATATACTCAATTTTAATTATTAATATCACATATATTCTCTTAAACATCATTAATATTATATATCCAAATTCATTAATTTAATTATTTTCATAACATTTAAAATTCATAATTAATATTTCTTATTATTTAAGTACCATTATATCCTTACTTAGTTATTCTTTCAACTAAAATTCAAACTATCATATTTATCCAAGTTAAATTAAAATTTCATAACCTTTTTAATAATTTTATATAATTCATTTTTGTAAATATTACTAAATAAATTCATCATAGTAAAATAAATTAACAATAACAATAAAAAAATAGTATTGTGATTTTGCTCATTTTTAATCAAATCGTATCGTCTTATTATATTTTCTTATTTGTTTATTTCTGCAAATTTCTATGTACAATTAACTTATTACATATTATGTTATTTCTTTTCTTTTTCTTATTGAATACTTTTCTCAGTTTACCTAAATGACTATTTAACCTTTTTTTGACCGGATGGTACTTGTACTCCAAATAACTTATCGATATGGTACGTGTAAATGACAATTTTTGCTGATTCAAATTACAACATGACATGTTTTTAATAACATGATGCTTACGTGGATTTTGATCTATATAAATAATTTTGAAAATCCACATAAGCATATAGATCTTTTTAATACTTTTAAAACACAAGTATAATATCTTTACTGATAGCACTGGTAACCGGTAATCAAAAGTATCATCTTAACAATAAATTTTAAGTACAAGTACCAATAACATAAAAAAATAACTAGATTAGTCATTTGAGTAATTTCAGTAAAACAACATACATTTGTATGATTTTAACCCTTTTTATAGTTGCATCGCATCTTGTTTTATTTTAATTTAGTAAATAGTTTTTGATTTCTATATACATTACTTTCTATTTTTTTTCAAGTTTGCTTTCGTTTTATAGTTATTGTTATTTTAGTTTACTTCCTTTAATTTTTATATTTAATCTAGTATTTGAGTTATAAATTATTATCCACTGATTAGTTGTGTATATTTTGTGTTCACGATAAGATTATATGTATTTTGTCATGCGTATTTAGAGTCCAGTTTTACATAATTTGTTTAATAATTAGTAACGAGAAAAAAGAATATTTTAATATTAACACTACCTAATGAAATTTGTATATTATTAATAAATTAATTTTTTTATTTTAAATATAGGGTTATTTCATTAGTAAAGAAGTCAGCTTTTTAGACAAACTAAAGTTTTGCAATAATTATATTGTTAATATTAATTTTTTGAGCAAGAATTTATATGGTAAAGGTTTTTAAAAAATAAAGTTTTGCAATAATTTTATTCCGTTGATGATGTAATCTCGTTTAAAAATTACAATTAAATATTATCAACGAGGGTTTAAATGATGTGCAATACTTGACAACCGGTTTCAACAATTAAAATTTATTCCACGTAGGTTATTTACCGGTCCACGGAGGATTAATAACCGGTACCTATTGATAAAACCTTGATTTACTGATTTTTAGTTAGTTCGGGGTTTTCTACGCAACGAATAATAGTTGGGGGTTTTAATCACAAAAAATTGTCAAGTGTGAGATTTTTTTGCGCAATTATCCCTTGTAAAAACTTTAACTAAAATGAAGAATAAAGTAGGATGCTTACAACAAGCATCACGAGTACGGATCCAGTCAAGGCCATCACAACTCCTGCAATTTAGTTAATGACAAATGATTAGCAAAACAGCAAATAATGCATAAAAGTATTCCGATGAGTAAAAAACCAGTTTTATCGAAACTAAACCGGAACTGGATCGCAACCGTTTTCTTGGTTTCTATAATTCGGTTTTCGGCTTCACGGGGTTCGGTTCGGTCCAGTTCGGTTTCTATTTTTATTTGTAAAAGTCAAGAAATAATCAGAATAAAACAAATTGTATAAATTTCAAGTGAGTTCTTGATTCTTAATTTTGGGTACTTTTGAATTTTTAGGGTTCGAGTTGGTTACAGAACTGAGCTCATCAATATGTCACTAACAAGTAATTTAGGAACCATCAGGGCTTGCCCTGGTGGCCACTAAGTTTCCATAAGGGGCTTGGGGAGGGTTGTTACCCGGGTTCGATCATCACTTAAGGCGAATTTTGGGATTTTTCCTTCAGGTGAACTAATCTAACTTTGGAGATTTTAATCTAACTAGGAGATTGTGGTGGGGATCGAACCGGGATCTGTCGGCACTTGGACCTAGGTGATAACCACACACCAGCTGTTAAAAAAAAAGTAATTTAGGGTCCCTGCTCCACTACTGATATGCATTGCTTAATTTTTTTTATCTTGTTAAAAAATTTTAATGATTAAAAAATAATATTGATAAAAATCCAGTATATATTAACGTCATATATATCGAAAATTTGTTTTGATTTAATCACTCTCTAAATAAAAAATATACAAAATAACATAAAATTTTGTCACGTGTTTGTGGTATAAATATAAATAAAATGTATTTAACGAGTTATTCAAAACTCGTGCATTGCTGCGGGGTTTAAAATATTAATTACAAAATAAATAAAAAAATAAATGAATAAATATTTTTCAAACAATTTAAATAACGAAACACAACTGAATCAGAATTAAAGAGTGAAATGTAATTTTGACATTGATTAGGTTTAATCGCCAAATTAATTTATTGGTTTTACGATCAAATCAAATAAAGTTATAATGGTAATGTTTCCAATACATCGATTAAGGTCTGCCAACGTTATAATAGTAATGTTCAATGTTAAATATGATCATACTTAATAAAAAAAATCTAAATATTAATTAGTTACATTTTAAATGTTTTTATTAGAATCTAGTATTGTGCATTTGAATAATAAAGTATTTTTCATACGATTAAAGATAACATAATAGTTTCAAAAGACAACTCAAAGTATATGTATAATTTAAATCATAATTTTAAGTGTGTAAGAAAAAATTGTTACAATAAATGTTAAAAGATGACTAAACAAAAATTTATTAAAATAAAAGGGGGTAAATAAAAGATAAAACACTAGAATAAGGGTGTGTTATGAAAATTTTAAATTTTTTAAAAAAAAGAAAAAAAATCAACAAATTAAAAAATTTTAAATTAAAAAAAAAAACCAAACCAAACATGGTTTGCCATGTTACAACTTTGCATTGATTTAAGCCTATTTGCAAATTGTATATATACAAGTTATCGAACACTCGCGCGTTGCTGCGGGGTCTAAAATATTAATTACAAAAATAAATAAAAAAACAAATGAATAAAAATATTTTTCAAACAATTCAAATAACGAAACACAACTGAACCAGTGTGGAACAGTGAAAATGGAAAGCTGATATAGATTTAGGAAGCAAGACAAATGATACTGTTAGTTGATTCTTATCATTGGTATTCTAGATTTTGCAATGCTAGAATTACAAACAATGCATTCTTAAAAAAGATCGAAACCAGAATTAATTAATTAAATATTGATAACCATAATTTGAAATTTTGACATTGATTAGGTTTAATCGTCAATTTAATTTGTTGGTTTACGATCTAATCAAATAAATTTATAACGGTGATGTCTCTAACACATTGATTAGGGTCTGTCAACGTTATAATAGTAATGTTCAATGTTATACATGATCATATTTAATAAAAAAATTCTAATTACATAGTTACATTTTAATTATAAAACAATATCATTAGAATTTTGTATTGTACATTTGAATAATAAAGTCTTTTTCATACAATTATGCATAACATAATAATTTCAAAAGACAACTTCAAATATAAGTTTAATTAAAATCATAATTTTAAGTACGTAAGAAAATGTTGTAATAATAGTAATGTTCAATGTTATACATGATTATATTTATTTTACATTGTACATTTGAATAATAAATTTTTTTTAATACAATTAAACATAACGTAATGGTTTTAAAGGACAATTCTAAACATAAGTATAACTAAAATTATAAATTTAAGAGTGTAAGAAAATTTGTAATAATAAAAGTAAAAGAGGACGAAATAAAAATTTATTAAAATAAAAGGGTCAAATAAAATATAACAATAAGATAAGGGTGTATTATGTAAATTTTAAATTTAAAATTTTAAATAAAAAACAACAGAAAACTTGGAAGAATGTGATTGGAGCTATAGATATGATAATTGTATGTATATATAATATTAATTATAGAATTATATTATTTAATAAGATGAAACAATTAGAAGTACACGAACGTCCTGTTTGAATTAACATCACATTAAAAATTTTATAACGTTTTTTGTATAAATATGCTATAACGATTTAAGTAAACTTGTTAGTGATATAGCATCTTGTTTCTATTTTTTGTTTATACGTTAGTTACACGACAATAAGTGATATTGTATTAAGTATTATATATACATATAATTATCAAATGGTCTAGCCCAACGAAAGCTTGACACTTGACCAACCATGATTGGTTGATTTTTTTAATTTTACAATTTTCATAATACATCATTATCTTTGTATTATCTTTTATTTAACGATTTTATTTTAATAAATTTTTGTTTAGTCCTCTTTTAACATTTATTATTACAAAAAACTTTTACACCTTTTAAATTATGATTTTAATTATACATATGTTTGAAGTTATCTTTTAAAACTATTATGTTATGTTTAATTGTATGAAAAAGACTTTATAATTAAAATATAACTAATTAATATTCAGATTTTGAATTAAATATGATTATGTTTAACATTGAACATTACTATTATAATGTTGGCAAGCTTTAATCGATAAAAAGGAGACATTACCATTATAACTTTATTTGATTTGGTCGTAAAAACCAACAAATTAAATTGACGATTAAATCTAATCAATGTCAAAATTTCAAAATATGGTTATAAATATTTAATTATTCAATTCCGGTTACGATACCGATTGGATTTAATAATGCATGGTTTGTAATTTAGCATTGTAAAATCTAGCAAACCAATTATAGGAATGAACTATCGTTTGGTTTGCTTCTTGAATATATATCACTATATCAGCTTTCTAATTTCACTCTTCGATCCTGATTTAGTTGGGTTTCGTTATTTGAATTGTTTGAAAAATATTTATTTATTTGTTTTTTACATTTAGTTTTGTAATTAATATTTTAGATCCCGCAGCAACGCGCGGGTGTTCAATAAATCGTATACATACATTTATCAAATGAAACCATCCAACGACGCTTCTTTTTTTTTAATTTTAAGTTTAAACTTTTTGTTGGTACATCCCGTGTGACGATAGCAGTCTAAGTTGTCTTACATTGTGATTTAGCATATGTTTGGTATATATATTATGTATGATTGATTTTTATCAGTGTTTGTATGTTTGAACTTGATGTAACGTATTACAAGAAGTTCAAACATAAAGCTCAAAGATAAAATCAGTCATAAGGTAATATCATAAGTTTCAAACACTTAGTTGTTTATGTAAAAGGCTAGATTCGAATTACTTAAGGGGATACATTCGAATCTGAGATAGATTCGAATGAGACCATAGATTCGAAAATAGGTTAGATTCGAATCTGTCAGATGGACAGATTCGAATGGGCCTTAGGCCAGATTCGAGGTTGGCCCACAACAGACTCGAATCAGGGTCTATAATTAGGGATAGACTCGAATGATTAGCAGACTTTTTGCAGAATTCGTGAGGAATTGAGCAAGAGGCGATCTCGAGTTTATCAGCTTGGTGAGTCCCGTTTCGGAGAGAATTAGTACGTAGGATCGTTCGTGTGTCGTTCGTTCAGCGTCTAATAGTCTCCGTGTTTCCGTTGGTTGAGAGTTGTCCGTCTAACCGTCAACGAGGATTCCGCACTCGTTCACGGATCCGCGTCTAGATAGATCTTGCAGTCGTAGACCTTACAAGTGGTATCAGAGCCTACGGAGTGTTCTTGGTGTTCTTCGTGTTCATCAGATACATTCTAGGTTTCTTGACGCTAGTTGGACGGTTTTGCTCTCAAAAACGTGTTTTTGAGCTTAGCAAATTCATATTCGGAAACACTTTGTCGTTTTTCACGTTTTTGGTCGAAATCATTATTTTTCGTTTGAAAAATAGTGATTTAATCTGTAAAACGTCAAAAAATCAAAGTGTTAGCCGTTTTTCGAGTTTGCGGCGCTCGAATCTATAGGGGTAATTAGGGTTTCTCTCTAGTCTCGAGTCTAACCAAAATACGCTCCTTTCGAGTCAATTTCAGTGAGTTTCGAGTCTACATTGTTTCGAATCTGTTGCTTCATTCGAATAGGATCTCGAGTCTAGTTTAGTGTCGAGTTTATTTCGAATCTAGTATTATTTCGATTCTGTGCTTCGAATCTGCTGTCATTCGACTCTGCAGTGCCTTCGATTCTAAGGGTCTTCGAATCTAAGGGTCCTTCGAATCTGACATAACTTCGAATCTGTGGGGTTGTTCGAATCTGACATTATTTCGAATCTAATTGACTTTTAAGACTTAATCGAATTTAATTTCAAAAGATTTAATATTAATTAGTTTCGAATCTATCTATATTCGAATAAGTTAATCTAAGTCAGTTTAGAATTAAATTAATTAAGTTAAAAATTCAATTTCTTTCAGAAAAGATGTCAAACCTTCAGAAATTCCTTGAGATGGATCATGAAGTTGGGAAGGCAAATGCACCACCAAAGCTGATGAAAGTTGAGGACTATTACTGGTGGAAGGACAGATTTACGGATTTTGTACGATTCAACGATATGCACATGTGGGTGTGCATAGATGAAGGGTACATTCCACCAGTCTCTGAGGTAGAAGGCCGTCAAAAGGTCTTGTCATACCAGATGATGAAAGAGGATGACAAGAAACTATTTGAAGCTGAAAACAAGGCTTTCTCCATTATCCGTATGGCGTTACCTCAAGATATCTTGCACACATTTCGGACTCAAAGGACGTCGAAGGAACTTTGGGAGTCTCTCCAGAAAAGGTGTGAAGGTAATCCACGGGTGCGTAGAAAGCGTACAGAGCTGTTGACCCAACAGTTTGCGATTTTCAAAGCTCTTAAGGATGAACAGTTAGATGATATTATCACAAGGTTCTATCATCTGATAACAGAGCTTGAAAGTCATGGCATTGAGTACTCGGACACTGACAAGAACAACAAGCTTCTTGATGCCCTACCAGCCAAATGGGCTATGTACGTGGCCATGATTAAGCTTAATGAGGACAAGTATTATGCTCAATCACTTGATGACATCGTGGAAACGTTGAGGGCATATCACTTCGAGATGATTAAGGCTGAGACTGATTACGAGCAAGTCCAGAATCCGGCTATGTATTTTGGAAAGACATCTAAATCATCAGTGACAGCTGAACCAAAAAGTGCTACAGCGTTTTTCACCGGAGAAACGTCATCGCCACCAGAGTCTGAAGACTCACTGAATCGCGCGTTCTTAGGGTTAGGAAGATCGGAAGAACCGCAACCTCAAGTCCAACAGGCATCGACCAGTCAGAGCTATTCGAAAGATGCCGATGAGCGCAAAGTCCGCAGAAGAACATTTGAATCTGCTTGCTTCCTTTGTGGCAGCTTATGGAAATTGTGTTCAAGGGAAGATCAATGATCCGGCTCTTTGGGATGAAGATTACGATCAGGTCGACCCTGATGACTTAGAGGAAATGGATCTTAAATGGCAACTGGCCATGGTGACCCAGAGGGTTAAAAGATTCATTAAGAGAACTGGGAGGAATCTACAAATGAACAACAAAGGGATAGGATTTGATAAGTCTAAGGTCAAATGCTACAACTGTCAGGGATTGGGACACTTCGCCAGGGAGTGTCAAAGACCGAAGGTAGAATCATACCAAGGACAGAGTCAGCATCAAGGACAGTACCAAAATCAGTCCCAACAAAGATACCTTCCGAGTTCTTCACCTGGTCAAGCCAATCTAGCGGGTCTAATATCCAATGTCACTTCTGACAGACAGCTAGATGGTACCTATGACTGGAGTTCACATCCTGAGTCCAATGCTAGAGCCTTCATGGCTGAAGTTACTGAGAATGGTTGTGATGAAGATGAGCAGACCACAAGGGAAAACAGTCCGATGTGGGTAGAGAAAGCGAATGATCAGACCGTGCTGGAGTTTGCTGCTCAGATGGCCAACGTGGAATCTGATAACTCTAAGGTTAGTCTTTCTTATTCTCTATTTCGTGAATTATGTGCTTTATGTGTTAGTTCTAACGATAGGTTAAATCTAGTCTTAGACTCACATAAGACCATAGCTGCTCAAAATGAAAATTTAAAAATTGAAAATGCTAGCCTAAATGATATAAAGCAAGATTTAAAAGAAAAGCTTAAGGCTGATGCTCAAGATGTAATAGTTCTAAAAGACAAACTGAGTGAACAGTGTGTTAGGATAGAGCTTATGTATGAGCACGTAGAGGCCTTGACCAAAAGTCTGAAAGATAAGGACATAGAGCTAGCCGAGACCAAGGTTAAGGTAGCAGAGGCAAATAGCAAGCTGGAAAAGTTTAGGAATTCGAGCCTAAACCTAGGGAAAGTCTTAGATGCCCAAAGACAGTCTAAGAAGCCTGTAGGTCTAGGTTTTCACGAAATTCCTCCATCGTTCAATGCAAACTATGTGCCTCAGCCTCAGGAGAAAACTGACAACTCAGTAGACTTAGAGGACCTACCTGAACCGACACCTGAGCCTACAGTTGATAATGCACCTAAGGTGGCTGACTCAACCGTCAAGGTCAAGAAAGTGAAATTTGTGTCTTCCTCCAGTGAAACACCTGCAGGAAAACAAAAGATTTCATGGGCTGACCAGGTCGAAGAGACAGACACAATAGATGTACCAAAGGATGTAGACACCAGTGAGACACCTAGATCTAAGGGACCAACCAAAAAGTCCATGGATAAGATGTCTTGCTTTAGATGTCACGAGAAAGGGCATGTTGCTTCTCACTGTCCAAATAGGAAAGCAGATGTTACCCCTAAGACAATGAACCCAACACCTGTTAAGCCCTCACCAACTGTGGCAAGCAGCAGTAGTTCTCAACCTACCGAGAAAACTGTGCAGGCCGCACCAAAACTTGTTGTGAAACAAACACCGGTTAAGGTTGGACCAAAAGAAGTGGTTAGGACAAATTCACCGAATCGTGTCATTAATCAATCTAGGTCAACACCTCAACAAGTCTATAGGAGCACAACACCTAGCAGGTCACACACTCCAGTTAGGTCACATACTCCCGTTAGACATTATGTTCCGGTAAGAGCTCAGGGATCACAGTCTGAAATGCAGTATAATAAGAGTTATTCTAGAGCTCCACAACAAATGCCTACTCAAAGGCAAAGAGTGAATCTAAATCACTCGGCACCACAACAGAATTCAGTTCAAAGACCCAAGTCACCTGAACGGCGAGATGGGTACTTGAAAGAGTTCACGTATGTGGACGAGAATGGTATTACCAAGTCAGTCATGGCTTGGGTTCCCCGTGATAACTAACCTATTTTCTTTAATGTGCAGGAGATAACTACCGGTCCAAACAACAAGTGGTTCGTCGACAGTGGTTGCTCCAGGCATATGACGGGGGAAAGAAGTCTTCTCACAGACTTCAAGGGGGGTAATAGGGGATTTGTATCATTCGCTGGCAACAAAGGAGGGAATATCACTGGAACTGGAGAAGTCACTAATGGGACGATTACATTGGATCAAGTTTATCACGTTGATAAACTGGTTCATAATCTCATTAGTGTCTCTCAAATCTGTGATAAGAAGAACTCGGTGTTATTTACTGACACTGAGGCGTTAGTGCTAAAGCCGGGATTCAAGATACCTGAAGATTGGATATTGATGCGGGCTCCAAGGAAGAATGACTTGTACATGCTCAACATGAACAAGCCAGATAATTCGATGGGTCCGATCTGCTTACTATCAAAAGCTTCGGAGACGGAATCGGTTTTGTGGCACAGACGCATGGCTCACTTGCACCTAAGGAAAATGAACTACATAACGAAGAATGGTTTGGTGCAAGGTGTGCCTCTGAAGAGCTTTCAGTTTGAAGACAAGTGTCTACCGTGCATGAAGGGCAAGCAACATAAAAAGACACACAAGTCCAAGAAGCTCAACTCCATAACCTCGACATTCGATTTGTTGCATATGGACCTTTTTGGCCCTATCAACAAAAGGAGTATAGGAGGTAGTTGGTTTTGCTTAGTTATCACTGACGATTACTCACGGTTTTCATGGGTTTTCTTTTTAGGTACGAAGGACGAGACGGCTGCAAAGCTCATCGGGTTCTTAGACCAAGTGGAGAACTCCTACGGAACAAGGGTTAAACATATCCGTAGTGATAATGGGACTGAATTTAAAAACTCTGTAATTGGTGTATATTGCCTATCAAAGGGCATCGTGCATCAATTCAGTGCACCATATGAACCACAACAGAATGGGGTGGCCGAACGTAAAAACAGAACATTGATTGAGGCTGCAAGGACTATGCTTTCGGATTCACAGCTTCCTACCATGTTTTGGGGGGAGGCAGTGAATACCGCGTGCCATATTTTAAATAGAGTCCTTAAAGTCAAATCATTGAACAAAACATGCTATGAAATTTTGAATAAACGGCCACCTAACTTAACTGGATTCGAACCGTTTGGAGTACCATGCACACTTTTAAGAACAAAACATCAACCGAAGTTTGGTGAAAAGGCTGACGAAGGATACTTCCTAGGTTATGTGCCAAACTCACCAAACAAACGTGTGTTTAACAAAACAACTGGTACTGTGGAGATTGTGTATAATATTGAAGTCTCAAGTTATACACATGAACCCCAAACTGGTCCGGAATGGATATTTGACTATGATAAGTTATTTGAGTCATTTAACATTCCTCTGGATGATAATGCAGGTACAATAGAGAAGGACTTGGCGACGTTGCATCTGAACGACGATGGCCAAATCTTTCCAAGGACCACGTTCAAATCTACGTCCGAGCCTACTGCGACTATAGATGGGTCTCCAGAAGTTGCTGATCAAGAGGCACCTACCACTGAGAATCAGACTCAAGCTTCAAGTTCCAACTCTGAGGAAAATGTCCGTGAGGAGGAAAATGTAGAAGCTGAGCCTGTTCCCCCTTTAGGTGAAATAGGATCCAACTTAGGAGATAATCTAAGGGTAGACGAAA
>JAANYP010004619.1:0-59750 GCA_020465985.1 Centrapalus pauciflorus | reverse complement strand
TATATATATATATATATATATATATATATATATATATATATATATATAAACACACATTCGATTATAATTATTAGAGTAAGTTACATAAATGGTCTTTGTGGTTTGCATAAAATTTTGGATACGGTCCCTGTGGTTTCAATTTCGCATAAAGGGTCCTTATGTTCACAGTTTACTTACATAAATGAAAGACTTTGTGTCTTTTTATTTTTCATTTCAACTTGTGGCACATTTAGCCCCTCTACTTTTCTGATTCTATTAAATACTGTTTTTATAAAATAAAGAATTCTATTTTTATTTTATTATCCTTAACATTTATTAATAATTATTTTTAATTAATAAACTGAAATTCTTAATTTCAGAATAATGCAACCAACTTTATAATAAATTCCAATTTCAACTTAACTTAATTACATTAAATTTAAATTTCAAACTTATAAACTTCAATTATAACATTTAAATTCTTAGGATGTTACATTTTCCAAACCAAAAAATTTGAACATTAAAGCTTTTATTTGTTTTTTCAAACGAAAACAAGTTACTAACCGATTTTTTGTTTTGGAAAACGAAAATAAATAATAACAATTCTGTTATTAGTTTTTGCAAACGAAAAAACTACGAATAATTTTGATTTTCAGATTTTCCAAACAAAAAAAATCATTTTTCTAGTTTTTCGAACCAAACCATTACTTTTTATTTTTTTTTTCTCCGAACGAAAAACTACGAACCATTACGTTTTAAAGTTTTTTCAAAAAAAAAAAATGAAATTGTGTGTAACCTTTTTTTTTCAGAAAAACTAAAAAAAATGGAATTGTTTGTAGTTTTTTACGATTGGAAAAAGTTAAAAACATAATGATATAACATAAAAATCTAACAAAAAAATAGACCCTTTTTGATTTTTTAGTTTTTTCCAAACGTACAAAACACGCTTTTTCTAAAAATGAAATGGTCTATTTTTTTGTTTGATTTTTATGTTATACTAATCATTACGTTTTTAACTTTTTCCAATCGTAACAAACTACATATTATTCCATCTTTTTTAGTTTTTTCGAACAAAAAGGAACACACTATTTCATTTCTTGAAAAAAAAAACTTTAAAATGTAATGGTCGTAGTTTTTCGTTCGGAGAAAAAAAAAATGAAAGGTACTGGTTTGGTTCGAAAAACTAGAAAAATAAAATGATTTTTTGTTTGGAAATATTGAAAATCAGAATTATTCGTATTTTTTTCGTTTGCAAAAACTAATAATAGAATTGTTTGTATTTATTTTCGTTTTCCAAAACAAAAAACCGGAATGGGTTGAATCTTTTGGTGCAGAAAAAAATAAAAAACAGATTGGTTTTCGTAGTTTTTTACGTTTAGAAAATGAAAAACTTAAAACATGAATGGTTAGTAACTTTTTTCCGTTGGTAAAAACAAATAAAAGCTCAAGTTCAAATTTCTTTGGTTTGGAAAACTACAAAATAAAATATTTGTATTTTTTTCATTTGAAAAAGCTAAAAAAACAAAATGGATTCTAATTTGTTACTATTGTTTATAATAAAATAAATAATTAAATTTGTAATTTAAATTAAAACATATATTAAAATATAGGAAACTTAATAAACAATAAATTAATATGCAAAAAGTTAAATTAATAATAAATAATAATAACAATAATTATAGTTATAATAATAATAATAATAATAATAATAAATGAGTTAAATAAAAAAATTTACTTAAGGGACCAAAACTAAAATGAACTACAAACTTGAGAGACCAAAATGTTATCAAAGAAAATGGTAAAATGGTCATTATAAAAGATTTAACCATTTGATTGTTAAAGTTAACAGCAGAGGGACCATTTTTGCAAGTAAACAGTGAACATAAAGACCGTTTATGCAAAATTGAAACCACAGAGACCGTATCCAAAGTTTTATGCAAACCACAGGGACCATTTATGTAATTTACTCTAATTATTAACTTAGTTTCTAACAAGGCTATATGAAACGCCCCGTTCTAATAACATGACGCTTTTACTAAAATCTGCAACATAATCTTCAAATTATAAAATAAAGCGTTCTAATCTCAAACTTCAATTTCAATACATAAATAAACTAAACCACCACATCCAGAGTGCGCTAAAATATAACATCTAATTATTACAACCAAATTGAAAGTCTAGGGATCTATCCATCCCAAGTACAAAATATAAATCAGAGTAAATGCGGAAGTCATTCTGATACCATAAATGCTCAAACTCTAGATCCTGAAGCTGGCGTCTTTCCCTTATCAGCTAAACCTGAAAATTTGCCCCCACAACCGGGGTAAGCCGTCGCCTAGCGAGTAACAGATTTAAAAACACAGACAAGCATATATAACATGATCAACACAAATATCGGCTCAAATTCAACATGTGTAGCATTACGACTCGCTCGGTTTAGCATACACGAGTAGAGTATTGTTACCGGCTCGCCCGATAACAAGTACACGGTGTACGACTCGCTCGGTTAGCACGTGTACTAAACATGCGGCTCGCCCGCCATACAACTCGGAAGCACACAGCAACCTCGCTTAATCACATAATACACAGTATGCATACTGGGAACAATGGTTCTCAGATACCGGCTCAAGACAATGATTTAAATAACAACATTCAAGGCTAAGCATGGTAGTTAAAGAATAATCATGGCAATAGAAACGAAAGAGATATCCAGTGCAAGCATATCATTAATGATCATTTGCGAAATTAAATCAATTACTCACAGTGCCCGTAATCTGTACTCGCCAAGCGACTATCCAATATCAGCTGAAAGCACTACTGAGAGCCACACGTCTCAAACAAACCACTAAAGTCCTGATATAAAAGTACATTGTCTATATATCAATTTCTTAACCCATTTAACTAATGTCGTTGTCTATTCTATTAATTAAAGTTTGGAGACTACTTCGAAAAATATCCATTTATTATTTATGATTATTAGGATCGAACATTTATATTTTTAAGTTATTAGATTATCTGAATAATCTCCATGATATCTAACATTAAATTCTTAAGCTTCGTAAATTATTACCATTATTTACAAGTCTTGGACCAATTATATTGTTATATATATTTCATCACTAGCTTACTAGTTTAAAATCATTAAAGTTTGATTAACTTAATTAATAAATTAATTAAAGACTAAATAGTTAATTATTTAAATCACATTTAAAACTATTTGTACATTTAACAAATATACACTTGTTTAGTTTAAATAATCCAAATCTATGTACTATTTTAATTAGCCTAAAGGAATCAATCTATCCATGGATAACTAAATAATTAGAGAGTTACCATTTACCAATTTACCAAGTCCAAATTGTTTAAATAAATAACAGCCCAAAATTCAATATTAGATCAGCCCATTTAAACATTTAATTAGTAGCCCAATAACTAAACCTAAGCAAACATTAAATAAAATGAAATTCAAACTCTCAACAAAGAAAAAGAAAAGAAATGTAAATATATATATATTAATGGCACTCCTCATTTCTTTCTCCTTCTAGGTGGAGTCAAACAAAATACATAACCAGCCAATCCACACCTAAATAAAAGAATTAAATAAAAATAAATAAATAAATAAAACCATTTGCTTCTCTCTCTCAGCTGAAACAGAAGAAAGAAAAAAAAAGAACAGAGGGACCAGGCAACCGGCCAGCAGAAAGGAAAAGGGGCGGTGGCTTCTGGCCACGTCGCCAGCGCCGGCGCCTCCTGCTTCTCCGGCCAAATCCCACACACTCACACCCCATTATTCTACTTCCATTTACTAGCTTGATCCCATATTCTCAGATTTATTTGCTTTGCTCAATAACACAACCAAATTCAAACATATTGGAAACTCACTCAAAAATCCTCAAATCTGAAATTAAGCTTTTAAAATAGCTTCCAATCACTTTTCTATTGATTTTATACAAATTTTTGGACCAATCATTAAAACATCCATTGAAGAACTTCAAGCTTTTACATCAAGAAAAATGAAGAAAATGGTGTTATTAGATGTTGTTGGCTATTTATCTTCAGAGTAATGAACCATACTTATACTCATCTTTTGAGTTTCAATATTAACAGAAATTGCTTACGAGAATATTGATTGAGTTTCAAAATAATTACCTCAAGGTTAAGAACTTGGATTGATGATGATGAGAATGTTGATCAATCCTTGAATTCCAGCTTTAAAAAAAATCAGATTCAAGATTGTATGTGTGTGTTCTTGACATATGAAGAAATGAAAGGAAGAAAGTGATGGAGGTGGTGAATGGTGATCCTTATGAGTCTGTTATAATCTTTTCTTTTCTTTCTTTTTTTTTTTAATATATTACCTATAAATATGTATTTACTATTATCTCCTTAAAGTTATTAATTAAATATTTAAAAGTTAACCACCAAATTTGATAATTAATCTCTCATTTCTTGAATTAAATAATTAAATTAAATGACTCGAAACTAATTAATTACCTCAAAATTTGCGGGTGTTACAATCTCCTATAATTTGGATTGATCTCGTCCTCGAGATCACATGAAATTAATTAGATCAATATCTCGCTTACATCTCTGTCTTAAATTTCTACATATAATTCGAATCTCGGTAATACGTCACCTTGATAATACCTTCTTGACCTTTCTAAGCCTCGTATCAATTTTATCATTCTGAGTGGATATCATCCTATCGACATTCTTTAATTTTTTTTAAATCTAATACCGTATCCATCATGTGCATTAACAAACTCCAATGTTAACTTTAGTTTTTTTAATCTTGCACACCTATGCACTTTATAGTCCAACACCTTATAATGAACTTAGGATTACACTTCTTATTTTGTATAATCTCCTTCCCAGACGATACTATTAGCATCATATAACGATCAACTTCAAATTCAACTGATCTATGCTTAAACCGAATATATCTCTGGTCGATCCATAATAACTTCCAATTACTCGCGAATAATCTGAATCTAATTGTGCGCTTAGACTTCGAATGCTAATCAATTGATAATGCTTATCGTAAAACATTCAATGGAATTTTATCCTGTAAGATTTACCTCCGCAAGTATTAGTGACTAGCAGACATTCCTTGCCATCTAATTAACATCTCTATGAATTCAATGTAAACATCATCGTTGCCAATTCTAAGTCTTGTATAGATTAATTCCTCTCATGACTTTTCTGCTACTTCAATGGATGATTAATTATTCTTCCTTGTTGCATCAAAACACTATAAATACATATATTTTTATCTACTCACTAGAAATTTAAATCTTACTTCTTGAACTAATTATATGAGCATCATAAGCATCCAACTAATTCATACCACAATCACATTCAATCCCCTAGTAATTATTACTACAAACTCTAAAGTGGAATCTTTGTCACCAAGACTAAGCATATATGTAAATCTCTTAAGCCTATGACATACGCTTGCTTACGGTCCCAACATCAATGGAATCACACAATATAAAAGAATTACATTCAGATGACATGCAAAAGAGGCACAGATATAAAAAATGAATGGTGGCACCCCAGCTAAGTAACAGACAAATGAGTAAAGCGTTAAGTCAAAAATACCCGTAACCACATCGGGAGTCTCGCAGGCCTCATCAGCGGTGATCTGAAAAGCACGGGCCGAAACTCTATCAGTGTCGCCTCTTCTCGACTGAGCTGGTCCTGCAGCAGGCTGACTCATTGATGCAATGCTAACACTCATATTCTGATTCTGTTTCCGCTGAGGACAGTTCCTCGCTACATGACCCTGAACCCCACAATCAAAGCAAATCAACGGATGTATCAGACAGTTAACTCTGATGTGCCTGGTATCTCCACATGCGTGACACCCTCTAGAAAAACCACTACATAATCCAGTATGTCTCTTCCCACACTTCTGGCAATCGCGCGACATCTGTGGTTGTGATGTATACTGCTGCTGGGATTGGGAGAAAGAAGAACCAGATGATTTTGCTGAAGCCTGAAATAACCGATCAGAACTCGCAGTCCTAGCTCTTTTGGGTGATGACATCAACGAAGTAGTGGAACCTAACAGTGCCCGCTCGCGCTTCCGCGCGCTCATGACTGCCTCCTCAAGGGTCCTATTGTAACATCCAAGTTACCACAAACAGTACACGTCATAATATTTCATTTCATTAAGTAATAATTAATACTAATTGTTTGATACCACAGGTCAATCTGCCTGAATACTTAATTACAAAAAATATATTAAAGATCAATTGGTGGTCTAAACTAGCTTCTAAATCTTCAATCAGAGTGCGGAAGACTGAACAAGCTACCCGAGACCGCAATCGTCTTTCAAAATAGGCATCAGCAAAAGTCCAACAGTCTGCTAGTCATCAAATATCCAAATTCATTTAGCCTGGGACGAACTACCTGCTATGGTCTTGTCCTTATCAGCTTTTCCTGAAAAAGAGTTGTCATGACAGAGTAAGCTAACATTGCTTAGTGAGTTAACAGAGTTCCACTAGTTACCACACATATAAAACATACTATCAGCTCCTGCCGGCAAGTCAACACGTCAGAGACGCAAAAGGGTTGGGAGACAACCCAGTTGGTATTCCCCTGTGTAAGGCCGAAGCCCTACGGGAAGTGTATGGAAACAAGTCATAAAGGAAAGGAATCTGCAGAATTCCCTCCTGTGAATGGAGATCTCACATTCGGTCCTGTCGGATAATGCAGTATGCAGTGGCAAATATATGAACAGTCAAGTAAGCAGTAAGCATGATAAGTGTTTACATAAAATGTAAAAGTGAACATGCAATCAAGGCAATTCAAGTGTCTAGCTTCAGTAATGTCAAAATACGTTTCTATGATACAATATAGTATTAAAGAAACATGCAGCAACAATCGGAAGTTTCCATACAGTCGATGACATTCACCAATAAGTATCGAAACATATGCAAATAATTAATTAAATCTGTCACTCACAGTGGTCCGTAGTCAGATAATGCTTAACGAATTAAGCGGTTCAGTTTACTCTGTCAAATCGGCGGTTTCCTGCAGTTCAGTTTCAAGTCTGGCATATTAATGTCAAGTCTGTGACATAATCTATATAACCCTAGCTATATATTCAGGTTATTGTCAATTCTGGCTATCGCGTCTGAGGTAGTTCCTATCGTCCCAAGGTGAGTCTTTTCTTATCAGATTAATACGATCCCTCTAATCACAGATCAGCCTTGAAACGAGGCCAATCATATTACTAGCTAGGTGATACATGACATACAATTTTTAAGGGTTCATAGAGAGTCTGTTAATTTATTTGTGCATAAAATAGTTATGTATCTGGAACTTGTGAGTTTTATCAATATCAAAGGATACTTTCAATTACAATAGGTTGTTTAATAACTTAATCTGATTTAGAAATTAATCTTAGGCTTGGAACAAGAACCAGATTTGATTATGGCAAATTCATATATGGATAGGCAAATTCGAGAGGGACCCTTCGAATCTAATGGATAGATTCGAGACACACATAAAAGAGATTAGGTTCGAACTATGCATAGACTCGAAAGCCCACACACATTCGAATGCCAACAATCAGATTCGAAGCAAATAGATTCTAAGACAGATTTGAAGTACATAAACTCGAAGACTTATATAGATTCTAAGGCATGCACAGACTCGAACAAGGGACATAAACTCGAAACATACACATAGAGTCGAAGCACATCTCGAGTCTAGGGGGGGGGAACAGATTCGAATTCATACTTTCGAGTCTATACTTTGAAGATCTTGAATTTGATCATCAATTTCCCAGATTTTTGCTACTAAACATGAACATAAATGAGGGAATAATAGTTACTAACCTTCGTCCAACCTATATCCCTCGACTATAGATGATTTCCAAGCAAAAACAAGTCCTAAACAAGAGTAAATCAGCTTCGATTGAAGAGGTTATGAGCAAACTCGAATTCGCTCATCAAAACCGAACTAAAAGTCAGAAAAATGGTCGATTTTACCTTAAATCCGGACGAAATCAAACATGCAATGGTAGATTCGTGTAGAGCTCGACGATATCTAACCGATGGCGTATAAATCACGAGAATCCGACGGTTCGATTAGGAGAAATGCTAGAGAGAAGGTGAAGTCTTAGAGAGAGAAGGAGAAAGTTCAAGCTTCCAAACTTAAGAAATGAGGAGGAGAGCTCTTATTTATAGGAAAATAGGGAAAAATCAGATTTTCTACTGAATTTCCAAAATCGACCAACTTTTATTCCCATCAATCTGATTTGCATTTCAGATGCAAATAATAGCAAAGGAGTTCTAGATTTGCTATAATTGTCTTTTAGTCACATTTTTTTTATTCATTTTAGTCCGTTTCGTCATTTTCAGTCTTTAATTTGTCACTTAGCTGAATTTTAATTATTAACTTTATTTCAGCTAATTTTGGGCAACTTTTCATAATTAATTATAACTGAATATAATTAACTATTAAAGATTCATATTTTTGGTTAATTACTAATATTTGGATTAAAATTGCTTTATTATCCAAAGTCTGCTGCTGTAATTTATATTTAATAAATTACGGGCTGTTACAATCTTCCCCCGTTAAATTGATTCCGTCCTCGGAATCGACTAAGACAGGAATAATTTCGGATACTTCTGCCTAATCTCGTCTTCTCGTTCCCAAGTTTGCGCAGATCCCTTATGGTATTTCCATTGAACTAACACTATTGGAATTTCCTTGATGCGCAATTTCGAAACCTTATGATCGATTATATGCTCAGCCTCTTCTTCGTATCGCAATTGCTCGTCAATTTGCACGTCTTTCCATTGAATCGCAGCTTCAGCATCAACTAAACACTTTCGCAGATTACTCACGTGAAATACATCATGAATCCCAGACATTTCGGCAGGCAACTTAAATCTGTAGGCTTGCAGTCCCACACGCTCGAGAATTTCGAAAGGACCAACAAATCGAGGACTTAGCTTCCCCCGTTTGCCGAACCTTATTATCCCTTTTCTTGGCGAAACTTTCAGCAACACTTTATCTCCAACTCCAAATTCATTTGGTTTCCGTCTTCTATCATGATACTTCTTTTGTCTATCTTGAGAGGTCTGAATCCGCTGTCGAATCAACTGTAGTTGGTCATGGGCTTCTTGCAAAATCGCTGGTCCAGAGATCGGGCGTTCACCTGTTTCCCTCCAACAGGTTGGAGTTCGGCATCGACGTCCGTACAAAAACTGATAGGGAGGCATACCCATAGTCGAGTGATAACTATTGTTATAAGTGTTGGGCACAAAAAGGCCTCAGTCAAACCTGTTCTACATCTGAGGGGGAGATTTTATAATCAAACCTATTGATGCATTTGAAGGTTGAATTTAAGGCCTGTTATATGCCTTATTGAAACCTGAAAATGATTTGCAATATCAGTCTAAAGCTGTTCTATATGTTGCATGTGTTGCAACTAAGACAGTTTGTCCAAGCTGCTCTGTCTGCTGAACAGGCTGGACATAAACTGTCTACGCTGCTCTTCACTGTTGAGTAGCTTGGGCATTTTTAAAGTGTTCTGGTCTTTGTGAACAGAACCTGTTCTTTGTGAACAGGCTAAACACTTTATGGAATTTGTTTCCAAGTCATCATGTATTGTTTTTGACTACAAGATCAGTTTACAAAGTCGAAGACAAAGTGGAAAACAGAACTGCTCAGCCTGCCCACGATGTTCTGTAACATGAAGACAAAAGGATATTTGAAAAAGGGTGACAGACCTTTTTCTTATATCAAAATAGGCCTTTACAGGGAAGAAAGACGCAAAGTTGACATTCCTAAATTAGTTAAAGGCAATGCAACAGTAGACAAAGTAAAAGGACAAAAGTTCTGCACATGTGAAGACAAGTCTGCTTTTCAGAAAAGTGCAGAAAAGGTTATGTTGTCTTTTCAACAAGACTTTTCCTTTTCATTCTGTCCAATGAAGATGTTTCTCTGAGATCCTCTAAGTGAGTATAAAAGGAAGCTTCTAAGGTCAGAAAGAAGAGTGAAGAAAGCTAAGTGTTTAAACCAAGAGTGAACGTGCAAGTGTGATCTTCATGCATGCAAGTCTTCTGTAAACCAGCTTCTGTGTGTCTAAGCTGTTTTAACTAAGCTGTTCCTTAAGTCTTGTAAACACAGTGAGTGCTTCTTAGTGAGTGTATTCATTGTATACTAGTTCGAGTCTGTCTTAGACTAGTAAGCATACTGTTGTATCTGTCATCTCAGCTTGAACAATTCCGCATTCAAGCTTGTTTGTAATTAACAAATTGTTGATAATACATACAAACATTGAGAAAAGAGTGTGTAGTTTTTAAAGTGCTGTATTCACCCCCCCTCTACAGCTTATAACTATATACTTTGGGAACCTCTCGGGACCTACATGGTGACTGCTGTGCCTTGTGTTATGCTCTTCCCTTTCACATCCACTCTCAGTGACTTCAGCCATAAAAGCTCTAGAGTTAGATTCCGGATGTGAGCTCCAGTCGTAAGTACCATCCAGCTGTCTGTCGGATGTGACGTTTGATAACAGACCAGCTATGTTAGCTTGACTGGTTGATGAACTCGGAAGATATCTCTGTTGAGACTGGTTCTGAAACTGTCCACGAGACTGATTCTGCCCTTGGTAAGTATCTACCTTCGGTCTCTGACACTCTTTGGCAAAGTGTCCCAAACCTTGACAATTGTAGCATTTGACCTTGGACTTATCAAAGCCAATCCCCTTATTTTTCATGTTCAGATTACTTCCAGTGCGCTTGATGAATCGCTTAACCCGTTGGGTTACCATGGCCAGTTACCATTTGAGATCCATCTCCTCAAGGTCGTCAGGGTCTACCTGATCATAATCTTCATCCCAGAGTGTAGGATCGTTTATTTTCCCTTGAACGCAGTTCCCATATGCGGCCACAAATGACGCCAATAGATTCAAATGTTCTTCGGCCAATTTAGCGCTCATGGGCATCTTTGAGTAGCCCTGAGATGTTGATGCCTGTGTTGCCTGAGGTTACTGTTATTTCGGTCTCCCAAACCCTAAGAACGCTCTATTCTGTGCGTCCTCAGTCTCTGCTGGTGACAACGTTTCTCCGGTGAAGAACGCTGTAGCAGTCTTCATATCAGCTGCCGCCGAAGGTTTTGATTTTCCAAAATACATGGCTGGATATTGGACTTGTTCATAATCTGTTGCGGCCTTCAGTAGCTCGAAATGATAAGCTCTCAGCGTTCCAACTACATCTTCCAAAGATTGAGTATAATACTTATCTTCATCAAGCTTAATCATAGCCACGTACATCGCCCATTTGGCTGGTAAGGCATCAAGAAGCTTATTGTTCTTTTCTGTGTCACTATACTCAATACCGTGACTTTCCAGCTCTGTCAGCAGATGATAAAAGCGGGTGATGGTATCGTCCAGCTGCTCATCCTTCAAAGTCTTGAAAATCGCAAATTGTTGTTTCAACAACTCCATGCGCTTCCTTCGTACCCTCGGATTACCCTCACACCTCTTTTCCAGCGTCTCCCAAAGTTCCTTAGATGTCTTTTGATTGCGGAATGTGTGTAGTATGTCCTGAGGTAATGCCATTCGAATAATCGAGAATGCTCGGTTCTCGGCTTCATATAGTTTCTTATCATCCTCCTTCATCATTTGATATGATAAGACTCTTTGACAACCTTCAACTTCTGTTGTAGATGGGATGTATCCTTCGTCGATACATATCCACATTCGCATGTCGTTGAAACGCACAAAATCGGCAAACCGATCTTTCCACAAATAATAGTCTTCAAGTTTCATCAGCTTAGGCGGAGTATTAGCTTTCCCCACCTCATGATCCATTTCCAGAAACCTTTGAAGATTTGTCATTGTTTCAAAAGTAATTGAAATTTTGACTTATTAAATTTAATTCGAAACTAATTTAAGTTAATTCTTTCGAATTTAGTTAAATTCGAATATAATTAAGTTTAAACCTATTTGAGATTAAATTCGACTTAAGTCCTTAAATTCAATTAAATTCGAGACAGGTGACAAACTCGAAGGTCACCAAATTCGAAGGTCCAAGCAAACTCGAAACACTCAAAGTCGAACCGCAGCAAACTCGAATGCTCCTATTCGACTCTAGTCCAAACTCGAATCAAACTCGAACCCTTTAAACTCGAAACACTCAAAAATAAACTCGAAAGGAGTGGATTTTTGGTTAGACTCGAGACTAAGAAAAACCCTAATTACTCCTAACAGATTCGAGCGCCGCAAACTCGAAAAACGGCTAATACCTCGATTTTTTAATGTTTTGCAGATTAAATCAATATTTTTACAAAGAAAAATATTAATTTCGATCAAAAACGTGAAAAACAGCAAAGTATTTCCCGGATCCCAAGTTGTTAAGCACGAAAAACACCAAAACTTGAGAGAATAACCGTCCAAAAGCGTCAAGAAACCTAGGATGAACACAAAAAACACCCCTTAGTCTCTGATACCACTTGTAAGGTCTCACCACTACAGATCTATCTAGACGCCAGACCGTCAACGAGTGCGGAATCCTCGTTAACGGGTTGACGGAAACAACTCTCACTCGGAACACGGAGACTATCAACAAGCTGTACGAACTACGACGGATGCACCTACCAATTGATTCTCTCCGAAACAACACCAAACACTCTGATAAACTCAAAATCGCCTTTTGCTTAATCTTTCTCGAATTCTGCAAAAAGTCTGCTAATGATTCGAGTCTATCCCTAATTATAGACGACCATTCGAGTTTGACATGGGCCAAACTCGAATCAGGCCCAAGGCCCATTCGAGTTTGTCCCTTTGACACTCTCGAATCTACCTTATGATGTACATTCGAATCTGCCTAAGGAACACATTCGAATCTGTCATAGATTCGAATGTCAGTCCTTAAAGAATTCGAATTTACTCTTTCACATGTTTAACTTAGTATTGAAACTTATGTTTTTAACTTATGCTTGAATTTATCTTTGAACTTTATGTTTGAACTTCTTGTAATACGTTACATCAAGTCCAAACATACAACCAATAACTATCAAACATATATAAACGTATATATCAAATACTCGTTAATTCCAAATACTTTGAATATTACTTAATCCAAAATGCTAGATCACTTAGACTGCTATCGTCACACATGGTGTACCAACAGAAGCTGCTTGTGAGGATCCACAGGAGTACTTGCAACTTTGGTATCTTTGTACCCAAACTTTTCCAGTATCTCTTTAACATACTTTGATTGACTTATGTAGAGACCTGAGGGCTTCTGCTTGACCTGCAAACCTAGAAAGAAGGTGAGTTCTCCCATTGAACTCATTTGAAACTTTTTGTGCATCAAGGCCTCAAATTCTTTGCACAGACTGTCATTTGTTGACCCAAAGATAATATCATCAACGTATATCTGTACAAGCAGAATTTCAGATTTGATGGACTTTGTGAATAGTGTTTTGTCCAGAGTACCTCTCTTGAATCCATTCTGTAGAAGGTATGATGACAAAGTGTCATACCATGCTCTTGGGGCTTGGTGGAGTCCATAGAGAGCCTTGTCTAGTTTGTAGACTCTGTCCGGATACTTGTAGTCCTCAAAACTACGAGGTTGACACACATAGACCTCTTCTTCAATTGTGCCATACAGAAAAGCAGACTTCACATCCATTTGATACACTTTAAACCCTTTGAAGCTTGCATAAGCTAAAAACAGTCTGATGGCTTCAATCCTTGCCACTGGAGCAAAGACATCATCATACTCTATTCCTTCCTCTTGAGTGTATCCTTGTGCTACTAGTCTTGCTTTGTTCTTGATCACTATCCCTCTCTCATCCTTCTTGTTTCTGAACACCCATCTTGTACCAATGGCTCTCTTACCTTTAGGAAGATCAACAAGTGTCCATACATTCTGAATCTTGAATTGTAGAAGCTCTTCCTGCATTGCCTCAATCCAAGATGAATCTTTCAAGGCTTCTGATGCTTTTTTTGGTTCTAGCTGAGACATGAAACAGGCATGTTCAATTGCAGCTAGACTAAATTCAGAAAATGTTGGGTTAGCAGCAGCAGAGTCCTTGTGAACCATTGTCCTTGTTTGCACAGGTGTGCGTGGATCACCAATTATTTGATTGAGAGGATGATACTTGTGAACCCTGAGTGTAGGCTCTCTAGCTGTCTGGAAAGAGGTTCCAAGATTTGTATCATCTCCATCAGGACCAGTTGATGGTTCAGCTTTTGGAACAGCTTGGCTTGAATCTGGGACTGTTTCCCTTTGTGTTGGAGTTGTTCTCTCAGGACTTGGGATCTGCACTTCATTGTCTAGATTTGAATCATGTTGAGCATTCAGAACCCCGGGAGGGTCACAAGACAGAAGTGGTATAACTGTATACTCATCCCAATTATTTGAATCCGCAGCAGTTTGAAACTTTGGGCCAACAGCTTGATCATTTGTGCTACCAGCATGAGAATTTACGTTGACAGCTTCAATCCTGTTTTCATCAGATTTTGAAGTATACTCAACAAATCTCAGAGTATTTGTTAGTGAATCTAAATCAAACAACCAATCAGGACCAGTGCCTTTGACATTTGCAGTATTTTCATTGAATTCAACATTGGCACTTTCTTCAATGGTTTTAGACACACTGTTATATACTCTATAGGCTTTGCTTTGATTTGAGTATCCTACAAAGAAACCTTCTTCTGCCTTACTTTCAAACTTCCCTAAGTGAGTCTTAGTGTGAAGAATGGTACATGGACATCCAAAAGATTTGAAAAAGGCTATTAAGGGTAGTCTATTATGGAATAACTCATATGGAGTTTTCCCTTGTGATTGAACAACCTGAACCCTATTTAGAACATAACAAGCTGTATTGACTGCTTCTGCCCAAAAGGTCATTGGCAGTTTTGAATCAGCTAGCATGGTTCTAGCAGCCTCAATTAATGTTCTATTCTTTCTTTCAGCTACACCATTTTGCTGTGGAGTTCTTGGTGCACTATATTGCCTAGCAATACCTTTGGACTCACAAAAACTGTTTAGGATATGGTTTTCAAACTCAGTTCCATTGTCTGATCTTATCACCTTAACTTTAGAGTTGGATTGGTTTTCTATCCTAAGAATAAAAGACTTAACTAGCTTAGCAGTTTCATCTGTTAGACCTAAGAAAGTAAACCCAAGTAAATCTGGTGAAATCAT
This sequence comes from Centrapalus pauciflorus, assembly GCA_020465985.1. NCBI lineage: Eukaryota > Viridiplantae > Streptophyta > Magnoliopsida > Asterales > Asteraceae > Centrapalus > Centrapalus pauciflorus. Next base: position 44,589 of record JAANYP010004619.1, on the reverse strand, counting down.
CAACAATGACTAAACAGTTATTCAAACTCAAAACAGATGTTGGACCAAATAGATCCATATGAATCAGATGAAGTGCAGATGAGATTGAATTTACTTCTTTTGCCTTATGAGAAGTTTTGTGTTGCTGTCCTTTAAGACATGCTACACAATGACACATCCTTCTGTGCCAAAGAGCAGACTCATTGGATGATGCTTTGGATATCAAACAACTTAAAGTACTTGATTTGGATAAAAGTTCTGTGTCCAAGCAGTATACATTGTCCTTTCTTGGTGTTCTTAGTAAAACAAGATTTTCAGGAATTGCAAAATCTTTTGAAAGGACAATGCACTCAGAATCTGTAAACTGAACAATATTTTGTTTGTCACAGATTTGAGACACACTCAATAAGTTATACTTAAGCTGCTCAACATACAAAACATCATTGAAAATCATGTTGCCTGCATTAACAGTACCTTTACCTGTAACCTTACCTCCTTTAGAGTTTCCTCCAAATGCAACAAACCCTCCTTCAAAGCCTTTGAAATTTGACAAGCACTCAGAATTGCCTGTCATGTGCCTAGAGCATCCACTGTCCAAATGGCATCTTGTTTTATGAGGTGACCTGTGGTTGCCCTGCACAAATAAAAATTTAGTTAGTAGTGGAGTAAACCCAAACCAAGTTGGTTTTGGGTTGTCCTTGCCCATTAACATAACTAAACACTGTCTTTGATTTCTTATACTTAGTGAGATCCACTGATGGATTTTGTAGAGAGTAATTAGTTAGAACATGAGGTATCTAGGTATTTTGTCCATCCTTTTCAATAACAGTCTCAGATTATCCATTACAAGTCCCAATTTTGAGCCTAGCAGTCTGAACTGAGACAGTAGTGCTAACAGCTTGGGAATTTGCACTGGCAGTGTCAACTTTAGACTTGGCAGTTTCAACATTTGTATCAACAGGTTCACCCGAGTGTTTACCTTTGACACACCATATTTGTTTAAAATTTAATTTTGGTTTAGCTAAAACTTGTTTTTGGTGTGTGGACTGTTTCTTATTTACTTTTGAGAACCTGTGGTCAACTGTTTTCTTTGGAACTGATGCAGTAGGAGGTTTGGCCTTTGAATTTTGAGAGCTTGTCCTTTTATGAATCACAGTTTATTTTGCAACAGACAGTTTATTAAAGCAATCCCTGGCCAAGTGATTTTCCTGCCACAATGGAAGCATTTTTTTACTGTTTGGATTGGAGAACCAGTTTTATTGGATAATATGTGGTTCTTGTTCCTTTGATTTCCCCTTACCTTCTGTTGTTTTGGAAACTTTTGGACACCATGCTTTTGGCATGTGCAGATTGGAACATTTTTACCCTTTTTATTATTCTTTGATGAAAATGCAGTGTTACAGTTAGAAGGTACAGAAATCTGTGGAACAGCATTGCATACACTCATCTTCTCCTTTCCTTTCTTATTGGGAATTTGGATTTCTATAGGTGCACTCATTGTTTTGTGTTCTTTCTCAACTGCTGTGCACTCACAGTCTCTATTTTGAATCAAATCTTCTTTAGATTCAAAACTGTTATCAAGGATAGATACACTCATCTAATGGTTCATTAACAAACCTATCAGCAACTTCACTCATTGGATGAATGTATTTGTTGTTGTATGGGGGTGGAGTAGCTCTGTAGCCTATACCTTCTTTGGGATTGAGCTGATTTTTTACCCTATCTTTAAATTAAACTTCCATTAGGTGTTCCAGCTTTTGATTTGCCAATTTGAAGTTTCCTAGATCTATATTGACAGATTCTAGTTTCTTATTAGCCTCTAACACCTTTTGTTCAGTCTCTTCTAATTTTTTATTTAGGGATTCTATTTTCTTATTCAGCTCCTTTTTCTCCCACTCATGATATGTTCTATCATGTCCCATTTGAATCTCATTATCCTTATAGTCATTGATCTGTTTTTCAAGATCTTCTATGGCCTGCATGTATTCATATCCCCTTTCTTCCATTTTAGCTAGAGTTTTACACATGCTCTCATTATGATGTTTGTAATTTTTAGCCATATTTTTGCATGTTTGAGAGCATAGTTTAGAATTTACCTCAGATGGTAGTTTAGTGGAGGTGACATTTGATGTTTCTGCCATTAGAGCTTGATTTTGAAATTCTTCCTCTGTTTGATCACTCCAGTCAAACATATTGTCTTCTTGAGAGACAAGTGCTTGTGATGATGAAGCCTGATTAGTCTGTTGAGGTCTTGATGGTTGTTGACCTTGAGATCTGCATTCTCTGGCAAAGTGGCCAAGTTTGTGACATTTAAAACACTCAACTTTTGACCTATCAAAAGCTGGTTTGCCTTCTGCTCTAGCTTGAAAGGTGGTTCTGCCAGTTCTTTTCAGAAACCTATTGGCCCTCATGGTCAGCATTGCATGTTTCCATTTCAGATCCATCTCTTGTAGGTCATCTGGACGAATCTGTTCTAGATCTTCAGCATTTAGAGCAAACAGTCCATCATTGGCAACAAAAGCTTCATAGTGAGCTTCAGTGGAGTTACCATCACCACCTGAAAAGGAATCACTGCAATTAGATTTTTCAGATGACAGTAGAGCAGTGTTGTGATTATAAGAAAAAGATTTATTTTTAGTGTCAATCTCAGTTTAAAACACTCTCAGACTGTTGTACAGATCATCCAACTCTATTTCATCAAGAGTGTCTTTTGTTTTCCATTGAGCAGCATAGACTGTCCACTCTTCACCAAGAGATCTAAGGAATTTTCTGTTGACTTCATCTTGATCAAGGCTGACTTTTGCACTCTGCAATTCACTTATCAGTTTGTTGAACCTGTCAAAGATTTGAGTAAGGTTTTCATTCTTGCCACCAGAAAAGTTCTCATACTGCTGTTTCAAAAGATCCTTTTGATTTCTCTTGGTACTGGCATTCCCAGCAAATCTTTTCTCTAAAGCAATCCAAAGAGAATGAGCAGTATAAAACTTTTTAAACAGATGTCGATAAGCATTAGGAATGGCTATTTGTAGAAGTGTAAGGGCTTTCACTTCATTCATTCTAGCCTTTCTTTCAAGTTCAGTTTTTGGAGGAGTTTTGATGGGTTTGCCATCAGCATCAAGTTCAGGATTAACTGCAGGAGGAAATTCAACAGCTTCCTATATGGCATAATCAATGAATTGAATATGCTATTGAATCCTGAGCTTCCACATCTCAAACTCAGTGGGCTTGAGCATAGGCCCTTTGAGTCCTTGCCCAGATCCACTATTGCTATTTTCAAATTCCATTGTAGAAAATCTAAAATTTTAAAAGAAAGCTTCTGACTTTGAAAACAAAATACAACTACCTAAGATTAACTGGTTTGACTTAATCAGAGTATAAACCAATAATCTTATATTGAATCAAAGTTCAATTAAGAAGTTTTGCGGAATAACACTTAATTGTTCTAAGAAAACATTCAGAATCAATAACAAATAAATATAATTGAATAGACAAAGTTGCTTGTATTACTGAACTCAATGATTACAATCACCTCTAATCTGTTTGATTAGACGAAGAACACAAATTGTTCTTAGGGTTTTACAACCTTAGAGGCTTATGAAAACTTAAACATAAAGCAATTACAAACTTGAATATGCAGAAAACTTGATTACAACAGAAAAACCTATTCTATGTATTTATAATGATTTCTGATTGCTTTCTGATTTGTTTCCTTGAAGGACTCTGACTTCTCTAATAGTAGATATGCTGAAATCTTCGTGTAAATATCTCTTCCTGAATATCAGCACTTTCTGTTTATGAAACTGTTGAGCAGCTTGAATCACTTAGCAGCTTGAACAGAGCAGCTTGAGTAAATTTACTCTTGCAGCTTGAACTTTTATACTAGCAGCTCGAACTTCTTCAACTAACAGCATGAACTTTGTACTTACACAGAAAATCTACAAACAGTTTGAGAAATTTAACTAACAGTTTGAACTACTTAGAATATTTCCCAACATACTATTTTATTAGATAAGCACCTGACGTCCTGTTTTTCAACAACTGTTTTGAGATTAATTAGCAAGAAATCAAACATTTTCTCTTTTTCATCAATATTATAATCCTTGTAGTTCTCTACCTTGTACATCATGATGGGATTCCAATTTGCAAGAGAACATAGGGCCTCAGCTTCTGCAAGGTCATGTTTGAAACCGGTAGGTGAAGGAGCTTCATCATTGGCTACAAAGCAGTTGTTGTCCTCTTCATCAGATGATGAATCAGACTCTTCCCAATCACATGGTTCTACCATCAATTCCTTCAACTTGTTAGAAGCCACATAGTCTTCCGGTTTCTTCAACTTAGTCATGGCTATAAGGTACTGAACCCTGTCGCCCTACTCTATATGTGTCTTGTGAGGTATGGATGAAGAGGCCACGACTTTGGACACATATTCTTTAGCTATATGACCAACTTCGTCACATTTGTAGCATTCAACTTTAGTCTTATCAAATAACTTTTTCTTGCTAGCATCTTCTTTCCGAACAACTTTTTCTTGTTGAATCTTTTGACAACCATAGCCATCATTTGCTCATGCATCACCAAGTTCATCAAGATTTTCATCCTCTTCCTATTCCTCAGACATAGCTTCCAAGTTTTCATCAACATATGAGTCATGCTTTGTGAACACATCACTAGTCTGATTCACAGGCTGTCTTGCTTCAGCCGCTAAGCCTGATCCCTTATATATTCCAAGGCATTTCTCTTTTGTTGCATTGATTATTCCTTGTTGAGCTAGGATCCATACACTTTTACAAAATCTATGCCTTTTATATTACCCGAATATCTAAGTATGGATGCAAAGTAGTTTCCATTCTATAGGTAAAACCTCAAAGAACTTGTTCACCAGGGTAAGAATATCTTTAGTGATCCCAACAACTATGAGATCATTCACCAGAGTAGTAAACCTAGTGTACGTCCTGTACAACTTTCTTTTGGCTTTGCAAAGAACTGCTCATATCACCTAAAAAGATTGTTAATGTTATTATCCATAGTGATAGTACGACCATCATAGACTATACACATAGTGTCCCACATCTCCTTAGCTGGCTTAAGCTTCCCCACCTGAACACATCAATAGTTAGAGATATCACTAGGTTCTTTCTTTCTTTTGCATCAAGAGCAACCAATCTCCTGTCTTCTTCAGACCATTAAACTCTTGCTTTCTTAACAATCCTTACTTCAAGACCAACACCACCAGTGGTCCGAATGATGGTTGTAACAGAGGTTGGCACATAGGGACCTTCCATTACAATTTATGAAAGTTGAACTTCCAAGTTCTCCAGATAGAGCATCATCCTGCATTTCTAACAAGAGAAGTTTTGATGATTGAACTTCGGTGGTTTGGGCATAGATCCATTATCATTGTTGGATGTGGAGGAGTTTGAAGAAGTATTGTCCATCGTGGGAATATGGGGAGTAATATGAGAGATCTAGAGTTAACACACACTCGAAACTGCTCTGATACTAGTTGTAGGTCCCAAAAGTTAACCCCAGTATCTCAAATGAGACTATAGAGGGGGGGGGGGGGGGGGGGGGGGGGGGGGTGAATACAGTCAAAATAAAATCACACAGATTTTTCTCATTATATGTATGTTTATATTAATAAGTATGTTAAGTTTACAATCAAGTTTGGATTGCGGAAAGATCCAAAATTAGCTGACAGAAATGAATAACAGACTACACTAGTCTAAGACACACTTAAACTAGTTACTAGACCAAAGTAAACAGCTTTTGGAATACTAAACGTGTTTGAGGAGTAGCTCACTAATACCTGCCTCGACACACTACCTTTTTCACTAAAGTTGAAGTAGAACGTGCATGCATGAAAAACCGAATTTGTTTTTGCACTCAAATTTTTTTAATTGCTTTCCACAACTTTTCTTTCCTTGGAAGCTTCTCTTATATAGTCACACATAGAATCCTTGTGATGCTTCTTCATTCGTTGTAGAAAAAGGCAGGAACGTCTCACAAAGAAACTAGCTTACTTTTTTGCATCAGGATAAGACTAAAGTGACTTTGTCTTCTTGTTGCAGAATCTTTGTCTTTTCTTTTTAGTTTTGTCATTTCTAGCTTTACGCCAAAATAGTTAGTCAGCACATAAACTTTATTTTTATATGTAAAGCCATTTTTGTATAAGAAATGGTCTGTCACCCATTTCAAATATCTGTTAGTTTTCATGTAGAAGAACAACTTTGGCAAAGATGTAGTAATTCTGATTTTCCACTTTTTCTTGAATCTTGAGGCTGAACCCAACATTCAAAACATTACATGATGACTAGGAAACAAATTCCAATGAGAGTTAAACATGTTTACAAAGAACATGCTCTGTCCAAAGAAAAGCAAGACACTTAACTATGTTAAACATGTTCAACAGACATGAGCAACATACACATAAATTATCAAGCTAGTTCAACTGATGATGATAATTTTAACATACTGTCAGGTAACAAGTAATGTAGTAGTGTAAAACAGACTTTGGCTTAGTATTGCAGATTATTACAACATTTGATTGAGGCATTAAACATCCTCACAATATTCCATAAATTTATCAAACAGGTATAATCAAAGATCTCCCCTCAGATTTAGAACAAGTTTAATTGAGGCCTTTTTGTTCCTAACAAGAACATTAGATCAAATGTTGAAAAGTAGGTCAAACCGTGTCGAATAAAGTTAACTAAGGTAAATGATGGTCAGATCATGTCAAACAATTTCATACAAAGTCACAATATGTCAAATATGGTCAATTAGCCTTCAAAATATTTCAGTTGACCTTAGAACAGAAAAATAGCATTGAAACTTAAGCACCGATGAGACTCATCTGGTCAAACACCACACTTTATGGGCTTTGAAAGAGTCACACTCTTATTAAGACCATATTAGGAATATTTGCAAAAACTCACTTATGAAAACTCAACAGGTCCTAGAATGGATCTTTGACATCACAAATTGTCCTAGATTGAAGGTCTAGGTGATAAATTATTAGGCAAAACTCAGTGTAAAAGGAATTTATCTCGGGCCAAACCCTTTGAAACTTATTTTAAAATCAAATGAAGTATTTAGGAACAAATACGGACAATGAAATGTGAATGTGAGTCTACAAAGCTTGAAAGGGCCTTTGATGATAGGCCAGAGGGCATATGTTAGACCAAATTTTCGCTAAGTCTTAGTCAATAAGTCCACCTAGAAATACAGTGACAATCACAAAATAAGATAGATTATTATATAATAAGTACTAGGTTGCATTACAATGTTCAAAATAAAGTTATAAAGGGTACAAGTCGTCTGGTCTATTACAACATGCTCATAATATATCGCAGCTACCGAAACTCAAACCATCATTAATCTATAATTCAGAACAAAAATGAAGTTGAGTAGTGCTTTAGTGGTACTTCAAGCTTTAAATCCTGTTAACTTAGGAATTCGGTCGTGCTAGTCATTTGCCTTTTCCTATAAAGAGTTATTTAACAAGTGGTAAGCGACACTTAATGAGTTTATAGATTTAACAGTTAACGTGAATTCACAAGAAGTGGATTTCATTTCACGAGCGTCGTGATGTGACATAAATTTGGCAGTCATCTCCTGTAAGACCTTATGAGAGATAACACTAAAGATCGTATGATGATGTCAAACACAGGCTCAAACATACGTGGGTTTCAGCCACTAACTAGTATATTTAACGTGGGTGACATTGGAGTGTTCAACGACACAAGTTCATGCGAACAAGTGTATTGTAGTCAATATCAAGTCAAAGTCTAAGATCAACTCAAGTAGCTCAAGTCATGACAGCAAGATAAATACAAGTCACAAGATGACATAATAAAAGTAGAAATAATAAAATAAAGTTTGATAGCAGCTTCCAATCATGATTAACTGGGCAAAACCTTCCTTACCATGGTGTGCATAGCCTCTCATTCAAGCAATATAACAGAATGTCAAAAAAGTAGAGCAAAAATATGTCTCATGTCAATTCAGCATGTATAACAAGTACATCTGTAACTTACCGTTCATATTTATATCTCTTGTAATGTCTCTCAAAATGAATCATTCATTTTAGGTAATTCAAAGTCACAGGTTTTTATCTCAGTCTTTCTCTCTATGTTTTATCTCTTTAGACTCTTTTTAGACTCCGAGTTCTTCATTAATTCACAATCTTTCAATCACTGGTTATTATTATGTTTAATCTGGACATAAAATCCAGTAAACTGGACAATTTCCATAAGTTGGAAACTGAGCTTGACGAATTAAAACACATCAACTCCATTTTACTAGAAGAAAAGAGAGAGACAGATGTAAAATATGCAAAGCTTCAAAAGATAGTTGACTCTTGGTGCCAATCTGCACAGAAAGTCAGCCATTGTATTAGTCAGTAGATCCTTGCACAAATCCAAGCCTATCTTGGAGGGGATCTTGACAAAGCAGCCTCTATTGTTGAGATAAATAATATGAAAGATGACTTACCCACTCTTGGTGAGCTTCCTAGCACATTCATTCAGAAAGTAAGTGGCAAGCTAGTCTTAACAAATAGGTTTGTCAGGCCTCAAAATACTGATAGCTTGTGTGAAAAAACTCCAAAAGCTGATGATGGAATATGTTCTCCATCAAATCAGCCTGCTAAGTGCTCTGCTGATTCACACAAGCAGAAGAAAGGAAAACATGCTCAAACTGCAGCAGTGGACACTAAACCTGTTGACAAAATAGGCTCTGGGTCCAAAGCTGATGGTAAGAGACCTGTTAATCCTTTTGATGCTAATCATTTTGAGAAAAAAGTTTTCAAAAGGTAAGCAGTCTGCTTTCAACAGGGGTAAGTCTCATGTTTAAAGAAAATCTGCTGCGGTTTCAAATAAGTTTTTAAATCATAGTGAAAATTTGGTTATAAATGAAAGTTTGTCTTTCAGAACCAAAAGAAGTGATCATGTTTATAGGCAACATCAATCACATCTCAGTAAGGGCAAAGGCAAAGCCATTGCTCAATATGAGAAATTTGGGAATAAGTTTCCCAAACCTGTGGAAGGTCAAAGGCCAATCAAACTTCCTGTGTTTGATATCTGTCCTCCCAAAAAGAGGAAAGAAGACACAGGAAAAGCTGTTGCCATTGTGCCTTCCACCCAAACTGTCGATTCATCTAAAAATAGTAGTAAGTTTGCTAAACCTGCTGGCAGAATCAACAAAAATAATTCAGAATATGTTTCTGGAGGTTCTTCTTCCAAAAAGCCTAAAAATAGAAAATGCTATAAGTATGGGAAGAAGACACATATGGCCAAAGACTGTCCTGAAACTGGGGACATGAGGCCTGTTGACTCTGCTAGTTCCATCATTGCAAAAACAAGTAGTGTTGGAAGTAACATAGTCAATGACGACGGCATCCAAGCTGATACCATCCAAATAGGATATATTAGTGTCGATATCACTGGTCCATCAACAAAGGTTGATGAAGTAGGAGAACTATTCTCTATGATGAGTTCCCCTAAAAATAACTAATATTTTCTTATGACACTCTGTAGGACAAACAACCATCCCAGGTTTGGTAATTGGACAGTGGCTGCTCAGGACATATGACAGGTTGTAAGGACCTGCTAAGTGATCTCGGGCCTGAAAAAGGGCAAAAAGTCACTTTTGGTGACAATGTACAGGGATCCACAGAAGGATATGGAACTCTTCAAGCTGGTGCTGCAGTGTTCAAAAGGGTAGCCTATGTGGTTGTGATGAAACATAATCTTGTTAGCATAGGCCAACTGTGTGATGCTGGCTACAATGTTCACTTTGATGAGCACCTGGGTTACATATTGGATCCCCAAGGCAAAGTTGTGTAGTGTTCTCAACGAAAGAAAGGTGTATATGTTGTGGATATGAAGTCTGCTGATCCCACAACTGAAACTTGCTTTATCTCAAGAAGCAATGCAGACCTGTCCTGGTTATGGCACAAAAGGCTATCACACCTGAACTTCAAGAATATCAACAAACTCTGTAAGAAAGAGTTGGTAACAAGTTTTCCTTCTATAACCTTTGTTAAGGATAAACTCTGCACAGCTTGTGAGAAAGGCAAGCAGAGAAAATCAACTTTTAAATCTAAGCAAAATTTCTTTATTGATACTCTTCTCTTCTTTATCCACATGGACTTGTTTGGACCAGTCAGTGTCCCAAGTCTAGGAGGAAGAAGATACACTCTAGTAATGGTTGATGAGTTCTCTAGGTTTACATGGGTAATCTTTCTGAAGAGCAAAGGAGAGGCTGTTCGAGAAATCATTGGATTTATCAAGAAGATGGAGATGCTAAACTCTGCTCATGTAAAGCAGCTTAGAAGTGACCATGGTACTGAGTTCAGAATTAGTACTCTTGTGGACTTCTGTGAAGAAAGAGGGATCTCACAAAACTTTTCAGCAGTAAGAACTCCACAACAAAATGGAGTTGCTAAAAGGAGAAACAGAAGCCTCATTGAAGCTGCTAGAACCATGTCGTGTGCATCTGGTTTACCTCCATCATTTTGGGCTGAAGCTGCAAACACTGCCTGCTTCACCCAAAATAGATCCTTGGTGGTGAAAAGGTTCAACAAGACTCCCTATGAGCTGCTCAAAGGAAGGATGCCAAACATTAGCTATTACCATGTGTTTGGATGTCCCTGCTTCATTCTGAATCAAAGGGACCAACTGGCAAAGTTTGAATCCAAAGCTGATGAAGGTGTATTTGTTGGTTATTCTGCTATCTCCAAAGCCTACAGAGTATACAACAACAAGAGAAAGGTGATAGATGAATCTATCAATGTCACCTTTGAAGAGTCCAGGAGTGCCTCCACCAAAGCTGTTCCTGAATAAGTCTCAGGAGAATTCAGCTTTGATGATCTTATGCATTCCATAGGTGAAGAAAAGGACTCAAAAGCTTCCACTACATCCAGAGTGGAACCTGCAAATCATGATGGGCATGATGATGATTATGTTGATACACCCTGTGTGAATAAGTGTACTGACATATTTACAACTTCATGTCCTGAACCAATCAATGCTAATTTTCCTGGATCCTCTGCTGATATGTTCAATAATGGAGAGTCATGCTCAACAAGTTAACAGGCTAAAGATATCAGTGTGTCAGAAAATCTTGAGAGCTGCTCAACAGAACCTGTTGAAGATGAAAACAACTCATGATAATTCTCATTGAAGCAAGATCCTAAGTGGGTCAGGTGTCACCCAAATGACCAAATAATTGGTGACATCAACAAAGGTGTGCAAACAAGATGGGACAACTTAGGAAACTATTGTATGTTTGTAAGGTCTACCACTATACGAGATCTATCTAGACGCGGAGCCGTCAACGAGTGCGGAATCCTCGTTAACGGGTAGACGGAAACAACTCTCAACTACGAAACACGGAGACTATCAGAGGCTGAACGAACCACACACGAACGATCCTACGAACTGATTCTCTCCGAAAGAACACACTCCAAGCTGATAAACTCGAGATCGCTTATTGCTTAATCCCTCACGAATTCTGCAAAAAGTCTGATAATATCTCGAGTCTATCCCTAATTATAGACCCTGATTCGAGTCTGATGTGGGCCAAACTCGAATCTGGCCCAAGGCCCATTCGAGTCTGTCCACAAAGACACTCTCGAATCTGGTCATATTCGAATCTATGGCTACATTCGAATCTATCACAGATTCGAATGCCAAGCCTTGTATGATTCGAATCTAGCATTTCACATAAACAACTAAGTGTTGAAACTTATGTTTTTACCTTATGAATGATTTTATCTTTGTAATTTATGTTTGAACTTCTTGTAATACGATACATCAAGTTCAAACATACAAACACTAATAAATATCAACCATATATAAACACATATAACACACAATTGCTAAAATCACAATGTAGGATCACTTAGACTGCTATCGTCACACAGGATGTACCAACAGACTCCCCCTTGACGATAGCTTCTAATAATTCACACATTTGACTTAAGAACTTTGTTTATTTATTGATTCAAAATACTACCAGCATACAAACCTTTTTCGACACATACCCTAACTACATTTTCATACTTACTAGCTTCATTATCCATATGTGCATCACTAGAGATCTTACAGGCATGCAAAATATGAAGATCATCGTGGAGAGGTTTACCAGGTGAAGAGGGTCGTAGACTCTAAGAATAACGTTTTCTTCAAAATCTTCCATGACCGCTTCCCCAGTCTCAGTGTCAGCGTACCACCAATGCAGATTTTTCAAAACATTCTGTGGCATCGGCTTGAGAGGCACCTTCCTAACACATCTAGCTGGTTTATAGTGAATCCTCATCCAAGGTCGTCCAGTTAGAGGATCGATACGCGACAGATCTTCTACTCTTCTCCCGACCCTTGGACTCAGACGCTCAAATTTCCTCGATCTTCCCTCCTTTCTTATGATTCTTGCGATAACGTCTGCATAGGGATCATTGCCAATGTTTATCAGATCTTTCCAAGCTAGGTCTGTAATTTCGATCTTTGGCAGGGAGTTGAACGCTTTTAAAGTTCGCCTCATGTACTGAAGCCCGTCTTTCCTTTTAATTACAAATAGCTGCAGTTCTCTATCAAAGAACCAGCTTAATATGCATGCGGACAGCTTCCCAGTACCCGGCACTCTCATTGTCTTCTTAAGCTCTAAGTCCTTCTTCTCAGCCCTGAACCATAACTTTCGTTTCTCTTCGTTTGTTAGTTCTCTGGCAGGTTCTTCTGTTGATGGCTGAGTATTCAATGCAGCATTCACTACATCTATGTTGACAATATTATCCCCATCTATCATGTAAGTATCTGTGATAGGATTCTGCTGTACGACTATCTCGTCGGCTTCATCATCCTCATCAGGAACTATTTCATCATCTGATTGCCAGTCTACTATCTCCTCTGGCACAAACTCACCTTCTTCAAGCTCTTCGTCTTCATAGTCAAAACCTACATCCATCGGATCATCATCGAGATCCATCGGAGCGTCGATCATCTCGCTGATTTCAAAATCTGTAGGCTGCTTTGATGAACTTGCTTCTCCTCCTTCTCCTTCAGTTTGACTGGGCTCCCTCTGAACTTGTGTAGCCTGAGCAGCAGGAAAATCTACTGGCTCATTCTCATTGTGTGCATCGGGATCATTGCCTTCGTCATCTTCATCTCTACGCTGCTCCTCATGATCCCTACAAGTCGTCTCCCCCTGAGCTTTTAGATTTTTCATGAGCTGCTCAAGGAGGGACCACATCGATCGGATCTCTGACGATTGATCTGCAATAAAGGACTTTAATTCTGTGTTCTCTTCCCTGACATTCTCCACAATCTTCTTCAATTCAGCATTATCCTTATCAAGATTTGCATTATGCGCCTGGTGTTCGCCGATCGCGTTTGTTAGGCTTAAGATTTGGACATGCTGGAAGTCAACGCGTCCCTTAAGTTGCATAAACCGTTGGTTGTCAGCGTAGGTGGTCGAGGTAGATGGAATGGACTGAATAGGAGTAGGGATGAATGGTGATGGAATGTATGGTTCATGTTGAGGTGGTGGTGGTGGTGGAGCGGTGGCTTGAGGTTCTGGAGTTTGAGTTTGAGGTTGTTATGCATCGGATGCTGATGATGACCCTTGCATGAACCTGTGACGCTTGGCCCTTTGCCGAGTCACTAAGGGAGCAACTTCCTCCTCTTCAAAATCTGAATCATCAGATTCCCTGACTACTCTCCTCCTCGATCCTTCTTCATTAACGACCAATATTGATCCATACGTTCCAATTTGAACCGTAGGTTCAGTCGAAACTGACTCAGGAGCCTTAACTTCTAGCTCCTCCATTTCTTCCGATTCTGTTTCAGATGATGCCAAAACATTATCAGTCTGTTCTGGCTCGTACTCTTCAACATCTCTAAACACGTCTTCCTCTCCTTCTGGTGGACTAAGTAGTTCACCTACTAATGCTGCAGCGACATCTTCGTTCGCATGAGGACCTGCCTCCCAAATTTCATTAAGCGTTTGGCACAGTTGCTCAGCTTCAGTTGGAACATTTGATGGCCCGGCTTCTTGAACTTCTGGCTGCTGACTTGTCGAAGGCCTTGACGCCTGAGTTTGACTCGCTGATGGTCTTTGTCTGTGCCTTTGAACACGCTGTGGCGGTGGCTGTTGTTGTTGTTGTTGTTGATGTTGAGGCTGCCCAGCTCGAAATTCAACTACCCCTGCCCAGTTGGCAACATCCGGGGCTTGAAACTCCCTATCCAAGATTGCTCCGAATAACGGACGCTCAACAGGAACAGCCAACCTTCCTCTGTGCGAGGAACAGTCAGTGAAAATCCTTTTATCCATAACAGCAACGCTCTGGATGTCATTTGACGGCGGCAGATTTGGCAAGAAATGCCTGATCAACATCATAATGAACCGCGGATATAACAAGAACTGCTGATTTTCTGGTGCGGTTATTTGGTGAACAAATTCAGAGAAAAACATCTCCGAAAAGCTGTATGGTCAATTATAAACCATCGCGACTATCCCCGACTGCATCTTCGCAACCATACAATCAAACCCTGCTTTCTTTGGAGCAAAGGATACCATAATAACATGCGCAAGAAACCTCCATTGTCCTATTAATCCACTCTTCATATATGAAACTTTTGTCACGTCTTGACTGTATCCCATTCTCAGAAAGGCCGCTTGCCTTATGCTTAGAGGAAACTCTATCGGACCAGCTTCTTCTTCTTGTGTGCCCAGCTGCAACACTTGACGCAGCATATCCGCCGAGAAGACCAGCGGTTGTCCAGCAATGCGAGTACGTAGAACTGTCGGTGTGACCGAGCAGTCTACCTGCAGATGATCATAGAACTGTCGGTGTGATCGCTGGTCTTAGATTCGAGGAAGTAGATTCGAAAACAGTAAGAAGTAAATGACTTCACTGTTGACCTATATATACTACCAACCTTCGAGTCTAAGGCCAGACTCGAATCTACTGACAGATTCGAAGTATTCCCAATTCGGGTCTGTCCTAAACTCGAAAACACCAAACACTTAGAAAAATTTCGAAAATTTTTGAAATAAATTCAACTTTTTCAACCTTTTCTATGGTATTGTGTAACAAGATAAACTATGCCAACTCTTTTACCCTAAGCACAAGATATTTCACGCAATGTTTATTTTATCCAACTTTGAATGCACCCTCAGTAATTTTTGACCTTTTACCTAAGTAAAAAATTAAACTAAAGAAAAATAAACTAAGGTAAAATAAAATAAAAATAAAATAAAATTTTGACCAAAAATTTAATCTAGACTTAAGCTATACTTATAAAATTTACAACCTTAGCTAAATACTAAACAAAATATTTTTGATGAGTATAATCTAAGAAAGATTCAATCAGATAGCGATGTCTGATACTTACTTTCAGTACATAAACTTTCACACTTAGGAATTTTTGATTCCTTTGATTTTTTGTCGGGACATGCCCATTCAGCCGATTGTTGGTATTTTACCCCTTTAAACATTCTACATTTCGGAATATCCCTTGGCATTTTTATTTATCAGGAAATTATCTTACGTGACTCAGACATAGACATACTTTTATTTTCATACAAGAAAGTGTCTTAGTTTGACTTAAAGTTTATTTTTATAGTTAGCAGACAGCGGTGACAGGTCTGTACTGACGTACAACAGAGCGACATATCTGCTAACCCGAATCTAAACAGAGACAACAGGTCTGTACTTACGTACAACAGAGTTGCATGTTTTCGACTCTCAGTTTTGTATGATATTTCTATTCTTTCCATTTTAAGATGTATTTGATGTTGCCATACATCCCTAGAAAGTTTGCATACCTCATTTAGACTCAAAGTTTGTATGTCTTGTACATAAAAATTAAGACCGATTTGTCATACATCGAAGTTAGTGACACGCTTGACTTTTCTAGAATATTTTATTAGCCTTGAGATTCCCTATATGTATTATGCCTACCAACACATCAAACTAAATAAAGTATAACACTTACAATTTAGTTGCATTATGTGTGAAAGCCTAAACACTTAGAGTTTGTAACGACTGTGCTAATTTTCGTCACTTTGAACCTATGTATCTAAGACTTAACTCATTTTCTGATATTCTCTTTTTTTTTTTGTAATTTTATGATTTTCTCTCTTTTTTCTTTTGTTTTTCATAAGAAATAGCAATAAATAAGCTAACCTACTAACTTACTAAAACTAGAAACTTACTAAAAATAGAAACTTACCAAAAATAGAAACTTTCCTAAATTAGCAGACTACTGTAAAGAAAGAAATACTACGACTAAAAAGAAAATAAGCTACTAATACTAAGGTCCAATTACTCTGGGTTGCGCATTCCATTTAGTTGAATTAAATACTCAAACCGTGACTTATCAAACGCTTTGGTAAATAAATCTGCATTATTATCTTCTGTTGCCACTTTTACCAATTTGATTAAGTTCTTTTCAGCACAATCACGAATAAAATGATGCCTAATGTCTATGTGCTTTGTTTTATTATGTTTGACTGGATTGTTAGTTATAGCAATTGTAGATTGATTGTCTATCCTAATGGGAGTTTGAGTGTAAGCCAAACCGTAATCCCGCAATTGTTGTTGTATCCACAGAACCTGTGAGCAGCAACTACCAGCAGCAACATACTCGGCCTCGCACGTTGACACGGCTACCGACGTCTGTTTCTTGCATTGCCAGGATACCAATCTCCCTCCTAGGAACTGACAACCTCCAGTTGTTGATTTGCGCGTCAAGCTGCATCCTCCGTAGTCAGAATCCGTGAACGCCTCCAACTCTAGATCTCCCTCCGCGTGATACCAAAGCCCCAGCTTCGGTTTCGACTTGAGGTATCGTAGAATTCGCTTCACAGCTTTCATATGCATCTCCTTCGAATTCGCTTGAGACCTAGCACAGATACACACAGCAAACATAATGTCAGGTCTTGAAGCAGTTAAATACATAAGTGACCCAATCATGGCCCGATATAAAGTCGGATCCACATCGGTATCACTTTCAGTACCCGGCCCGAGATTATGATTCACTTGAATCGGCGTGCTGAAGTGGGCAGTCAACTTAGTTCCTTCCATCCCGAAACGTTCTAATATGTCATAGACATACTTAGTCTGATGGATAAACATCCCTTCCTTCTTCTGGTCAACTTGTAACCCTAAAAAGAAATTTAACTCTCCCATAGCACTCATCTCGAACTTAGACTTCATCACCTTCTCAAAATCTTTGCACATCTGTTCGTCTGATGATCCAAAGATGATATCATCGACGTACACTTGTACCAAGATAAAGTGTTCTCCCTTCCTCTTAACAAAGAGAGTACTATCTATCCTACCCCTTTCAAAACCGTTTTCTAACAGATGGTTGGATAGAGTCTCATACCACGCCCTAGGTGCCTGATGCAATCCGTATAGAGCCTTATCTAAGCGATATACTCTATCAGGATATTTTGAATCTGTAAATCCGGGTGGTTGTTCTACATACACCAACTCCTTCACTTTTCCATACAGGAAAGCACTCTTAACATCTAACTGATATAGCTTAACGCCTTTGAAGGAGGCAAAAGCTAGAAACAACCTAATGGCTTCCAGCCTTGCTACAGGTGCAAATACCTCGTTGTAATCGATTCCCTCCTCTTGGTTGAAACCCTTTACAACTAACCTAGCCTTGTTGCGCGTGGCTATTCCCCGATCGTCCCTTTTTCACTTAAACACCCATTTGGTTCCTATGGCAACTTCCCCTCGAGGTAATGGAACTAACTCCCACACTTCTAGTTTCCTAAATTGCGAAAGTTCTTCCTGCATCGCTTCAACCCAGGAGTTATCCTTAAGTGCCATTTGCACATTCTTAGGCTCTACTTGCGATATGAAACATGAATATAGACATGTGTGATATGCCTCGGAGTCGTTTATCATTGACAACAACACAGTGTTGTTATTTACACTACTCCGAGTCCTCACACCCTCGTTAGGATTTCCTATGATGTTTTCTATTGGATGGTTCTTGTTAATCCTAGAGGTCTCTATTTCATCAACCCTTAGATTATCTCCTAAGTTAGATCCTATTTCACCTAATGGGGGAACAGGCTCATGTTCTACATTTTCCTCCTCGTGGACGTTTTCCTCAGAGTTGGAACTTGATGCTTGAGACTGATTCTCAGTGGTAGGTGCTTCTTGATCAGCAACTTCTGAAGATCTATCTACAGTCGCAGTAGGCTCAGATGTGGATTCAAACGTAGTCCTCGGAAAGATATGGCTATCGTCATTTAGGTGCAACGTCGCCATGTCTTTTTCGATTGTACCTGCATTATCATCCAAAGGAATGTTAAATGACTCAAACAATTTATCATAGTCAAATAACCATTCCAGACCAGTTTGGGGTTCATGTGTATAACTTGTGACTTCAATATTATACACAATCTCCACAGTACCATTTGTTTTGTTAAAAACTCGTTTGTTTGGTGAGTTAGGCACATAACCTAGGAAGTATCCTTCGTCAGCCTTTTCACCAAACTTCGGTTGATGTTTTGTTCGTAAGAGAGTGCATGGTACCCCAAACGGTTCGAATCCAGTTAAGTTAGGTGGCCGTTTATTCCAAATTTCATAGCATGTTTTGTTCAAAGATTTGACTATAAGGACTCGGTAAAAAATATGGCACGCGGTATTCACTGCCTCCCCCCAAAACATGGTAGGAAGCTTTGAATCCTAAAGCATAGTCCTTGCAGCCTCAATCAATGTTCTATTTTTACGTTCGGCCACCCCATTTTGTTGAGGTTCATATGGTGCACTGAATTGATGCACGATGCCCTTTGATAGGCAATATAGACCAATTACAGTGTTTTTGAATAAGTCCCATTATCACTTCAAATATGTTTAACCCTTGTTCCGTAGGAGTTCTCCACTTGGTCTAAGAACCTGATAAGCTTGGAAGCTGTCTCATCCTTTGTACGTAAAAAGAAAAACCAAGAAAACCGTGAGTAATCGTCAGTGATAACTAAACAAAACCAACTACCTCCTATACTCCTTTTGTTGATAGGGCCGAAAAGGTCCATATGCAACAAATCAAATGTTGAGGATATTGAGTTCTGCTTCTTGGACTTGTGTGTCTTTTTATGTTGCTTGCCCTTCATGCACGGTAGACACTTGTCCTTGAACTGAAAGCTCTTCATAGGCACACCTTGCACCAGTCCATTCTTCGTTATGTAATTCATCTTCCTTAGGTGCAGGTGAGCCATGCGTCTGTGCCACAGTACGGATTCCGTTTCCGAAGCTTTGGATAATAGGCAAATTGGCCCCATCGAAGACTCCGGCTTGTTCATATCCAGCATGTACAAGTCATTCTTCCTTGGCGCCCGCATCAACACCCATTCTTCAGGAATTTTGAATTCCGGCTTTAGCACTAACGCCTCAGTGTCAGTAAATAACACTGAGTTCTTCTTATCACAGATTTGAGATACACTAATGAGATTGTGAACCAATTTATCAACGTGATAAACTTGGTCCAACGTGAGTGTCCCATTAGTGACCACTCCGGTACCCGTGATATTTCCACCTTTGTTACCCGCGAATGATACGAATCCCCGATTCCCACCCTTGAAGTCTGTAAGCAGACCTCGTTCCCCCGTCATGTGCCTGGAGCATCCACTGTCGACGAACCACTTGTTGTTTGGACCTGTGGTAATCTCCTGCACATGAAAGAAAATAGGTTAGTTATCACGGGGAACCCAAGCCATGACTGACTTGGTAATACCATTCTCGTCCACATACTTGAACTCTTTAAAATACCCATCTCGCCTTTCAGGTGACTTGGGTCTTTGAACTGGGTTCTGTTGTGGTGCCGAGTGATTTAAGTTCACTCTTTGCCTAGGAGTAGGCATTTGTTTTGGAGCTCTAGAATAATTCCTATTGTATGGCATTTCGGACTGTGATCCCTGAGCTCTTACCGGTGCATACTGTCTAACTGGAGTGTGTGACCTGCTAGGTATAGTGCTCCTATAGACTTGTTGTGGTGCTGACCTAGATTGATTAATGACACGATTCGGTGAATTTGTCCTAATCACTTCCTTTGGTCCAACCTTAACCGGTGTGTTTTTCACAACTTGTTTGGATGCGGCCTGCACAGTTTTCTTGGTACTCTGAGAACTGCTGGTGCTTGCCACACTGGTTGAGTGCTTAACAGGTGTTGGGTTCACTGTCTTAGGTGTAACATCGGCTTTCCTAAGCGGACAGTGAGAAGCAACATGCCCCTTCTCATGACATCTAAAGCAAGACATCTTATCTATGGACTTTTTGTGTGTTCCCTTAGATCTAGGTGTCTCACTAGTGTCTATTTCCTTTGGGACATCTACGGTGTCTGGCTCATCGACCTGATCAGCCCAGGCAATTTTCTGTTTTCCTGCAGGTGTTTCACTGGAGGAAGACACAAATTTGACTTTCTTAACCTTGACGGTTGAGTCAGCCACCTTAGGTGTATTTTCCACTATAGGCTCTGGTGTCGGTGTAGGTAGGTCCTCTAAGTCTACTGATTTATCAGTTTTCTCCTGAGGCTGAGGCACATAGTTCGCATTGAAAGGTGGAGGAATTTCGTGAAATCCTAGACCTACGGGCTTCTTAGACTGTCTTTGGGCATCTAAAACTTTCCCTAGATTTAGGCTCGAATTCCTAAACTTCTCCAGCTTGCTATTCGCCTCTGCTACCTTAACCTTTGTTTCAGCTAGCTCTATGTCCTTGTCCTTAAGACCTTTGGTCAAGGCCTCTACGTGCTCATACATTAGCTCTATCCTAACACACTGCTCACTCAGTTTGTCTTTTAGAACTATTACGTCTTGAGCATCTGCCTTAAGCTTTTCTTTAAGATCTTGTTTGATATCGTTTAGGCTAGCATTTTCAATTTTTAAGTTCTCATTTTGAGCAGATATGGTTTTATGTGATTCTAGGACTAGATTTAACCTATCGTTAGAATTAACACAAAATCCACATAATGCACGAAATAGAGAATAAGTCAGACTAACCTTTGAGTTATCAGATTCCACGTTGGCCATCTGACCAGCAAACTCCAGCACTGTCTGATCATTCGCCTTCGCTATCCACATCGGACTGCTGTCCCGTGTGGTCTGCTCGTCCCCATCACATCCAGTTTCTGTGACTTTAGCCATGAAGGCTCTAGCGTTCGACTCAGGATGTGAACTCCAGTCATAGGTACCATCTAGCTGTCTGTCTGAAGTGACATTTGATAGTAGACCCGCTAGATTGGGTTGACCAGATGATGAACTTGGAAGATATCGTTGTTGAGACTGAGTCTGAAATTGTCCCTGATGCTGACTCTGTCCTTGGTATGTCTCCACCTTCGGTCTTTGACACTCCCTTGCGAAGTGTCCCAGTCCTTGACAGTTGTAGCACTTGACTTTGGACTTATCAAACCCTATCCCCTTGTTATTCATCGTCAAATTTCTTCCAGTTCTCTTAATGAACCTCTTAACACGTTGGGTTACCATGGCCAGTTGCCATTTGAGGTCCATCTCCTCAAGATCATCAGGGTCGACCTGATCATAGTCCTCATCCCAGAGAGCAGGATCGTTAATCTTCCCTTGAACACAATTTCCATATGCGGCCACAAAAGAAGCAAGCAGATTCAAATGTTCTTCCGCTGACTTTGCGCTCATGGGCATCTTCGAATAACTCTGAGATGGTGATGCCGATTGTACTTGAGGTTGCGGTTCTTCCAATCTTCCTAATCCTAAGAACGCGCGATTCAATGAGTCTTCAGACTCTGCTGGTGATGACGTTTCTCCGGTGAAAAACGCTGTAGCAGTCTTCGGTTCAGCTGTGACTGAAGATTTTGTTGTCTTCCCAAAATACATTGCTGGATTCTGAACTTGTTCATAGTCAGTTTCGGCCTTCAGTAGCTCGAAGTGATATGCCCTTAACGTTCCCACAATGTCATCGAGAGATTGAGTATAATACTTGTCCTCATTCAGCTTGATCATTGCCACATACATAGCCCATTTGGCTGGTAAGGCATCAAGAAGCTTGTTGTTCTTGTCAGTGTCAGAATACTCAATTCCATGACTTTCAATTTCCGTTATCAGATGATAGAACCGAGTGATGATATCATCCAGCTGTTCATCCTTTAACGCCTTGAAGATTGCAAACTGTTGTTTTAACAGCTCTGTACGCTTTCTACGCACCCTAGGATTACCCTCACACCTATTCTCGAGAGACTCCCAAAGTTCCTTCGACGTCCTTTGAGTCCGAAATGTGTCCAGTATATCCTGAGGTAAAGCCATACGGATTATCGAGAAAGCTTTGTTTTCGGCTTCAAACAGTTTCTTATCATCCTCCTTCATCATTTGGTATGACAAGACTTTTTGACGGCCTTCAACTTCAGAAACCGGTGGAATATATCATTCGTCGATACACACCCATGCGCATGTCATTAAACCGCACGAAATCGGTAAACCGATCTTTCCACCAGTAATAATCTTCGATCTTCATCAGCTTAGGCGGTGCGTTTGCCTTCCCGACCTCGTGGTCCATTTCTAGGAATTTCTGAAGATTAGACATCTTTTCGAAAGTAATTGAATTGAACCTTAATTAATTTAATTCGAAACTAATGTGAATTAACTCTTTAGATTCCAATTTATTTGGGATTAAATTCGATTAAGTGTTATAATTCAATTAAACTCGAAATATGTCAGATTCGAAAGGTCCTTAGATTCGAAGGTCAGCAAACTCGAAATACAGCAGATTCGACACCCTTTTCGAAACTAAGCTAGACTCGAAACAAACTAGAAGCTAAGTAGACTCGAGATCCTATTCGAATGAAGCAACAGACTCGAAACTAGGTAGATTCGAAACCCTCTGAAACAGACTCAAAAGGAGCAGATTTTGATTAGACTCGAGACTAAAGTGTAACCCAAATTACCCCTATTAGATTCGAGCGCCGCAAACTCGAAAAACGGCTAACACTTTGATTTTTTTAACGATTTTCAGATTAAACCAGTATTTTTCTAACGAAAAATACTGATTTCGACCAAAAACGGGAAAAACCACAAAGTGTTTTCCGAATAAGAATTTGCTAAGCTTGAAAATATGTTTTTGAGAGAAAAACCGTCCAACTAGCGTCAAGAAACCTAGAATGTATCGAGACGAACACGAAGAACACCAAGAACACTCCGTAGGCTCTGATACCACTTGTAAGGTTTACCACTATACGAGATCTATCTAGACGCGGAGCCGTCAACGAGTGCGGAATCCTCGTTAACAGGTAGACGGGAACAACTCTCAACTACGAAACACGGAGACTATCAGAGGCTGAACGAACGACACACGAACGATCCTACGAACTGATTCTCTCCGAAAGAACACACTCCAAGCTGATAAACTCGAGATCGCTTATTGCTTAATCCCCCACGAATTCTGCAAAAAGTCTGATAATATCTCGAGTCTATCCCTAATTATAGACCCTGATTCGAGTCTGATGTGGGCCAAACTCGAATCTGGCCCAAGGCCCATTCGAGTCGGTCCACAAAGACACTCTCGAATCTGGTCATATTCGAATCTATGGCTACATTCGAATCTATCACAGATTCGAATGCCAAGCCTTGTATGATTCGAATCTAGCATTTCACATAAACAACTAAGTGTTGAAACTTATGTTTTTACCTTATGAATGATTTTATCTTTGTACTTTATGTTTGAACTTCTTGTAATACGCTACATCAAGTTCAAACATACAAACACTAATAAATATCAACCATATATAAACACATATAACACACACTTGCTAAAATCACAATGTAGGATCACTTAGACTGCTATCGTCACACAGGATGTACCAACATTGTTTTCCAGCTTTGTGTCCCTCATGGAGCCTAAGAAAGTGGATGAAGCACTTAAAGATGCCAATTGTATCACTGCCATGCAAGAAGAACTCAATCAGTTTGAGAGAAAAAAAAGTATGGAAGCTGGTCCCTGCTCCTAAAGGAAAAACAATAATTGGCACCAAATGGGTTTTCAGGTTCAAGATGGATGGCAATGTCATGTCATTATAAATAAGGCAAGACTAGTTGCTCTAGGCTACAGACAAGAGGAAGGCATTGACTACGATGAAACATTTGCTCCTGTGGCCAGGTTAGAGGCAATTCGTTTGTTTCTAGCCTACGCTGCTCATAAGAGCATGAAGGTATTTCAGATGGATGTAAAGAGTGCATTTTTGAATGGTAAGCTGCAAGAAGAAGTCTATGTAAAGCAGCCTCCAGGTTTTAAAAATGAACATAATCCAGGTTTTGTCTATAAGTTGGACAAAGCACTCTATGGTCTGAAACAAGCCCCTAGAGCCTGGTATGACACTCTTACTGATTTCCTTATGAGCAATGGTTATTGCAGAGATAAAGTGGATACCACACTGTTCATAAAGAAGGTAAAGTCTGATATTATGCTTGTTCAAATTTATGTGGATGACATAATAACTGGTTCTACTAATGAGCAGTTATGCAAGAATTTTTCATTAATCATGAAATCAAAATATGAAATGAGTATGATGGGAGAACTTACTTTCTTTTTAGGATTGCAGGTTAAACAAACCTCAAATGGAGTTTTCATAAATCAAAAAAAGTATTCTTTAGATATGTTGAAAATGTTTAAATTTGATCAAAGTTTTCCTATCAAAACCCCAATGCAACCAATGTAAAGTTGGATGCAGATGCCGGTGGCAAAGATGTTTCAGTAACAGCTTACAGAGGCATGATTGGGAGCATGCTGTATTTAACTGCTAGTAGACCTGATATTATGTTTGCCACCTGTTTATGTGCTAGGTTTCAAGCTGATCCTAAAGAATCACATCTAGCTGCTGTAAAAAGAATCTTCAGATACCTTAAGGGTACACCAGATTTGGGTCTTTGGTGTCCCAAAGACTCAAGCCTTGAACTAATAGGATTTTCAGATTCTGATTTTGCAGGCTGCAGGCTAGACAGAAAAAGCACAACAGGTGAGTGTCAACTCCTTGGTTGTAAGTTGATAAGTTGTTGTAGCAAGAAGCAGAACTCAGTTTCTACTTCTACTGCTGAAGGTGAGTATATTGCTGCTGGAAGCTGCTGTGGGCAGATTCTTTTGATGCAGCATCAGCTTGAAGACTATGGATTTGTATATAGGAAGACTCCTATTCTGTGTGACAATACAAATGCCATAGCTATCTCCAACAATCCTTTATTTCATTCAAGAACAAAGCATATTGAGGTCAGACATCACTTCATCAAGGATCACATCCAGAAAGGTAATGTCGACGTAAGTTTTATATCCACAGATGAACAACTTGCAGACATTTTGACCAAGCCTCTTGATGAAAATAGATTTAACTATCTTGTTAGCAATATGAGCATGTTAAATAAATGTGATTAAGTGTCCTAAATGTTGTAAGTTATTATATGTATCACCCTGCTCAAGTTTCCCAGAATAGCTTAGACACAATAGGTTATACATGTTCTATACTTAGCCATTTTATGAAAACTTGAACAGCTTTAGCATATAACAGGTTTGACAATATCAGCTTTCATTTCAAACCTGGTCTGATGATCAAACCTCCAACCTGCTCATTCTTTCACTCTGTCATACAAGACACTGTCTTGTAACCTGATCAGCTATTGAACACAACCTGTTCTTACATAGCTGAACAGGTTGAAAGAATAGCATGAAGAATGAACAGTTTGTGATGACCCTGCTCATCACAGGTTTGACTAACAGCTTAGACCATTAGTTTTAGTTACCTTTCGTCACAATTAAGTTACTTAATTTTTATTTTTATTTAACTTAATTACTGCGGATAATGTGGGATAACGTGTGTTAGTGACTAATAAGGGCTCAAGTGGTCTGACAACCGTTCTGACATGGACACCCGTTCCGTTTTCCGTTATCGAACATTTCAAATCAACCGCCCAAAGTTTTTCTCTCTCATACCCGCTCACATTCAAACCCTATAAATACTCATCTACTGTTTCATCTTCGTCTTCCTCACTACTTCCATAACTTCCAAAGAACCCTAAACCTCAACTAAGTGTCCTGAGCTACTACTTCCACAATTTTCCAAATGGCTCACCAAAACAACCCCTTTCTTCCAGTCCTCGTTGGTATCGATGTGAACAAACACTCGTCTGTTACCACGATGCTCACTTTGAAACCTACCAACTACCTTGCAAACCTAACCATCCCATAAAATTATGTGGGCAAAGGATATGAAAACATGGTGGAGTTTCTGAAGGTTCACCCACTGAACTATGCAATGACTGCATCTTAGGTGTCCTGTACCAGGAGATGGTTTATAAATTTTGGTACACCTGCTCTTATGATCCATCTACCAAAATCATTAAGGGAACCATACTCAATGGGACTCAGACCGTTGAGATCACTACTCGTCTGATCAAGGAAGCTCTTCGTCTCCGTGTGGCTGAAACCTACGATCAGCCACAGCCTGAAGATGAACAGATGAGAAATCTGCTACACTTCTGTGGTGTAGCTGAACTCAAACTTGGAGCTAGTCTGTTTAGGAAGGATTTGTCTCCAACTAACAGTTTTCTGTTTGCCTCAGTAGTGATGTGCTTCAGCAGTAAAGTTGGTTCATTTGACCAACTCAGCCGTGAAGAGATTCCAATAGTCCTAGAGCTTGTGGATTGGACTACAATTAACATGGCAAGATGGATTTTCATGAACTTGAGAAACCTGGTGCAGCAGGAAACACGTTCAGCTGCTGTTCGATATCCCAGGTTTTTAAGTCTTATTTTCAAGCACATCTGTGGTGTGCAACTTTATAACTCTCAGCCTCTACTTCGTACTGCTGCATTCCCTGTAATAAGGAATAGAGTTTTCTATTCTTCTGTACTCCCAAATGAACCTCCACTGTCAAGACCAATGAGGAGGTTGCTAGGATTGGTGGAAGGACCCTCTGCTGTGAGGGTGGATCCAGAGACAACTCGCAAGGGAAAATGCAAATCTAGGATCAAATTTCTTAAAAGGACCCTGGAAACGACTGAAGCCAAGCCTGTCTGCAAGAAGGCTAAAACAGCCAAGTCAAAGTCTGCCCCATCAGCCTCTGTGGCTGAGGGGGAGCAGGCTTCTCACCCTGGTTCATTTGTTGAATCTGAAGCCTCTGTGGCTGGTGCCTTTGCGGCACCTGAGACTATGAAACAAGCCATCCCACTTGTTTCTGACCGAGTCTCACAACCAGTCCAAACAAAACCACTCATCACCTCTCCACAACATCCATCATCCACCTCATCTCTCAAATCATACCAACGCAAATCCTTTGCTAGAAAGAAACCAACAGCCCACACCATCCCCTTTGCTCCCTCTCAACAGGCAACTGTTGAAAAAGAAGCAACCACTGTTGCTTCTCCTATTTTTAGAGAAGCTTCAGAACATCTGGAGCATGCTTCACTCCAACAAGAGTCTACCCTGAGTCAGCGTCGGCCCTCTGGTTCCTCCCAACAGGAACCAGTTGTACAAAAGGAGACTACCACATCCATTATTCCAGCCTCCCAACAGGCTGAGAATATTGAAAGACAGGAGTTCACTCCACTCCATACTGAGTCCACACAGTCTCCTCCCCATACTTCTTCACACCCTGAGTCTGCACGAGGTGCCAAACCTACTGGATTAGACCATCCAGTAGATCTGCCTCCAACCTCTGCTCCTCATGATACAGCTGTTGTACACCCAACAGCTGCTAAAGGACCAACATCCCAAGCTGATGAACCTCAGGGAACATACCATCCCTCTGGTGAGGCTGCACCTCATATGCAAACTCCATCTGCAATTTTCACCACTGCTAATGTTGAAATGCACATTCCATCTCCCCATGATGAGGCATCTTTAGACCAAGGTGCTGCAGGGGGAACCACCCAAGTCCTTAATGAAGGTGCTGCAACACAAGCAACATCTCAAAGGCTACCAACCTCTACCCCTTCTCCTGATGAAGCAGCTACAGCCACTGCTGAGGGACCCATTGACCCCTCCAAGGTGAGCGTCATTACTTTTGCCCAATCTATAGTGCTTCTGTCAAGAGTCACCCTTCCCTCTCCATCACATCCCCAAACACCTACCTCATCATCATCATCTCATTCATCCCCATCTACTTAATCCAAACAGTCGACCCATACTCCTCCTTCCCCCAAAGATCTTCCTTTGAAGGATAAGTTTTCCTTGTTGACCAACAAAGTTGGATCTTTGGAAAAATCCGTGACTGCTCTCCCATCCTTAATTTCAGAATTTGTGTCTGCCCAGCTTCAGAGGTTCTTTGATTTCAAGAATTCATTTCCATCCACTCCTCAAACTGACCACTCCTCACAGCTGCTTGCACATACTGCACAGTTGCAAAATATCTCCTCTTCCGTCTCCTCAATTCTATCACACCAACAGGACTTCGTGTCCTCCATGAAAGCCATATCCCAACAGCTGTCAACTCTCCTCACCCCTTGCACTACTACCCTTTTAGATACATTGGCTAGCTTCAACTCTCTAATCGTTTCTCTGTCAAGTTCTGTGTCAGCAGATCTTGATCATCTTCAAGACTCTCTTGAGTTACATCTTGCACAGCTACAAAGTTTAGAAAACCTTGTCAAGCTGTCCTCTATTGCTGATTCCCAATCCTCCTCTCTTCAAACCTGTCTTTCCCAACTTGCAGAGGTGAAGGACAATCTGGTTTTCTTAGTGCATAGTCTGGTTGGCCCCAAGCCTGCTGCCAACACTGCTGCCAAGCCTGCTGAATTTGTTTCTTCAGGCAGGCCAGCTGTTGAAGGTGTTGTACCATCTCCTTCAAAGGGGGAGAAGTTATCCGCCTTGAAGACTAAGTCTAAGGGGGAGAAAACCTCTTCCCCTAAGGAGAAATCAGAATCTACTGGTCAAACAACAGGTGCATATGTAACAGGTATAGGTCCAGTTGAAGGTGCCTCTCATCAAACTGAAACTGCTCAGCCTACTCAGGCTGAATCTCCAAACCGTGCACCATATAAAGGGGAGGAATCCATTCCTGAGGACAGGCCAAGTGGCAAAAGGAGGCATCTAATTCTGGAAGAAGAAGAAGAAGAAGAGGAAGATATTCCTAAAGCTGTTCCCATTACAACAGCCAAAGGAAAAGAAAAACCAATTGCTGACCCTGACCACCAGAAAGCAGCACAGCTGAAGTTTGACAAAGCAAGGGCTAAGGAAATGGGTCATCCTATGGAAAAATATTATGAGTTCATAGATGAACAGCTCAGAGCCCTGGAAAAATTAAGAAAATAAGAAGCTTCTGCCAAAGCTGCCAGATCCTTTGCACTCAAAGAGGCAAGCAAAATCAAAATGCATTCTTTAGAGGTGCAAAGAAAACTCCTTAAAGCTGCTAAGGAGTCAGCAACTGAAAAGGATGGTGGTAAGGAACAAGGTGATCTAGTCTCAGTGATCAAATCCAAACAAGCATCCTCTGCAAGGGCCCAAATTCATTTTGACAACTTGGTAAGGAAGAAGTTCTTTGATGTTGCTGATAGAAGACTTGCCAAGGAATTATTGTCAAAGTTGTTCCCATATCCAGAAAAGGCATACAGTGGAAAGTGAAAATAACCAGAATGGGTGCAACAGCCCAGAACTGGAATCTTATGACTACATTAATGTTGCACAAATGGGGTACAGAGAATGGGTTGAGTTGGCAATTGCCCTGAGCCAGTGTAAGTCTAAAATGGCTAAGACTATTAGGGCATATGTCAAAAAGCTGATGGAGAGAGTGAAAGACCTTGGCCTGATCTCAGAAGAATTAAGTAATGGTGTCTCTGTGACTTACCCCACAATTAATGCCAAGAAGAACAAGAAGGATTCTGAGCTGGAGGAACTCCTGATCTTAATTGAACAAGGTGACTATGCAGTAGAGATCAAAGGAGTTGACTACAGCCTGCCCAAAGGAGTAGAATTTGAAGAAGGCAAGCTGATTGAGGAACCTGAGTTGGGGGCATTCTTTGTAGATCCCCTAACAATGAAGAAGTGCTTTCAAAGAGCATCAGACCTACACAAAGTTTATCTCAAACAGCTTGTAGCATTCAGACTTGCAAACTCCTTCAGGCAATCCAGTAAGTGGAGAGCAGCCATCAGGGATCAGCTCAGAGGCTTCTGTGAAAGAGGGGAGCTTCAACATCCAAATTTTATGTTCCTAAGAGCTGACATACAAGATTTGGAGGAGACCAGGGATGATCTTGAAGAATATTTCAACAAGGATTGCTACCACCACTATCTTGAAGTCCACCTACTGTCTGAGTAGGTGAAGAATGGAAGCTGTCCATCTGTTGGACAGGCTTGCCATTATCTGCTCCCATCATCAACAATCCAAATTGTTGAATTTTCTTGTACATTAGTTGTACTTAGTTGCATTAGTTGTAACTTTTATTTTTACATCAGTTGTAATATACACTAGTACATCAGTAGTACTTTTGAAGAAACATATGTTGTTTATGTAATCCAAAATCAGCATATATAAACTGATCTTTTACTTTACTTTAATGTTGTAATTTCATTTTAGCAAAATGTATTGTAAAATGTATAGTGATTATTGATAGAATCAGCTTAGACTGTCTATTGCAAATAGGGGGAGATTGTTACGCGCAAAAAGGCCTCAGTCAAACCTGCTCTGCATCTTAGGGGGAGATTTTTAATCAAACCTGCTTGATGAACTTGAAGGTATAACTTAAGGCCTGTTTATGACTTATTGAAACCTGAAATGTGATTTGCACTATCACCCAAAGCTGTTTACCATGTTGCATTCGTTGCAACAATGGCAGATTGTCCACGCTGTTCTGTCTGCTGAACAGGCTGCACATAAACTGTCTACGCTGCTCTGTTCTGTTGATCAGCTTTGACAGATTCTAAGTGTTCTGTTCTTTGTGAACAGGCTAAACACTTTATGGAATATGTTTCCAAGTCCTCATGTATTGTTTTTGGCTACAAGATCAATTTACAAGTCGAAGACAAAGTGGAAAACAGAAACTGAACAGCCTGCCTACGCTGTTCTGTTACATGAAGACAAACAGATATCTAAAAAGGGTGAAAGACCTTTTCTTATATCGAAATGGCCTTAAGAAAAGAAGAAAGATGCAAAGTTGACATTCCTCTTTTGGTTAAAGCCTTATGCAATAGTGACAAAAAGGAAAAGACAATGATTATGTCATATGAAGACAAATCTGCTTTATCAGAATGTGCAGAAAAGGTGTCTTGTCTTTTTGGAAAGACATCCCACTATCTCATCTGTCCAATGAAGAAGCTTATATGATTCTCAGTTAGAGTATAAAAGGAAGCTTCTAAGGATAGTGAGATAACCAAGAATGTGAAATCAGATCGTGCATTAAAGTGTGTTTTTCATGCATGCAAGTCTGCTTGAATATAATAGTACGTGTGTCTAAGTTGTTCATACTCAAGCTGTCCAACTGTGTCTTGTAAATCAGTGAGTGCATCTAACTGAGTGTAGTCATTGTATCTAGTCTGAGTGTGTCTTAGATTAGTTGAACAATTGTTGTATCTGTCATCTCAGCTTGAACCTTTCCACAGTTCAGGCTTATTTGTAATTAATACTTGTTGATAATATATACAAACATTGAGAAAAGTGTGTTGACTTTTAAATTATTGTATTTACCCCCCTTTACAGCTTAGAACTATACACTTGGGAAACCTTTTGGGACCTACAAGTATTAACATTATGATACAATGATGTTGAATATATACGCAACCCTTAATCATGATTGATGAATTCATATAATATTCACGTTTACATAAATGTAATTAACGGTTCATGATTGAGGGCATGATGAAACCCCATGTGTGTAATACATAAAAAGATATATAGAATTTATTGTGTCCATATAAAAATTGTAACATGTATTTTCACCCCAAAACATAATGCGAAAATAGGGGCTATGAAAACTCACCTTAAATGTGATGGCAAAAATAATTGTCAAAATGGTGTTTGCGTTGTTGACTTGTGATGAAGCTTGATGTATTTAACCAAGTCCTAAATGATATAAGGGACTTAATAATTCCCATATATGATAATATGCATGTATGAGGGTTTTTATGACTTTAATCACCCAACTTAACAAGTCCATAAATAAAATCAACTTAAAAGGTCAAGTTTATATATAACGACTTTCTAGGTTTTATTGAGGTTTTGGGGCCTACTTTGTGGTTGTTTTTGACCAAGCTCCAAAACGATTTAGGCTTTGGTATTCATAATCATAAAACTAATATATACTAGAATTTTTTCAATGTAAAAAGGGACATTTTTCGAGGTGTTTAGGTTAGGGAAAAGACTCGTTAAACCCCTATGTTGGCCATATTTGAGCCGTTTGACCATTCGGTTCCCAAACAGTATTTGGGTGTTCAAAACTCCAAATTAAATTATGAAAACGTCTAGATATATAGTTAGAGCATAGATCTAAATTCTGGAACAAGAATTAACTCATTTCGTTAAGTTTTGAATTAGTTATGATTTTTCAAAGTTGATGTATTTCACAACCTTGTTTAACTTTTGATTCTTGTTGTTTATTGAAAAACCACATGTATAAAAGGTTATGAAACACATCTATATAACTTGTTTTCATTATATTTAAACTTACATTATGTGTTTATATATTTATAAACACGTTTGAAGAAACAAACTTTAAAACAAAACTAGTTGTTCATAAACAAGGATTTTTAATGAAGCTTGTTGTTGTGGGTGATTATATATATTATGCAACACTTATATTAACATAAATATAAGAAGTGATCAGGTAGTATTCAGTTACTTTGATGCATTAGAAGTATGAAAAGGTGTAGAAGATTTGATCTTCAACTTTGTTGAACAAAACTTTCTTGAAAAACTTGAAGAAATAAAAGTTGCAAACTTTGGCTTGGGATGAGGCCTTTGGCCGGATTTGAGAGAGAAGAAAAGAGATGTTTTTCTTCCAAGTTGTGAGTGAAATGAAGATGAGCTCTATTTATAGAGGGGGAAAGTGGTCTTGCAAAGTGGAGGTGGAGTGAAGAGTTGAATGGAATGAAAAGGAGAGGTGTTGAAAGATTTTATTTTGATAGTGAATCGGGTTTTGTATTTAAAAATTCTGGTCAAACCCTACATAGTACTATGTATAGGCTGTCCATGGTGAGGTATTTCTGGAGTATTTTCATTTTTTTTTGTATAAAAGTATTTAGAATGTATTCTTGTATTTTCTTTTTTATGTAATTGTTTTTGTCTTGCATAATGAAAATTATGTAAGTTTGTTAATGCATGATTAGTGTCACTATTCTTAATTTAATTATGCACTTAGTTGAATTAATCCATCATATCGTAAATTGATCGGATTAATTACTATTCCGTTTCATCGAATCTCACCGATGAAATTGTTTCTAATTGTAATGAATTTCCTTATGAATTTGTTAAGCACACATTGATTAATTACTAGTGACTATTGATTTAGTCATAAATGCTAACCTGATTTTTGTGCCGGTTACAACACTGGACTATCTGGACATTAACTGGTGTTTCAGATTTTTCCAACATATTGTAGCTTTTACTGTACTCAACAATGTCCTAGTAGACTTTATCCACTTTATAAGACTTTGACTTTATTAACTAGTTAAGATTAAGTTGAACCTGTTCGTTATATGACATTCATATACATGTAAGCTTTATGGACTATTAATGTCATAACTTGTTCACTTCATGACTCTATGTAGCTTATGAATATGATTAGACATTGTTGAGTCTTGTTATGACTTGTATATTGTACCTATAAGTACACTGGACATTTATGAATGACTGTTACGGGCCTTGTTTCTTGGAAATCATATTTGAACATCACATAAATGTTACATGATCATAGTCTTAATGACATCAATTGACATGATTTTATTAGCTCGATACACGACTTACGGGTTAATTGGACTTGTTATGACATGATTATTACCTTTATGAACTTCATGGTCACACATATATGATCATTACTTGTCTAGTAATTTTACAAAACATTATGAATGCACACTTAAAAATGAGACATGATTCTTATATTCAAAACACATGAAATGACCAAATAAATATATAGGACTTTTAAACATTCAAGACCAACACATGGCCCCATTGTAATGATAATGATAAATATATATTCATATATTCACTTCACCCTAGAGGTCGGTGTACAGGGTCACACCCATTCACCACCCAACTATTGTTTACATATAGATACACACAATTCTCTGATTGTAGCTTAGCCTAACACAAACAAAAAGACATCATGTGCTACTAGTTTACTGTTTTCACAAACACACGTTCCTGTTGTTGTGTATAAGTCTCCGGGTCAAAGACATAGTAGTACACACACACACACACACTCTTATATAATACAAGTTAAGACGTTCAATTAAACACAACACTCTCCTATAATCATACATATTTATAGTTGTTACTTCATGCTTTTGCAACTGATTGTATTCGACTAAAGACACACCACACACAAGCATCTGAATGTTATTATTGCTGCGATGTTTTTGTTCGACAGCAGGTTCAATCCGAGATTAAATCTCAGAGTCAAGACATTCACTTACACACTGACTACACAGGATGAACTTATGAATATATATACTACATGCTTACTATTTCTATGACAGAGAATAGAAAGGATGAAGGGAAAAATTGATGTAACATATAAGCACACTAAACCAATTGCTACACAACCCACATAGTTATATATTAATGTTTTTGCTGCTCCTGGTGATCTCCTAATACATCCCAAGACTCCGAAATCATGGTGTCTCCCTTATGCTTACAAACACATACCTTATATACATATATACCACTAATAGCTCTAGAAGAATAGAGAATGAAGAAAGTAGTAGATGAAATGGCAAAAGAGTTAGTTCATTCCAAGACTCTAATGGAAAATTTTTGGGAAATTGTGTGCTAGTTGGTGATGATAGAAAAAATGAGTCACTGAGAAGATCTATGAAAATTCGAATAAGTGAAGAACTGAATGAGATGTCTGAACGTATTGAGAAAAGAGATAGAAGGGAGCAAGGAATGAAGGTTTTAGATGAGTAAATTGATAGGAAAAAAGCTCTTAGAAGAGATGTGTTTCTTGAGGATAAGTTGCAAAGAAAAATCGATTCTAATAAAGTCATGGAAATAAATGATAGGCTAAAATATGAAATAACTAATGCTCATCGGATGGGTTTGAGAGCTTATGTTATAATGAAGAGAACGAAAAAACAACCAGCCAAAATTGTTTATTCAAGATTCAGGATTGCCTCATTGGATAAGGTTTATACAGAGAGATTATGAGTGTCACACCCCGTTACCCCGGTTGGCAACTCTTGAAGCCCTTGTCTAAAAACTGGGGCTCCCCATGGAGATGAACTTGGTCGATTGAAGCCCTTGTCTAACAACTCTTGAAGTTGGTTCAGCATCTCCTGCATCTCGGTTGGAGCAAGGCGCTAAGGAGAACGAGCTATCGGGGCAGCTCCAGGGATCAAGTCAATTTGAAATTCCACTTGTCTTTCAGGTGGCACACCAGACAAGTCTTCCGGAAACACATCCGGGATCTCAGATACAACAGGCACATCGGCCACAGTTTTCTTCTCAGCCTTGACATCAATAGCATATGCTAAGTAAGCATCACAACCCTTTGCAACAAGCTTTCGGGCTTTTGCAATCGTCAACAGAGATAGATCCCTGCTTCTCGTATCCCCATATATACAAATCTCTCGCCCCTCAGGAATTGTTATCTTTATCATTCACTTCTTACAAACTATGTGGGCTTGGTTTTCTATCAACCAGTCCATTCTGACAAACACATCAAACTCACTGAACTCTATCGGGATTAAATCGAGATTGAAGACTACATCTTCAATTACTAAAGTGAAGTTACGATATACGTGATCTACCTTGACTAACATGTTATTAGCAGTTTCTATGTCACGTATAGCAGATAACATAGAGAGTGGCATGGATAGTTGTTGAGCAAAGACAGTTGACACAAAAGATCGATTGGCAGCCGAATCAAATAATACTCATGCATGCATAGACTTGACTATAAAAATACTTGTAACCACCTCCTGGTTTTCCTTAGCCTCCTCCGTAGTTATCTGAAAATCACGAGCCGGTGTCCTTTGTGGCTCGTTCCGGAGATTGACTGAACCACCACTAGATCCCCCAGATGATCAAGCTGAAGACGGAGCAACAGCTGCTGGAGCATTCTTTCTACTGTTTCTACTATAATGCCCCATACCTCAAACTTATGGCAGGCATCTACTTTTCGTGGGCTCTCAATTTGGAAATGACCTAACTCTCCACAACAGAAACAAGGGCGTCCATGTACACACTTGCCGAAATGCTCTAGATGACATTTATTACAATACTGCAGCTCGGTGTTTATTGAGTACGCAGGAGCCTGATTAGACGATCCAGATTGTCGATGATTAGATTGCTGTAGAGAGTACTATGACGAACGGGATGAACCAGAGTATCCTCCCTCACGTTGGCGCTTCGTCGGTGACAGTTGTGTTTGGTTTGTAGAAGCGGCAGCAGACCCAATTGAGTACCCCAACATGATCAGAATTTACGCTACATTTCTGCAACCTTCTAGTAAGCCAACAAATGTAGGGTAGCAGACGTTACTCATAACCCTCCTAATCTCCATATCCAAACCAGCCTCAAACCTGGTCAATTTCCTTTCCTCGGTATCAACTTGATGAGGCACAAACAAACTCAGCCTCGTGAATTCCGCAGCATATTGGGACACAGTCTTAGTCCCCTACATTAGAGTCATAGACTTCGCTTCCAGTCTTCGGCGTTCATCATCCGGACAGTATGGCTGAGTTAATATATTAGTGAACTCAGACCAAGTCATAACAGAAACCTTCTGTTGAGTCAGCGCATTCACCCTTGGGCTTATTAGATGACCCAGTGTTGTCATCTTGATTTTCATCATTGTTGCCCTATTTTTCCTTATTCTTCCTTATTCTTCCCTTCTATTGGCTTCGGCCTCATCTCGAGCCCGAAACTTTTCCTGAATCAATTGCGGTGACATTCCTTCTCTAGACATGTTCAGAAAGTTGAAACATATAGCTTATTTACTTAACATGTGATTCATATAAAGACACCACCCATTGTCCCGTATGAAAGTAAATTTCTTACAATTACTATATCATAACCTATCTTAATTCAGATCATTTCTTAATATCATTACATATCATCACCTAATATTTGAGACCAGGAGCTCACGGACACTTGAATCTCAAACTACTGCTTTGATACCATAGCCTGTGACACACTTGCCACAATAACCACAATCATAACACCCAGGATTAATGTCATCACATTAATAAACAATAATGATCTGAATATTTAATAAAATGCGGAAGCAGTAAAGTATATAATTAAAATTCAAGACATACACGCTACGATGCGATAATGTTCCATTCTAAATCTACATACTCAATACATTACTTCAACATC
The DNA here is from genome assembly GCA_020465985.1 of Centrapalus pauciflorus. Taxonomy (NCBI): domain Eukaryota; kingdom Viridiplantae; phylum Streptophyta; class Magnoliopsida; order Asterales; family Asteraceae; genus Centrapalus; species Centrapalus pauciflorus. The sequence continues at coordinate 7,114 of JAANYP010004619.1, read as the reverse complement.
CCAAATATTACAACACAATGATCCCATGATTTCAGTTACCGATTGAGTAGTAGATTCTTCCAAGACTTCAAATGTTGACCTAACTAGAAGGTCTGACAGCAGATTTCCCTTTTCCTATAAAAATGTGAGCAACTACGGGATAAGATAAGTTTATTCAGTACAGAGATTATACATTCATTAGATATTTATGCAGCATAAAGGGTAACACCGGCAACAGACGCCGTATACCCTCTTCGCACACGAAGTATGGATAGAAGTCGCAGCTCCATCGTGCCAATTTACACGGAATTACTCATTCAATTGAGACAGACATTCCCATCGGGGATGCTACACCTGCCCATCAGGACCTCGGATGGATCATCTACACAACATATAGCCTCGGTAGCATCGAATTACCAATCATGGCTCGTAAACTCATCAGAAGATGCACAACAAAGAATACGTACATGCAAGAAGCAACAATGTGCATCAACAAATACGCAAGTCAGTAGAGTTCCAAACAAAAATGAAACAACAGGCCTCAATGAACACAGCTGACAATAAATAAATGCAGACATATATAATCCTAGTTACTCACAGTGGGTCCGTTTAATTACTTCCAATTTATATTATTTGTCATCGGGCTTTCAACCAGATTCACAAAGTACCCCACTGTGTGTTAAACAACACCACAAGGGACCTGTTAAGTCAGTGTAACAGATTATCCATGTCAATAACTGTTTATTTCATAAAAACATAATTTTATAAGTTTTTTAAAAGTTGACCCGAAATTCGGATCATAACCGAATTCGGATCCCACCCGAATTCGGACCCCACTCGAAATTCGCATGATCAGACACACTTATAATTTTTTTTTGTACCATCCATCTGAAATTCGGATGATCATTTGATCCGAAATTCAGATTCATCCGAATTTTTCATACTTGTGCATTTTTATTATTTTCAAGATTTAATTTTTATCATTTTTACATTTATCCAATATCTAAAACTATTAATACCACTTAAATTATACTTCCTTTTAAAACTCTTAACATCAGTTATATCCTATTTTGTACCAAATCTGGCTCCTTTTTGACCATTTTATTGATCTCGTCGGTGAACACACAGTAAATTTAATAAATTAAACTTAAAGCTCGAAACATACACTTAAATTTGGTACACAGCTTCAATAATAATCGATTTAAAGATATCCATTTGAATCAACAACATGCAATAACAATCAAAACATGAATATATGATTCGGTCTCACAAAAACCAAACAAAAAACCATAAATCCGTAAATTTGAAGGGTTCTTACCTTAAATCGTTTGTTGCAGTGTTTATAGTTCATTCCTAGCAATCTTGATTCCAATTTTTAGACTTTATGTCACACCCCGTTATCCCGGTGGGCAACTAAGCGTGACGTCGCGGAAGCATAGTCATAATCAAGTGAACGACCACTATATGGACGTTTTCAAAAATACATTAATATAACTTCAAAATATGAAATTGTTTTACATAGCCCGAATAACATGAAGAGTAGTTCACAAGTTACAGAGGTTTAAATACATAATTAATTAACAAATGATGCAAAAAAATCATCGAGTTTTGAAAATGATGTGTGTCCAAAATAAACGGAAGCCTTGGAATACTTCCGATGCAGTGCACATGCCTTAATTACCTAAAAATACACGCTAAAATACGTCAACAAAATTTTTGGTGAGTTCATAGGTTTTCATGATATTATGACTTGTATGGATATCAACAGTTGAGTTTGAATTTATAAATGCATAAATTTCATGTTATGTATTACATAAAACCATCATGCGACCGAAACTTAATTATGAGTTTGCCATCTGCAGTATTCCCCACTGTAATACCGTAATGTTAAATATATATGCACCCCTTAGCAATTGGAGCGACCAACCTAGATGGGGGACATTAATCATGATAGATCTATCCGTAATATATTCGCGCTTAGATAAAGGAAATGAAGGTTGATGGTACCACACGCATTATACATAAAAGAAATGAATCAGTTTCTGAGTCCATATGAAAACGAAGAATGTATTTCAACCCCAAAATGTAACGTTCAAAATAGGGGCTATGAAGACTCGCCGTAAATTGATGGCAAAATGAGTGTAAAAACGTAGATTTTGTTGATGACTTGAGAGAAGACTTGAGGTGTTTAACCGAGTCCTAGATAATATGAGGGACCTAATAACTCCCATGTATATGATAATATGCATGCATAAGGGTTTTATGTTTTAAATCACCCAACATAACAAGTTTATTAATAAAACCCACTTAAAATGTCAAGTATATATATATAAATTTTTCAGATTTTTAAAGGTTTTTCGGCCTACTTTGTGGTTGTTTTTGACCAAGCTCCAAAATGATTTGGGCTTTGGTTTTCATAGTCATAAAAATACTATGTACAAATAATTTTTCAAGTTAAGAACGACCATTATGTTGGCATTTTTGAGCTGTTAACTTCCGGGTTCCCAAATAATATTTTGGGGTTCAAAACTCATATTAAATTATGAAAACCTCCAGATATTTAGTTAAGACATATATATATTTAGTTAAGACATTTAAAATTCGACGTAATATTTCTGCCGAAAATCCGGATTTTAGAAACTTGAAACAACTTGTGATTCTTGTTGTTTATTCAAAACCACATGTATAAAACGTTATGAAACACATTTATATAACTTGTTTTCATATTATTTTTAATTACATTATGTGGGATAAGATTCATTGTGAACAAATAAAAAAGTACATATAATCATTCATGTATATCAAAAAGTGTTTGTAACATGATTATATGATTCAAAAGGTTCATAGAAGTGTCTACAACAAAATTCAGAACATTCAAAAGGTTCATAGTAGTTTTTATAACAAGATGCATAGGATTCAACAGGATTCTTAAGATTCGACAAATTCATAGCATTGAATAAAATCCATAGGATCCAATAAGATTTATGGGTTAATAGAAGGGTTTGGTAGTATTTTCAACGAGATTCGTAAGATTCAAAGCTATTTTTTGGTTGTTCACAATGTTCACAACGAATAAAGTGTTCACAAAAGATCTTTAGTCTACATTATGTTATATATATATATATATATATAAACACATTTGAAGAAACAAACTTTAAAGTAAAACTAGTGATTTATAAACTTGAGTTTTTATGAAAGTTGTTGTTGTTGGTGATTATATATATTATGCAAGACTAATATAAACTTAAATACAAGATGTACTAATGTCAGGATCTAAATATGAATTACCAAGACTAACTGATTTGAATTTATCAGAGTATAAATCAATAATCTTGCTTTGAATCAAATTTTAATCAAGAAGTTTGCGGAACAACACTTAATTATTTTAACAAAAAACTTTCAGAACCAATAATGAATAAACACACAAGAAGTAATCAAGACTGTTTGTATTGCTGAATTCAATGATTACAATCACCTATAATCTGTTTGATTAGACGATGAACACAAACTGTTCTTAGGGTTTTACAACCTTAGAGGCTTATGAAAACTTAATCAACAAAGCAATTACAGACTCAAAATATGCAGAAAACTCCTGTACAATAGAAAGACCTATTCTATGTATTTATATTGCTTCTTGATATGTTTCCTTGATGAATAATGACTTCTCTGATAGTAGATATGCTGGAATCTTCACATAGATATCGTTTCTTGAAAATCAGCACTTTCTGTTTCTGAAACTGTTGAGCAGCTTGAATCTTTTGACAGCATGAGCAGAGCAGCTTGAGTTGTTTTGCTCTGGCAGCTTGAACTTTTACACTAGCAGCTCGAGTTTCTTCAACTAGTAGCATGAACTTTGTATTTACATTTAAAAACTACTAACAGTCTGAGAAGTCTAACTAACAGCTTGAACATACTTAAACTATTTCCCAACAATCTCCCCCTAACTTAAATTCTTTACACAAGACTTTAAGTTCTATACAAAAGAATGGAAATGAATAAGTAAGCTGTTATTTACAAACCAAGGCTTACAAAACTTACAGCTGTGCAAGTTTATGATCTAAAGCCTTCAAAAATTCTCTCTTCATTTCTTCTTTATCACAAGATATTTTAGCTGATTTTATTTGCATCAACATATCTTTTGAAAAATTGTAAGACTCAAGATTGAAGAAGATACCAGACCCATCTGTGAATTTGATTCTGTATGTCTTTGATTTGACAAACACATCAATTTGCTTGATCTTTTTCTCTTTCCTCTCAGCATCTTCTATCTCTTGTCTTGCAAATTCAGGGTCAACCACTGTACTTAGATCTCTGATGAGTTGTTTAACTTGTGGAAGAGCAGATCTAACTTGTGTAACAGACCCTATGTTGTACATCTTTATCAGTTCATCCCTGGTCAGCTTCTGAACCATTTGCCAGAATGTATCAAACTCTTCTTCTGGTCCAGACTCTCTTCTTATTACAAACTTGACCCTTAAATCTCTTTCATCCAGTGACTTAGCAAACCAATAGTTGATTTGAGGCTTTGTGAAATCATGTTGATCAATCAACTTCTCTATCTCCATGGCCTTTTGCAGTTGCTGATCAAAAAGCACCCTCTTAACTGATGAAGGAATAGAAACAATTGCTTGATCAGTGGGAGTAGGTGTACTGGCAGCAGCTTCAGTTTGGACTGATTTTGGTGATGGTTGGACTTTTTGGGATGGTTGAGCTTCTGTAGAACCTTTTGTTTTCTTTCTTTTCTCCATTTCTTTGTCATGGATCTCCTGCAGCCTTTCAGTAGACATGGACTGAGCCATTTTCTTTGGGATACCTGCTGCAAAGGCAAAATGATTAAGAATCTTCTGTGCTCAGCCTTGGTGTGCCCTGTTGGCATTTTTCTCTTCATAGATCCTTTCTTAACCACAAACCCCTTTAAGTAATCACCTAAAGTCTCACAATCATCCATTGGGGTTTGGGCTTGCTGATCTAATTCCTTGTCCTGTTCTTCTGTTATTCTTTTGGCAATTTCAGCATCAAAGGCAATTTGGGCTTCTTTGGAAGAAAATTTATGCTTTGGAGACTCAATAAGAATGCCCTTGCCCTTGTCTTTTGCAGCAGATGTTGTAGCTTGGACTGTGCTTGATGGAGCTTGAATTCCTTCCCTGATCACAACTCCAGAAACTTTTGAAGGAGTAGCTTGAGTTTCTAGGCTAACAGCTTGAGAAGCTGTTGGGACTGCTAGCCTAGAAACTGGAACTGTTGATGCTGCTTGGACTGTTGTTGTTGGAGCTGCTTGAACTGACTTGGGAACCTCCAGATTCTCCCCCTTTTTGGAAGCATTGGTTTGGTCAGAAGGACCTACAACCTTTGCCCCTTGGGATTGAATCATCTGCTCTAATTTCATAATTTTATTTCCACAGAGGGTGAACCCTTTGTGAAGATAATCCATTCGCTTATTCTGAGCAGCCTCTTCCTGTTTAAGTTCAAAGATTTGAGCCCTCTGTGCAGCAATGATGGACATTTGATATTCCAACATGGCTACAACAGGTTTCAGCTTGGGATCCGTTAAAAGCAAGAGTTGCAGACTTGTCTCAAGATTAGAAAACACCTGGGGTGCTTGTGATTTATCACTGACATTAAGACCAGAGGTAGAAACTTCTGGGCCCCTCTTTTCTTGGTTCTGGGGACTTCCAGCTTGTGTTTGCACACTTGCTGTTGCCGTGAGCGTGGTCTTAACTATGTTGGCCCTGTCCTGTGCCTCTTGTGCAGAGACATCAGTAGTGCCAGCCACATAACTCACATGAATCATCTCTGAAGAGATGTTCACCTCCTGAGAGAGAATGGGAGTTTCCTCAAGTGGTTCCCTTTGGATATTCTGTGCAGAAGTATCCTTCTGCACAGGGATATATAGCTCTTGTTGATGGGAGGAGGAGGAAGGAGCTCCTGGTCCCCTTTTCCTTTTATATAAGAATTTTAGAGGGCGTCTTGGATGTACAGAAAGATCAGAAGGAATTTGTGTATCATGAGGAGTGGGTTGGGGTCCTGGGGGTGAAGCAGGAATGTTGGGCTGTGTCTGCTCAGGACCCTCTCCTCTGTTTCTTGGAATGATGTTCATCATTGCAGAGGGCAATGGAACATCTACACTGACAAAATTGGCACTTGGCTTTATCAGCCTTTTGATTGAAGACAATGAGTGCCTATGGGAAACATGTATCCGTTTATGTAAATGTGGAGTTGTGCAGGTGTGTGCAATAATTTCTGCCAAAAACCTAGGATACATAAAAAATTTCCCATTCTTTAGGGAATGATGCCTTAACATTCCTTGAAAGATCATGTTTGAAAATTTGAACTGTTGGCCAGTAGAAAAGCACACTAAGGCAGTGGCAATATTTGAAGAAAACTCAGACCAACCAGTTCTTTTGGGGCTTAAACATTGCTGAATAATGTGCACAAGGTATTTCCATTTAGGAGAAAAATGTGCCTTAAGAAAAGTAAAAGAATCAGTAGGACCCCTATAACCAATATTTTGAAGACCAAAATGTAAAGCTTGAAGGGATAGGTCGGTCATACCTGAGGCATCTTGAAGATGCAAGTGATGTCTGATGGATTCCTCAGTGATATTGATGACAGTTCCATCAATCTTGGATATGAGAGTAGGCACTCCATTGATGGTTTGAACAGATGCATGGTTCCAAAACTGTTCAATATGGGAGATGTATATAGTAGGGTTTATGGTCAGGGCATAGTGGATATGGGAGTGCCTGAGGAAATCCATCATTGCATGAAACGGTTGAAGTTCAGAGTGTTTTAGGGTGTATGGGAGGCAGTTATGCTCTTTTACAAACTCCATTGATGAAGAAACGATGGTTTAGGGTTTGAAAGAAGAATGTGTGATTCGTTCAGAGAGAAAGCAAGAGGCCGTGGAAGAAGAATTTGTAACTGGTTGTTAAAACTGAACGAAATCGGGACCTTTAAAGGTTTCGAAAAGGTTGGGTCCCGCGCACACATTTGAAAAATTACCCAAATACCCTGCACACTTTGACAGATCAAGTGAAAATAACTAGCAGTCCGAGAAATTGAACTAGCAGCATGAGAAAATTCTCATGCTGTTAGTTTAAAATTTTGCAACTTTTCAATGAAACAGTGTCTCCCC